>JAODKL010000045.1:12674027-12694358 GCA_026780765.1 Petrocephalus schoutedeni
CCCACTGTATAACACCGGCTATTAATAGCTCACTCCGGTAATAGCACCCCCACAGGGCAGCTGGGGAAATATTAAGGGGCTTGCTATTGTTAGAAGAAAAAACTGTCTTAGGCATAGGAAGAGCTTTGGGCAAGCCAGCCAGGAAATGTATAAAGGAGATTGTGGGGACCTTGGGGAAGCTCATCTGGGAGCCTCATTGGCTTGTGTTTGCCTGTGCCTTTGGAGATGACACGCTTGGTATAGGAAACAAAGCATGATAAATAACAACAGAGGTGCCTTCAAGGACATCCGCTTTGTCACGGACAATTGTTTTCTGTCCACTTTTTTGCCTCAGAACACAGATGCATTGAATGCTTTAATTATATTTTTCTATCCGTAATCAGTAATATTTAGTCTCTTCACTTCCTGTTTAAGGGCTGGACTTCCATGAAGATCTCCACACAACTGGAGCCAAAGAAGGGCTGAAGGGCCGGAAGCTGCAGAAAGCCATGGAGAGTTTTGCCTGGAACATCACAGTATTGAAGGTAAGATGTTGGTAGCCATGTTGGAAGCTGGACTCGATCACCTCTTTTGATGTGGCTGCTTTACTCCGTTCATCTCCTAAGCCTGGTCAGGATCACAGGAGAGATCTTTTTACCAGCGACACAGGGCACAAGCCAGGTGAAAACCCTGAATGGGATGTCATGGGATGTTTTCCAGAAAGCAATAGTTATGAATTATTGTTAGTTTGGAATGTCAAGAACAGGCTCTGAAAATATTTATGCAGTTTGCTCTGAAGTGATGTGCACGGGTCAGACAAGGATTCGTCATGGAGTCCAAGCTGAGATAATTATTCTGTTCCACAGCCAAAATTCTGTTTGTCCTCTCTACAGTGCTTTTATTTTCCCTCATGATGCAACTTCACATGCATGCGAGATGTGCAGATTTTCTTATGGAAGGGGCCCTAAGTGACAGTCAGATGATGGCCTGTTTACCGAATTCTGGCGCTCCGTGAATCGCTACACGCTGCAGCCGATAAAACTTAGGAACACTGCTCGGCAGATCAGCTCCTTGCATAACTGTCTGCCCGTAAAATAGAGCCAAGCAAACAATTCAGTAAGAGCTGTTTTGCTTCCTTTTTAGTTCTGATAAAATGTCCCAGGGACTTTTTTTTTAGTTCTGGCAGAGAAGTTGAAGAGAGAACACAGGATTCAACAAGGCATCTATGTATACAAGCAGGATTTACTGGATGCTCCAGAAGGAAAATGGTATAATTTGGAGCATCTGGCGAATCGGGGGGCCTCATTGAATATGACTGTGGAATTTCTATGTTGGGGAGCATTTTTTTGATGAGCATGAAGGTTATGAAGCCTTAGATAAGTGTTTCTCAACCCGGTCTGTGGGGACCCCCACACTTTCCACATTTTTGCTCCCCCCTAGCTCCCAATACGCTTGTACCAAGCAGCCCATCCATGCATGCATCCATCCATCCATTTTCTGAAAAAGCTTATCCTGTTCAGGGTCGCGGGGGGTCCAGAGCTTATCCCGGAAGCTACCCAAGATCACTCACTCTAACCACTGCACCACTGTGCCCCCCCCCCCACATTACATTAACTTCTTAAAATAAGAAGAAAGTGTTTCTTGCTCTTGAAGTTGTGATGCAGTGCCCTGGTGCAGCATGGAATGTGTTGCGTTTGAAGAAGCTCCAGGCAGATATACCAAAAAGCAGGCTGAGCTGCGAACAAGCACGTGTCTAGCATATGGATGTTCAGACCAAGCGTCCTAAGGTAATCCCTGCGCATGGACCTCTTAAGAGTGAGCGCGTATGTTTGGAATACCAGCGTTCAGATCGAGTGGCAGGAAGCACTCGTCCTAAGGTCATCCCCGCATGTGGACTTATGAAGACCTCGAGTGATGATGGAGTTATCGGACAGCCCCAGTGCTTCATGCAGATTAATTACACCGTGTGACTCACCCCTGAAGCTCTCCATGTGGACTGAAGCTTCGTCCCGGCTGCTTGCAGAAATAGCGCACGTACACCCTGACGATGCAGACAGAAGTTGGGGTGGAGGGTGCAGACAGTAAGGGGAAGGAGGTGGAGGGGTGATGATTCCATGCAGGGGTCCTGTAAAGGGGAATTGTGGTGGTTGGTGACAGTAACCATCGGCAGCAATTTTCTCTTTAATCACCCCTGTAGATACATAAGACCCAGTGGCACTCTGTTTGCTCACTCGCTCCTACTGCAATACAACTCAACTGCTTAACAGCAAGTGCCATCGCTTTTTTTCTCCTTCCCATCTGGCTCTACTTTATCATTAGTGCAAGCAAAAAAAAAACAAGTTCTGGTATTCCTTACCAGCCAGCAAGTTGCTTCCGTAGTGGAGAATTTCTTCATTTCCCCGATAGCACCCAAGAAGATGTAGTGCTGCCACCTATTGTCTGAAGGCATGCATTGCACTTTGCGGTCTCCTGCTGAACTTCTCAAGATTCGGGGCTGAAAAAATTTTCGCCCAGATGCACACAGGAAATATGAAAGAACAGTGCGTTCTCGGTTTCCGTTCTTGAGGCCTCGTTTTATATGTTTTTTTTTTTAAGATAAGTTTCAAAAACAAATTCAGAAGAGAAAATAAATGTCATGCTCGATGTAACAATTTTAATCTATGTAAGCAAATTGACTTATGACTGTAGGTTCAAATCCCAGAAATGAACAGTTACTTTACCTGAATTCAGTCAGCTAAATATTCTTCAGCACAGATAAACAGATAGCACATATTTAAGCTGTTATTCTTACTTTACTGCTCCCTGTATGTGGAACCAGCTTCCTGAAGACCTGAGGTCTGCTGCAACTGTCAGCTTATTTAAGCAAGGGCTTAAAACATCTCTGTTTGCTGCAGCTTTTCAATAAATTAAATCACTTTAGTCATATTCTGTTGTTGCAATGTAACTTCTTTTCAGTTACCAATTTATTTTTGTTTTAAATTCTATTTTTATTATTTTTCCCCTAACTTTGAAATGTGATTTTGATGTTTTTATTTGAATGTATTCTTGTCTTTGTAAAGCACTTTGAATTGCCTTGTGTCTGAATTATGCTATATAAATAAGCTTGCCTTGCCTTAAAACTAGTCAGCAAATAGCACCAGCAAAGTAATGGACAGGAGGCATGATTCCTCAGAGTGAACACAGGTATATGTGCTTTTAAGGATCGCATACAGAACTGTGCAAGTCTTAGACTGTCAAAAAATGTTTAAGGCTGTTTGCCTGGGTAGTTAGTGCACTTTTGCTCAGAACAAAAGACTCAATGTTGCTTTAGAACATATGCAAATTAAGTATTGCACAATAAAAACTAGTACGAGCTTCTTCTGTTTTCCAAAGTCTGGTTAAAATCTGATGTCTCGTTGGATGACTAGATGAACACCGCTTCGGTTGCCATTCCATGTGTTTACTACCTCCAGCACGAATAATTAAGTAATTTAATTCATTTTGAAAATCACTTTCTTATTGATTAACCATACAACTTGTGCTAGTGGTCAAGTAAAAAAAGACATGGGTGTGTGGATGGTTGCCGCTAATTACTGGGGTGATTTTTGCAGGAGTTTAGCAGGCACACTTTGACAGACATACTATCATAGTTTTGTTTGTTATTTAAAGAGTCTATCTAGAGTTATGCCTTTATACAGAGGGGTGTTTTATTGCAACAGTTAAGGTATTTTTCTCAAGGGTTACTGAAAGAAAATGGATTAATGATTTTATTCCCGATTTGCACAAGTTAATTGCAGTGCTTTTTTCCACATATCTCCAACATGTTCTCCTTTGGGAAACACAGTTGAGAGTGAAGCTTGGTGTCCAAGCACAACATCAAACCAGGGTCAATGGAGCATTTCTGGAGGTTAGCGGCCTTGCTCAAGGGCCCGCCAGACATGTGACTCTTCTGTCAAGGACAGAGCTGAGACAGGCAACCTTTTGATTACAGGCACACGGGCCAAACCTGCTTGGCCCCACGCTGCAGCAGCAGAGCTGGTAGCGATTCGGTTACAAGTCTGTCTTTAGCTGGCAAATGATACACACTGTTTTGTTATGTGTTTGTGTTCATTGTAGGGCCAAGCCGACCTTCTGAAGCACGCCAAGGGGGAGGCACTGGACACCCTGCGGCAGATCCACAACGCCGCCCAGTCCTGCGGGCTCAGCAAAAACGGGGGCACGCTGCCCGAAGTCGCCCCCTCCCACGCCCTGCAGGACCCCGTCCCCGAGACGGAGGTGGGCGGCGATATCGGCCCCATCTGATCATACATCGGCCAGATGCAAGGAGGCGGGAGGGGGATGGGGGGTGGGGTCAGGCAGTCGAGACAGGAAACTGGGTTGAGGGCATAGAACTGATAGGTGGGGGGGTGGCTGCTGACGCAGGAAACTCAGAGGAAATAGGGCACAAGGAAGCAGAAATGTGGGGACTAGGAGAGGACAGAGCGAGATGAAAGATGGAGAAAGATACAGGGGACCAGGCAGGTAGCAGCGGCTGGCCGTAAGCTGGTGGCTAATGGACCATAAGCCCATTAACCTAGGGGTCAGGTTAGCCACCAGATACCCTTTTCAGATGTACTCATAGCCCCCTAACCAGGAACCCATGCAGAAGAAGGTACTGAAGCTCCTGATGCATATCCCAGAGCAGCCCCAAACCCCAAGGGGGTCACCATACTGGCATCCAGCGTGGCATTGCAGGAGCCCTGGACTTCCATGCGGGCCCCAGTACCCCACCTCCCCTAGTTCCCTCATTCAGGACCTGCTTTTCGTCACTTTCTCCAGATTCTTTGCTCCATCAGCGCAAAACCTGAAGGCCTCATATTGCACCAGCAGAGGGTGCTGTGGAGCAAAGTACATTTTTCACACATGGGCTGCTTCTTCCTCTAGCACTCCCCCTGCAGGACAAGATTGGGAGTGCCTGACACCCTCTTTTCAATCCTAAATCCCTTTTTGCATCCAGGTTTTTCCAGCTTGCTTTTTCTAGCGGCCCACCAGGGGCCGTTTCTGTGATGTGCAATGATTTCTGTTGTTAAATTTGAAGTGCGCAGTACTGTAAGCGGTGTGCTGTATTGTAGCCGGACCTACTCCTGGCAAGTGCTCTCACAATGAGGCATCCTTAAGCAGGAGATCCACGGAATGACAGCTGGCATCAGAGAACTAAAAAAAATATACAAAAACAAGATGTAATGATGTAAGCTGTAATATGAGATCCATAAAAACAGATATCAATCACTGCGAAGGCTGCTCAGCCTGGAGTCATGTTATAATTTTAGTAAGTTATGCTAGTATAATTCGATTAATTCTTATTGTTTTATAAACATGATAACTGGTGTTACACTGCTCAGAAGGGGAATGGAATTGGGGTGTTGTGAAGGCAGCAACTGTAATCCTGTAAGTATTCAGCATAACAAATAAATTACCTTATGTTTTATGGAAATATGACTCTGAATCTATTAAGAGGTAAGAGCATTAGCCAATTAAAATATCTTCATTATTTATGTCTTTTATATGTATTGTTTTTATTTGAATTACTTTTAATGTGACATGTCCTAAGAACTCTTGGAACTTGGAACTCAGATTAAAAAAAAAAAAGTGTTTCCCTTGTGGGGACTGAAAAAATTGTCCTGACAACGTTAGAATAACAGATTTTTATCACATTGTGGGGAAATTTGGGGTGTGTGTATGTGTGTGTGTGTGTGAGAGAGAGAGAGAGAGAGAGAGAGATAGAGAAGCTGTTTAGGCACCAGAAATATTTCACACTTATCACCACTAGGCGGCAGCTGTTGCAAAGATATGGATCAACTACAAACCGATTCTAGGTTTCTGATTCTTCGATTAGTATTATTTACAATCAGAGCATGGGGTTACCAGTGGTTACCAGTGGGCCTCGGGGTTACCAGTCATACCAACCAGCATGCCTTTGGATCGTGGGTGGAAACTACAGCACACGGAGAAAATGCAAATGAGTGTGTGGGCAATGGCAGTCGCAACACAAGACTGAAATAAGGGCACAGCTTTGAAACTCTCGGGCAGCAACATCGGCTGTCCTTCAGCGTTACCTGAAGCCACTGTCCAGTCTACTGTAAAGTTCACAGTCGCCTACACAAACCAAGCTCTACACTAGGGATGGGGAACCTGATATGTGGAGGGCCGGTGCGGTTTTTTGGGATGACCTCTCAATCAGCCAATAATAAAGCACTGGTTCTCAGCTCCAGTCCCGGGGACCCACTCTTATTGGCTGATTGAAAGGTCATCTTATAATATACATCTATAATGCAGATAATCTGCTGTGTATTTATAACACATAAAATGTGAATTTTTGGAATTTGTCTATTCAACCAAAGCGGTCACATGAACAAATGCAGAAGTGATACTTAGCTCCATGTTCTAGGCATTTAGTTTACTTGTGTGAGTCCATATGTCACATCCATAATGATGGAATTGGTCTATTCAAGTGACTTGATATCAATAACACTATATTTGAGGGGACACAAATAATGTAGGAGTACAGTACTCTTACTTAATGTATTAATTAACCAGACACTAAGTTTTAACACTAAGTTAAGTACTGATCCCATGTTCGTTCATCACTAATCGGCCACAGTGGTTCATGTTTTTCATGTAGTTACAGTGTATTGTTCATGATTTGTACTCGAGTAGTAACTGAGTTGCTAAGTTACTCATGCCCCCTCAAGTAAAGTGTTACACTAGTCACAGTGAGAACAGTAAACTGGCAGCCGTTGATGAGTGACATCACTGTGCTTGCCACTGTGCTAATCATAGTAGACCATTAGCATCATAGTTTGATACTCATTTTCCTATACTTAGTTTAACCCTGAACCAGAAATGTTTCTTAGTCTTTACGTTGCCTGTTTTTGGATGCAGTTATTTTCTCAGTCAACAAACTTCCCATATGGCAATGACACCATGACTTACAATTTCCAACTAGCCAAATTACAGACAAATCAGTTAAACAATACGCGTTGTGTTCTATTAAAAAATTAAAAAATAGGATTCTGTGAAAGAAAAAACCCAGTTATTCCACAGTAGACAGTGGTGTCTAATCAGTCTGTTAGTCGCACTTTGGAAAATGATTTTTATATATCGCTTCTTTTGAAAACTCTTCATCTAAGCAAGAGGTCATGCGTGTGAACAGCTGATGTGGATTAAAGAATAATGTGTGACATACTGCCCCATGATTGCAACATCATTCACTTTTTTCCATATAAATCGGAGTCCTTAATGAGGTGACAGTGAACCCTGGGTCAAGGAACCAGTCACTTAATATGCTGTCATCTGTTGTTGACAGTCACAGCAACCCCATTTTTACCGACTTAAAGGAGTCCTGAATATGATCCCAGTAATGTGTGTAATTAATGAATTATATTTGTAATATTTTATTTAAAAATGTCTCAGCTTACGTTGACCGGTAACATTGCAGTTATTTAATAAGTGGGAAATTTGTTGTATGGGGATGGTGGTGGCATAATTGTTATAGACCAAGAGGTCGCCAGTTCAAATCCTGTCTATCACCAGTGGGTCCCTGAACAAGACCCTTAACCCTATGTTGCTCCAGGGAGATCGTAATTCCCTGTAACTGTAAAGTAAGTCACTCTGGATAAGGGTGTCAGCTAAATGTCATAAATGTATTGGATTTGTTTCATAATAATAAAAAGTGTTTATATAGAAAATGTCTAAAACCTACTGAAAATAATTCCAAAGGAGATAATGGTCTGTGACAATGCACAAATTAGTGGAGGGGGTTTCTGGAGGAGGATTCCGCCCAGTACTGATTCAGTCCCGCAGTGCCTTGTCATGAATACCATATGTACTGGTTTGCTCGGCCGTTGAGGAGCCAGTCCTGAATCCTGTTACATGTCGCTATGCCAACATGTCAGAGTTCAGTTCCTCCCCTTTCTTGACCAAGCAGCCCCATCATTTTCCCTTATATCCTTGCCTCCCTGATCCTCCTCCTACTCCCACCCGATAAGCTCCTATAAGATGGAAGCCCCACCGCCAATAAATTTATCATTTCCAGCCTGCTAGGCCCTCATATTAAGTGGTTCTGCCTGCCACCCCCAGTGGACTCACCCTGCATTATTTACTAAGGGGGCCTGATGAATATTTTTGTGCTGACTTTAATGAGGTTTGTTTATATCTCCTCATATTTTATGTCCTAATAAGCCTTATTTCAGCTCCATTCAAGACTGTTAGAATTTATACTGACAATAAACACACTAAATACTACCCTTGAGACTACAAAGCAAAGCAGCAGACCTGCTACTTACAGTGTGATCTGCCCAAAATGGGTCTCTCTGTATAACCGGCCCTAAGTTGCCACGTTTGTTATTGTCGTTTTTGTTCATACTTTGGCGTAAATGGATTTTTTGCAGGAAATACGTAAGTGAATAAATGAAACGATTCAGAGGTAAGATGACGCATTGGAGGATAAGTGTTTGGAGCCTGGAGGGCAAAGACTGAGTGAGGCATCTGGGGATAATAAACCGGACTTGTGAAGATGAAACTCTCTCCAGTCCCTGCATGGCACCATTTGATGACTGTCAGAGTTATCCTGCCGCTGACGTTTGTCTCAAACACTGCTGCCAACCGGTCCGCCACTCGCCAATCTCGCTAACCTACGTGGGTCCTATAAGCTTACACTACAGGAGAGCAATTGAGGAGCAAATTTCTAAACCTCGCTCGGTCTGTTTGTTTTTGTTGGTTTCGGGATGAGACTGCCAGTGACCTAAAGCCAGGCTTCCTCATCATAGACTCACTCACTCCTTATGTAATCCAGATACAGTCCTTATATAATCCAGTGATGATCTTTCATTAAATGGACCAAGTAAGTTTTGGGGATTTACCCTTCAGTTGTGAATTTTTGCTTGTTGTATTTCTCAGAATAAGTGTATTTCGGGTAGATTCTACCTTCCGTTTTAGACGGCAGTAGTGATGTAAATAACGTTTGTTCTTGGACACTATTTTGTCTAGCTTCTTGGGAGTACATATTTGTAGATCATTAAATATCTGTGGATTACGGTACATATTTGTGGATTGTCTTATTTGGGTTTCAATAATACAGACCAATAAAAGCTTCCATAAGTAGTGTTTAATATAAATCCCCTTAAATTTTAAAAGGTAAAGCGGACACTTAATGACCGCATAGATAGTATCATACATATACAGCAATGGGTTTTACTGTTAAGTGATTAGGCCTAAATATTTTATTGATAACTGCCGCTTATTTGTTACAGTACTGTGCCAGATTTGGGGTGGTATTTTTAGCTGTGCCCCATTTCTAATTGGATTTATGCGGGTTTTTTTTTTGGACAAATGCTAGTGAATGAAAGGGAACTGAGAGGCATGAAAATAGTCAGTTTCGGTGCTAATGTAGCATATTATCGTGCAACATTAATGAACAGTCTGGGAGTTAAGAGGCACTTCCTTGGCGCAGATGAAGCCCACTGTGTAGTGACTATCATATTGGTGGTACTGGATCAAGCGATAATCACGATGACTTGCATGCATTCGGCAGCAGGTATATTTAGAGGCGTCAGCATGCTGCCGTAGTGACTGGGCGCAGAGTAACAGAAACAGCAGGTGCCCCTTTTTCCAGCAACCGGTGGGTTTATTGGAGGAAGCCTAACTTGCTTAACATTGCGCAATAAGTCGCTTGCAGATACAGATATACTACGTTTTACCAGTACAAGCCAGATGAAGTACATGAGAAAAACATAAATCTTTCAATAATTATAGACTCTCTCATGAAGCAGGACGAGTGGTGAGCGGCTCTGCTTTTAAAATATTCATTTCAGTTAATGAGCTAATGTTAATATCAAATCACTATTAAATGTGTACCGTTATAGAATGGCATACATGTGTATATACCGAGCATGTGGCTTTCCTTGTTTAAAAACTTTCGTTTGTTAAAATTTAACTGCGGCCTCACCGTGTTGCGTGGTTCCGGCAGGGATCTGACTGAAAGGCGCCGCCAGCGTCCGCTCGGATCGTGGCAAAAGTACCCGCTGCCCCGTGCTGGTCAGGGTGAGAAATACTGTAAATGGAGGTGGAGTGGGCGCGTTTGTTTGTGCTTTCTGACTGGTGGAAAAACACGCACATATAGTCCCAGAAGGTACCGCATCAGCAGACTTCTCAGCTCTTTGTGCTCGATGTTGCCACTCATGGGTGGCAACGGGCTGGTCGGACCGGAGGCAGCCTGTAAAATGACGTTATAACTGTATAAAATTGAAGTTATAACTGTTTGTAATGTATTTCATACTTTGTTATCCCTGAAAAATTCAACCGTGATTGCAAACATAATAATAAGCATATATACATGCAGTCCACCTTTCCGTGGTCTTTCGCTTGCGTAAATTTGAATTTAACTTTAAAATAAAACTGTTCGACTCGTTAAACCAAGTAGGAAAAAATCAATGCAGTATAATTTCGGATGCATATCATATGGAAATATTTGGTAACGCTTCATATTTTAATGCATATTAAAGCTGTTCAAGTATGTTGTGGTATACTTACATGCTGCTTATGAATGTTCTATGAATGCATTATAAAGGCATAATGAATGTCCACTTAACGTAAAGCATTACCAAATATTTGTCTAATATATTCAATTTAGTGGGACTGTGGTGTATTAGTGTCTCTAAATTGCCCATTTTGTATGCTTGTGTGTGTCTTGTTTTGGCCTGACATCCCACCTGGGAGGCTTCCCTGCCTCATGCTCAGTGGAGTTAGCTGTGGCTCGCTGTGACACTTCATCAGATAAGGATTAAGGATAATGAAAGTATATTCACAATTATGGACAATATAAATGCTAAGATGAGGGCGGCATGGTAGTGCAGGGTTCCCTGTGTGGGGTTTGCATGTTCTTCTCTCCAAGGTCCAAAAACAAGCTGTGGCTAGTTGGAGATAGCAAATTGCCCATAGGTGTGAGTGAATGGTGTGTGAGTGTGCCCTGTGATGGGTTTGGGCCCCATCCTGGGCTGCTCCCTGCCTTGTGCTTGTCGCCTCTGTGTTTGGCTTTGGACCGCCTGTGACCCTGAACAGGATAAGTGGTTAATGGAAATGGATGGATGGATAAATACTATGTATAAAGGAATAACAAGTCTATATGGCAAAAGTCCCTTTGGCTGATTTCCATTTTCATATAATCATGTATAGTTTTGCCCTGTGAGAATAGTAGCCCTAAATACATTCATTGTGTGTCAACCCAATGCTTGGCACAAGCTGCTTAATGTTCACTGGCCCCAACTGAAAGCTGATTGGCCCCTCGTGTACCCCCTTGCCTGCCACTCACCGATTCGAAACACATCATTGGCTAAAAATAAGGTTGACCCCACCTTAAAATTTCTCAGATTGCCTCTGTATCCCAGCCTGAGGAGCGCTGAGTGGAACTTGCTGTTAAACGGCAGCCCAAACTAAATGAGCTTTTGTTTTGGTACCAGTATCACTTCCAAGTCACTCCCTGTAAGGCAAGCGGGTGTGGGTGGGCGCAGCAGGGGCATTTGACTTAAATGAATTAAGGGAGAGGAGTGAATGTATAAGAGAACCATGTTGAATTCAGTAAAGGGGGAAATGGGCAGGGGAGATTCTAAGATTTATAAGGTAGGGGGCCTCAGTGGGGCCAACCTTATCATTAGCCAATGATTCGTTTAGAATCAGTGACTGACAGGAGGGGGTACTCCAGGAGCCAATCAATTTCCAGCTGGGTCCCGCATCCCTTTGGCCCCGCCCCTGTATATGTACCTGGGGCAGGAAGAACAGGACGGCCATCTTTTATGCTTGTTTAGGCTCATAAGGCAGATATTTAAATGGGAAGGGCAGGGCACAAAACATGTATGGTGCTGGGGTTCCATTCGGCCTACGCTGTGCTGAGGCGATCACTTCATGCAATCAATCTACTGACAATGGAGGGGGTCTGTAAAGCAGAAAAGGACCAGCGCTCGGCTATTGACAGGCACTGGGTATCACTAAATGGAGACCAGAACGCTAATCTCATTCTTTATTTTAAATTTCATTGCTTAGTCAATACTTTTCTATTATCCAAAGTCTTGGCACGCTGTATATTTATAGAGCTGCATATTTTTGTAGGAATCATCTCAGGGCTATGATTGCAGAGCTCTTCCTAGGGAAAGGCTCTGGTGACTTCTCTTAAATTATCATGATGTCAGTTTATTGGGAGTCCTGAAGAGAGTGAGGCTCAAAGTAAGTTTTTGATTGTCTGGATCATTTATCCTGGTCATCTGCTATGAAGATACGACCTCCTTTATGCTAGAGCATTCTCCTTGTCACCCTTGCTTTCCTTCCCCCATCCAAGAGCGATTAAAAAAAAATAAACATATGAAGACAAAGGAGAATACTTAACAGTGAGATTACAGGAAGTAAAGAACAGGCTGGTTTCAATCATCAGCGTTTCTCACAAGCACTTGTGCCAAAAAAAATAAAAATCATGTTGTGTGAAAGCAGGTGTTAATTAGATGTGGTGTTAATTAGGTGAATCTCTGAATGTGTGGTGTTTCGCCTGCAGATTTACCCATGCCCCTTTTGACTTGACTTGTCTACTGATTATGTCAGGATGTGTCAGGAATGTTTGTTTTTTTTTCAGGCAGATTGAGGTGTTTCTTGTCGGGGAGACTTTAGCATCTTCTTCTCCGCCCTACTTGATGGGGAGGTCTGACTATGGGAGAAGAGAGTTTGAGGCAGAGAGAACAGACTGAAGAAGATCCACTGTCGGCTGACTTTGAGAGAGAGAGAGAGAGAGACAGATAGAGGGAGGGAGGGAGAGCGAGGGGGAGATGGAGAGAGAAAGAGTGAGCGTGTAGATACGGTGGCAGAGATGTTGAAGACTACCAGCCTCCTTTGCGGAAAGTAGCACTGCTGGACTTAGATGAGGCAACTCTCACCAAGGCAGCCAGACAACAGCTCGTCTTTAGGATCCTTACCTGAACATGTGTTGGAGCCGCCCAGGGGTCTGTCCGGGACGCGTGGTGTCCTCAGGAAGAGCCAGCGATCCGGTGGCGAGCTGCCAGTGATCTCGCGGGAGCTGCCCAAAGGCGCCCGCCTGCTGGGAGTACCCCAGACCTTTTCTTGGAATGAAGTGACAGTGAGAAGCTGCCAAGATGCCGGTGATGAAGGGTCTCCTGGCTCCCCAGAACACATTCCTGGACACCATCGCCAACCGATTTGATGGCACCCGTAAGTAACGCCAAACGCGATGAAAGAATTCAATGGCAAAGCCGACTTCTGTTCTTGGTAGTGCAATGCTTGGCTGTGCATTTCTACAATATACAGTCTTGTATATGCAAAATAATGAAAAACTCAACTTTCAATGGAAATAAGTATTTGTTTCTGTATTTGAGATTAAATACTTGCAGATCAGATCATGCATGCTAAGAATTAAAATGTAAAGGTTCATTAATGTTTAAATATTATCATGGTACATGTAAAAAAAATTATACAGTTTTTGGTGTATGTCAGTAATATTAAGTGTATTTCATTATCTTAATATTTACTGAAACAGTGCATTTATTTGGTGTTCTTTCTTTCACAGTTGTTCTTGTGTAATACACTGGAGTAAATGTGATGCACCCAGTTCGCTAATTACAGTTACAGTTAGTTTATCCAGGTGATCTGATTTTGGTGGTTTTCCTGACTGCAATCTGTTTTATGTGTTTTAATGTACCTTTATATAAACTGAAATTAATTCTTTATGTGCTCATCATATGGTCAAACAAATTTGAAGTGTTTGTGGCTTATAAGACATCTATTTTTCTTTTTTGTAAAAGGATCGTTAAAATTCGTTGGATTTTGTTTGTCATCTACGGCTGGTTTTATGGCTTTGTAGCTGAGCCATAATTGAAAGACCCGATCTGTGTCTGTGTGTGAGTTTTGTGTTCACGTGTGTGCATCTGCTGTTCCCGGTGTGTCTCCTCAGAACATAACACATAATGAGCTGCATGCAAGCTTATGGGTGCTTGTTTTCAGCCCGATAACAAAAAGTCTTGAGGGAGATGGGAGGCATTTGCCAACAAACACCCAGGGATTGAAATGGTTACTTATGGACTCCCATGTCTACATTTTTAAAATGATTTTTTTTGAGACCGGATTCTTGGATCGAGTGCGTGTTTTTATCTTTCCTTCCGTAAAAATTTTCACAGCTGTGTAAACGTTGATCTTGCGCTGTCACTTAGACCATTTATCCCATGCGAAAAGGCAAAGGTGATCTTGTAAAGGTTATACAAATGTTTGAAACATATTTACAAGAAAAAATAAGTGGACAAAAATATATATAGAGTTCAGTACTTCTCCTAATCAAGCTCATCTGGTTGGATCTTGCTTCAAACATTGTGAAGATGGTAATGAATATGTAAACACCCAATTGCTTATATTTAATGCTCTAATGCAGCACCCTCAGTTTATTGTTGAATTTATTAACATTATTATTCACATCAGTGTTTCGCAATCCGGTCCCCAGCGACCCACAGACAGTCCATGTTTTTGCTCCCTCTGAGCTCCCTGCCAGACAGTTCACATTTTTGCTCCTTCCCAGCTCCCGTTAGGGAGTAAAAACGTGGACAGTCTGTGGGTGACTGAGGACCGGACTGGGAAAAATTTCCATTGTTGCATTGTTTCCAATTTTGCATTGTTGTTGTTCTTATTATATCAACAAGGCCTTGACTTTTGTTTGCTATACAGAATTTGTATGATTCCGGTGTCCTTGAAGGGAGTTCAGCAATGCTCAACATTGCAGCATAGCAGTAAATTGTAAATTGTCATAGTATATAACTGTCTCATAAAAGATCTCTGCACAGCTCGTAAATTGCCTTCATCATCTTGTCTTCCGTTAAATTGAAGTGCTTCAAACAAAGCTCCAAGTGCCGCTCAGGACGGCAAGTGCTTAAATGACATTACTCAGTGAGATTATCTGTTTGCGAATATTTCAGAGGCTTTTGTTGCACAATAATAACTTCAATGTTTTATAACTTTTTTTCAAAAAGTTCCAAGTTGGCATTTGTTGTTTTCGATATTGTTTTTTTTTTTTGTAACTTTTGCTCATTGAAGGCATTTCCAGATACTGGGTTCTGTGAAACTGTGGATTTGCGGTGATTCACTCATCGTGCCCAACACGGCGGAGGCAGCGAGGCTCCGTGCCTCCGTATGGCGGAGAGATTCCCACATGATTCCCTCACTTATGCGGCAGAATCCCAACACCCCATCATGCGGATATGTGAGCATAACGGGGTCTTTGCGCACTCCCTCTCGCACGCGCATGCACTCGTGTGCACGCACGTCCATGTCACAAATGCTCGTTCCGCGGCAGTAGGGTGGATCTGAGCCTAGACGAGTTTCGACCTGAACCCTGGCAGAATGAGCAGATTTGTGACAGAGAGCCCCTCCTTGTCAGGAGAACGCCCCACTGCCCCAGTTCTGTTCCTATGTGGGTCTCATGTGCACATTCCAATGAGAGCTGCAGGTGACACACACTGCATCCAAGGGACCCGACCCCCGTTCGGCGTGAGGGATAATCTGAGGTATTACACTTTGCAGTAATGTCTAGTAGCTGTTGTGAAAATTCTGTACTGAAGTCCCAGGGCAGCCTACCTTGAATATCTTTCATAAACACTTATCATCAGGCATCCCACCTCTCCCAGACTCTCCTGGAGCTCCTGCGAAATTGACAGCAGCTTCCCGACACCTGCGAATGATGTGCAATGTCCCGGTAATCTGTCAGCCAATTAGCTGGCAAGAACTTTTACCACCACAACCCCATCCCACCCAGCCCGCAAATGGCAGCGTTGCCCTTTAACCCCAGCCTGCAAATTTTACCATCAGCCCCCCCCCCCCCATTTCCAGCTGGCCACCGGCACATATTCCCCCATACTCGCTAACATGCACCCCCAGCCATCACCAGGCTCAGACGGTGCCGGTAATTTTTAATGCAGTCATACCATCCAGTTATTATACTACGGAATATTTTGATGGTATTTTAAAAAGCAACTTTATTCCAGGATGCCCTTATAAAATTTCCTGGGGAGGGGGGGGTTTCGAACAGAAATACAGCAGCATACTCAACATTAATATCGTGGTATACGGTAATACTGGCCAAACCCTGCCCCCCCCCCCCGCCCCCAAAGTGGCAAAAACACAGAGCCAGACTACAACAGGGTGGTTATTGGCCGCGGGCTCTGATGTCACAGGCAGCCGAGCCAGCCTTCGGAAGATAACGGAAATGCAGAGTTTTTATTTTGCTGCTAACTTGTCTCGAGATGTAGTTAGTATCTGTGCATGGGGGCGGGGGGGGGGGGGCGGCGATCGCGGAGGCGTGAGCACCGGCCCCCGTGCAATGTGCGAGACGTGGGTCACGTGATGCATGTGACCCGGGGGCCTCTGCGTGGGCGAACATGTGACCGAGATAAATGGATGCGATGCATCTTTTTAGAAAGGAGTGAGTAATCAGGACAGGCTGTAAACAACATGATGTGCTGCGCTGCTCCGGCAGCATGAGGACAGCATGATGCCTCGGAGGGGTACAGTTGTTTCAATTTCGCCTTAATTGCCTCCACAGCCGCGGATTCATTATTTGGAAATAGTGCTGCTCGCCGTGATTCAGTGAAGCGCTTTGTACTTGACTCCCACCAGCAAATTGATGCAAAGTAAGAAGCTAATAGAAATGTACTCAGAACGCCAAGTACAACATGAAAAGGTACATCTGATTCATTTGTGGAATAAAGAATGTAAAATACAGGGGCGCTGTAATGCACGGGTTTACCCGGGCTGGAGCCCAGGGGCCTCTCCTAAAAAAGGGCATTAAAAAGTGTAGGGTTAAGGTTAGGAATGGCAGCTTTTACTATAGCCACCATGCCCCCCCCCCCCATTTCACGTTCTTCACTATTGTAGAAAATAGTAGGGGGGGCTCTGACCATTCAGATAGTGGCCCTGTCTATGTGGCTCTGGGTTTGAGCTATCGAATGGCGGTTTACATTATTCGTCTAAATGTCTACTGAACATGGATTTCAATCGCACTAAATGTATATGTCTCCTATGAAATGTCAGAGACCTAATCAGATAATTTGAACTGCATCACCAACTTTCCCGAATGTCACCAAACAAGCCGTGTTGTGGCCCTGGTGTTTTCAATTCCAGCTTTTTATATACCAGTTTCTTTCGTTTGATGGTTCCTTCAAAGTCCTACGACCATCTCCACCTTTTCCTTGTTGCTCTGTCCCCCAATAATCTACATGAATCCATCCTGAGCTCTTGTTTCTTACTTTTTCACAAGGAATCACCCGAGACGACGAATGGGAGGGAAAGCAGAAAAACGCAAAAGTTGCACGCATACCTTGGAGCTCTGGACTCTGCTCCGAGGGCTCACTCCCTGATCGGATTATTATGCCTCCATAATGGGGCTTTCCTGTGCTCCACTTTTAAATCCCACAGCTCATTAATTTGGATTCATAAAGCATGGATTCTACCTCTCCGACCATAATTAGAAATGTTGCTCGGACTTATTTGTGCCCGTCTCCGTTCCATCATATGTAGGGTATTATGCTCTGTTGATTTTACTGTTGAATTTTTATTCTGTTGCGTAAATAATGAATAATATGTCTGTAATTTAGTGGATGGTGGATGGATGGAGACATATGCATGTATGTATGTGTGTATGTATGTACTTAATTCCTAAGGAATTTGCAGATTGGGGTATGCATTGTTATACAATCTCCTTTGCCTTCAGTTTTCGTGTAAGGGTGTAGTCTAACATCCAGTGCTACTGCTTTGCTGTAATGGGTGCTTAATGTTTCTAGAATTTGTATGATACAGGCTCAGGTGTGTTAACGCATTTTTTTTCCTTATAAATGGAACCAAGTCAAGGGTAGAGTTGGTGTGGGAAGCAGTGCCTCCTGGGGGATGGCCTTCAAGGCCGAAGCAGAGCCTCTATTGCCAGGAGCTGGTAGGATGAGAACATGGCCTCAGACGATTGTCTCGGTTGCCATGGAGACAACCACCACAGCTCCCCCCCCCCCCCCCCCCCCCCCCCCCCCATCCGAACCCCTACAATCTTTTTCCGAGGACAGATGGTGGGCTGTGTGCCGGTACACTAGACATTTTCTTCCAAACTTTCTACACCAATGGCTCCCATGCGGTTTGAGACAGAACAGCTGGTGTCATAACGAGGGCTGTTATTGGGGCTTAGTGTTCACTTCCTGTCATCTCCCTGTGCAGCTATTTTACGCCATTTCCGTTTTATGCCTTACAAATGCAATCTACAGATATCCCTGGGGATACACTGTCTCAGATGGAAGGAACGTTTGGAACCGCTGGCAACCATCCATGTCATGTGACGTGTGGCTGTCATATTTAGATTGATTTAGATTCATAGTATGAAACTGATAATTGTGGTGGTCTGTATTCTGTTTATTGAAACATAAGTGTAGTTCTGTTTGGAAATTTGCGCTCTTCATTGTTCAGTTTAATATGTCATTATTGGGTTGTTAGTGTTTCACGGAGTTTCTCTGTTTCTTTGGGACTTACGCCCTGGTGCTTCCAGCTAAGCAGTGCTCAGTCCAGGCCGCCGGTATTGTGCCTGATCTGGCTGAACAGACTTTTTCCCACCTGGCTTAGTCTGCAAATCATACCCTGTGCTGCAGTTTTAATAACTGCCGTGATGCCGCTGAATCCCACTAGGGGGATTACGCCTAACTACCACCCAGTCGCCGTGACATTGTTTGTTTCGACGCAGTTGCCTGTTTTGACGCAGTGCATGGAATGAAACGTGCCCTGCTCGGTCGTTTTTTTGTATCGATCTCAGCGCTCCTCCTGCTCTGCCAGAATGTTCGCGACGTCTATCAGACTGATGCAGAAAGCTGAATAAAAGAGGGACGCATTATCATTTATCTGGTGCAATATCCAGGGGCGTAGCTAGAAATTTTGGGGCCCCATGACAAAATGTCACCTTGGCTCCCCCACCCTATCCTGCATATAATTTTACGCATTGAAAGCCCTCTGTAAGATGCCGGGCCTCCTGAATCTGCTAGGATATCTGTGCCCCTTCGACGCCCCTGGCAATATCTAAATTACTTTTTGAGAAAGACCTTGTTAATGACCTTTTACATGAATTATTTAGCTATTATTGATTTGTTGGGGTGGAATGGTGTGGCAGTGTTTAGCACTGTTGCCTCGCACCACTGGGACCAGGTCTTGAGTCTTCATCCTGGGCTACTGTGTGCGGAATTTGCAAGTTCTACCCGTGTCTTTGTGGGGTTTCCTCCAGGCTCTCCCGTTTCCCACCACAGTCCATAAACATGCTTAGGTTTATTTGGCATACTGAATGGTGAATGGTAATGTGTACTTATAATAAAACTGTAAATGAAATGGAATAGTTTACTGTACACTTTGTGTTATGAGAAGTATCGTCATGGTCATGATCATGTTATTGATTCTACAGCCTGCCCTTACGGTTCTCTTTGGCCACTGAGGCTCGTAGGCTACCGATGCACATGCCTAGACCTGAGGACAGTCTGACACATGGGGTGTTACTAACATGACTTGTTTGGAAGCATCAGAGCTTTCACTACTGCGCTTAATCAATAATGAGTGTATCCAGAGTGCAAGTTCTGCACAACATTAACAAAGGGGGCAAATTACATGAAATATCTAGACATTTAAAAAACACAATACAAAGAATTTTGAAAGATGGTATTTGAAGGTATCTGATTTCTGAATTAATGAAATATTAACCTGCCGGTTACAGTTGAAGTAGAGGTGCAACGTGCATTTTATACTGGTTGAAGCATTTTTTGTAGTTAGTTAAACATTTCCACATTAAGACAACGGTCTGCAATTATTTTGTTACCTCTGGGTTGTGTTCGGCTCCATATGATCTTGTGAGGTCATGTTGATTATTCAGACACAGACTTTTAGGGTTGTGCAATTGTTAGAAGTATTTGTGCATTGAGACATAAGGCTTGTAAAAGTGATATAAATCTGTTCTATCATGCATTGTAATAAAGTAACATCCAATTTTTAATGGTGTCTATTTACTGCTTGTGAATGTGTTTGCAGCGCAATGACAACGGCTGCTACTGTACTTAATATTATTATTCTACCAATCAGATGTTTTGGTCCCAAAAAAAAATTTTTTTGGTTACTGCAAACAAAATTGTGCTTTAAATATTTTGTATTAAATTATATACAGTACTGTATATGTTGAGTATTGAAAATGGCATCTAACGTGAGGAATTTTTTTGGTATCCTGACAACACTACTAGTGAACGATGACGCCCCCCCCCCCCCCCCCCCCCCCCCCCCCGCCCCCCCCCCCCCCCC
>JAODKL010000045.1:12704705-12721484 GCA_026780765.1 Petrocephalus schoutedeni
CTCCGCTAACCTCTCCTCATATGACATTCCTCTAAGACCAGGAATCATTCTCGTAGCCCTCCGTTGCACCTTTTCTATACCTTTTTTGTGGGTAATGCTTTAAGATGTTGCTTTTCTCTCCGAGAGTCTGCTGCAGTTCCTTAAGGAGCCTTTAGCTGGTTAGTTGCTCAGAAACAAATGGCAGTTGCCAAGGCAGTGGATAGATAGTCAGATCCAGCAGGGTAGAGAGTGAACGAGCAAGTCCCGTAGAGAGTGACTGCCCCAGAGACGCCCTGCCAGCTCTGCTGCTAGCTGACAGCTGTACCCTTCTCAGTAATTGGCGTAGTAATAATTGATCTTTCTTATACCTCGTGTCACAATTAAGGGTGTAAATTAAGATCCCTAATTCCCAAAGGGATTCAAGGCTGGACTTGACCTTAAATATAACAGAGAAACAAGCTATTAAATCCACTGAAAAAAGCGTAAGTGATGACGATTGCATAGACATCCGTTTCAGTTGCTCCTCTCAGAAGCGTTAGGCAAACAGCTTTCATTTTTGAAGTATCGGGACTGAAATTCCTCAGCGGTTGACATCCGTAGGTGTGATTAATCTCTCGAATGGGTTCCCCCTTGCCTCTCTGACAGACATTAAGATGGATCTGCCATTGTATGCCTCCTTCCTAGTATAATTACCAGTCACAGAGATCCAGTTATTATTCAAAGCTGTGGCATGCAACAAAGGAGACCCATTAAAATTGTTACTTCAGAAAAGATAATTGGAAAATTAATCTTAAATGCTTTGTTACCTCCTTGCTCCCAACACTGCTAAAGGTCTGGTTCCCTTTCATGCCATGCTTGGTATTTCAAAGGAATAATTCATTGCATTCTTAAATTTAAATATTAAAGTCGTAAATGACAAGTAATTAACACAAATGACCATGAAATCAACAACCCAAAGAAGTGTCTTGCACAGAGGTCCCAGGGGAACATTATTTCATGCTACTTTATACCTGTGTGTGGTTGATACAACAATCAAGCACATTTACTTGACTTGAAAGTCAGGCCTTGTTGATTTTCGACTTGCAAGACTGAGAAAGCTAACTAGCCTGAAGCAGTACCAACACAGGTACTTCCAATAAAACAAACAAAAAGAAATCTTTGCACCGTGAATCATGTTTGTATCTCTGAGAAGGTCCATGCCAAGCGTGGGTCGCAGATGAGTGCTGTGCGTGATGCAGACCATGTCCGCCCTTCTTCCAGAGCGTGTTTGAGAAGCCCTCGCTTCCGGAGTACAAGGTGGCCACGGTGCAGAAGTCCCGCTTCATCCTGCTGCACTACAGCATCTCCAAGGCGCTGTGGGACTGGATGATCCTCCTGGCAACCTTCTACGTGGCTGTCACCGTGCCCTACAACGTCTGCTTCACCGCCTACGATGACTGCGACGCCGCCTCCCGCAGCACCATCGTGAGCGACATTGTCGTGGAGATGCTCTTCATCTTGGGTGAGTGAGTATCCGCGTTGCCGAGGCAACCGGTCATGTGTCGAGCTTTGCTGTCCTGCCATCATGTGGGCCCAGTGCCTGTTATTATCTCAATAAAGTGACAGACGCTCAGCCCTGTTGCTTTTATAATTATGATGGCTGGTTAAATTGATATTGCGATGGTATTATAATAATATTATTTACCTATATAGAACTCTGAGAATAACATTTAAGTTTTTCCCTGTATTTTTACCTCAGGTCTTTGTAACAAAACAGAATGAATATTAGACATCCCCAATTAGAAAGTCTAGGGGTAGGGGTGGGTGCATTTTCCTTTCACATACATTCTGTGTTTCATAGCAAGCATTAATAGTTCTCTGGATGCCAAATTAGCCAGGCAACTTTACTTTGTCCATCATGACGGAGAAACTCCATGCGGCGCCCCAATGTACACATACTGTATGTAAACAAAATAAAATAAACAACGAAACTGTGAAATTTCTTGTGAAAGATGCGTGAATGTAGCACGGTGGCATCTGTAAATCCTGAAGACTAATAGCTAATTTGTGATTTGTGGCTCTCTGACAGAGTTTGGCCTTTGTTGCAGATATCGTGCTGAACTTCCGTACCACCTACGTGAGTCAGTCTGGGCAGGTGGTGTATGACCCCCGGTCCATCTGCATCCACTATGCCGCGACCTGGTTTTTCGTGGACCTCGTTGCCGCACTGCCCTTCGACCTGCTCTATGCCTTCAACATCACCGTGGTGAGCACTGAACAGGCAGCAGGACCGAATTTCTAAAACTCACTCAGTCCGTGGGATACATTAGTTTGCAAGTAAGTACAGTTTCTGTGGACATAATGAGTTTTGGAAATTTTTATTGAAGTTCTTCGTTGGATTACATGAGGACTGGGTGAGTTTTGGTTCCCAGCACTGTAGCATATGATGAGGAAGCCTGATATTAGGTCACTGGCAGTGTCACAAAAAACATCAAAAAGAAATTGGACTGAGTGAGTCTAAACCCGTGTTAAAATGGGTTCCATGGCTCTCTGTTGGTCTGCAGGACAGTCGCGAGAAGTCTGCATTGTCTCCCGTTCTATTTTTTTTTCACTCAGGGGAGTTTTACTTATGCGAACATCTTATGATTTTTAAAGAAAAAAAATTATTGGTTGAGACAGATAATCAGATCTTGTGTCAGATGTCAGACCAACCAATCAGATGTCTTGGTTCCACCTCTCCTTGCTCGTTGCTTGAGCCCCCTTCTCTGAACCAATAATTTTTCATTCTGCCTTCAGAACATGTTTGTGTAAGTAAGACTCCCACAAGCTTTTTTTCCCCTCTAGTCTTCGTTTGGTCAATAATCACATTCTGTATTATTTCATAATTAAGTTAAGTCTGAGTAGAGTAGTTCCCATCCAAAGTAACCCAATACAAGGAATGTAATATCCATAGCTTATTTCGGTAAGTAAGAAGCCCCTTGGTGTCCTTTTGTGTTCAGTATATTATGGGGCTTTGCCGTTTCCAAGGACGTCCTTTCCATTCCCCCCCTATGATCCCTCTGTTTCCCTCTGTTCCCTCTGGTTTTAAACTCTTTAATGCTTTATTTCCTTTGCTTTGAGTAGTTTGAATTGCAAGGACTGCCCCAGATGCGGATTACATTCTGATAAGAGATGAGAGGATGTGTTTATCTGGGGAACCAAGGTGGGGTAGTGTTTATTTCTCTGTAATGTTCCGAGCTGCAACATCGTGGGTGCAGCTTTCAGTCTGCCACCCTGTACAGGCAGCCATGAAGAACTGACTCATTGTGGGACTTTGGCTTTGACCGTGATCACAGTTTACACCTTGCTTTGAGCAAGCAAACCCACTCTTTCTCTTTCAGTAATGTTAGCATGCCCAGGGGGGGTGGGCAGCCAGTTGAGCTCAGATGTTTTTTTTTTTCCCTAATTGGGGTTTTTGGTTCCTCTCCTCCGTTGGCGACTTGCTTTCTTTCTTTCATTTCTTTGTCTTTCCTATTCCCTGTTTTTGTATTATCCTGCCTTAATGATGCTGTAATGTATAACAACACACCCATATAAAGTGCCTTGGGGCGGCTCTACAGTGTAAGGTTTGACCTGCGCTTTATCCCGCGACTCAGACCTCGCTGGTGCACCTGCTGAAGACCGTGCGACTGCTACGCCTACTGCGGCTGCTCCAGAAGCTGGACCGCTACTCGCAGTACAGCGCCGTGGTGCTGACACTGCTCATGTCCATGTTTGCCCTGCTGGCCCACTGGATGGCCTGCATCTGGTACGTGATTGGCCGCAAGGAGATGGAGAGCAACGACCCCAGCACCTGGGACGTGGGTGAGTGAGCGCCTCCGTGGTGCTGCGGGCCAGGTCCCACACGTTAGCCTCTTTGTCCCGCTCGGCTGGAACGGGGGGAGGAGTTACTTTGGGTCCGCATATGTGAGAAAGTGGACAGAATGATGTATGTAGAGGATAAAACTGATTTGAAATGTTTTGTACTGCTTTTCAGGGATGGTGCGGAACGTTCTGAATTTATGGGCAGGCAGGTGCATAAAACGAAGCGAAGACGAATAAAGCCCCAGACAGGCTGCTGTCTGATCTAGTGCCTTAGCCGTGCGCTCAGTGAGACTCCACTTAGCTGCTGCTGTCCTCCATGCTCAAGTTTGAGGGTGAACGAGAATGACAGCTCCCTTAAAACCTGCAAGCTGCAATCCCATGAATGGCTCTTTCTCAGTAGGAAACAGTCACCGCCTTTGATCCAGGTGTCCTCGGCTGTGTCTGATCTGGACAGTTCCTGGTGCTGAATCTCTCGACTTGGGTAGACGTAGGAAGCGGAATGGTCTCTCCGCAGAAAAAAAGAGTCTTTCTATGCTAGTCCCGGAGACACGTATATCGCTGTACTATATAGAGTACTAACTGACGTATGTGCACGTTTCTTTGTATAGGCTGATGGATTTAAAAATAGAAAAATGAAATGGCTTTCAACCTCCCGGAAGATACTCACATGGGAACAGGAAATTGGCGGAAATTAAGAATCGTACGATTATTCTCAGGCAGTATGATTTAGCAATTGGAGTAGATCTCAGGAAATATTTGACTTTTTAAATATTTCTTTGGGATATTATCAAAGGCCAGTGTGGAGACTTTAAGGATTTAATCCATTTTCTGTAACCACTTATCATATTTAGGGTTGCGGTGGAGGGGGGTGGGAGGGGCTTCGGGGCTATGGGCACAAGGCAGGGAACAACCCAAGATGGGGCGCCGAACCCATTGTGGGGCACACTGACACACCCGTCACTCACACAATTTGCCAACTCCAGTTAACTCGATTAACTTCAACATGTTTTTGACTGTGGTGGCGGGCGGGAACTAGAGTACCCAGAGGAGACCCCATGACAACACAGGGAGAACATGCAAACCCCATGCGAACATGCAAACTCCTCACACATAGAGCCATGGCAGAGACTTCAACCCAGGTCCCACACGCCTAAATGTTAATTTGTGAAAATATTCACAAACTACTTTGTCAAAATCACTGCATTGCTTTTAGTATCTATTTTTTTCTGTATCATCAATATTATATATTTTTTATTTGAATCCTAGGAAAATGGATTTAATTACTAATAAAAAAGCAGGAACACATTGGTATGTGAAAACAGCTATGAGTTAGTCTGATATTTTTAGTGTATAATTTTTAGTGGTTTAATTCTACTGGATTAACGGTGTTAACTTAGGCGATAAAATCGTTCTCCAGCTACGCCACCAGGCGTGACTGTTACCCTGCCTGCGTCCCGCTGGATACGAAGAGCCATGGCGTGCGTGGTGCTGTCACGGCTACACAATTAAAAATAGCACCAAAGGCCCCGGGGGAGTGGGCCTTGTCAGCCACCCCCCATAGCCACCACCAGGATATGTTGATTGCACGGAACAATCTACAACTGGAGACCTGTTCATCCCAGAGGGCGGGGCTAATATTATCTCCACTGTTGGGATCTTCTGCTTCTATGCAGATACTTACCCTTACCTGCACAAACATCCATTATAGCCGGATCGTTACTGCTGCCCTCTGCTGGAAGCTGTGGGGCATAGACAAGAACATTTAAATTCAAAGTTATCTCGCCTTCTTGTCCTGCCTTTATTATTTTATACGTATTTTTACATTCAGGAGGAAAATCAAACATTGCTTCACAATGTCCATATCTTGCTGCCAATCTTCTCCGCGGTATATTGCAATTTATTTAGCTGATGGTTTTATCCAGAGCAACATCCAGTTGAAAGCCGGGTCCAATGGGCTCTGGTGAAATTAGGGGTTACGGGCCTTGTGCAAGGCACGGTGTCCTAACCCGCTGAGCCATGCACTGTCCAATACATGGTTGCACATGTTTGAATTAGGGTTGGTTTGTTTCTTGCCCCCCTTGCCTTCCCCAGGCTGGCTTCACGAGCTCGGCAAGAGGTTGGACACCCCCTACACCAACAGTAGCCTGGGCGGCCCGTCCGTGCGCAGCGCCTACATCGCCTCGCTCTACTTCACCCTCAGCAGCCTCACCAGCGTGGGCTTCGGCAACGTCTGCGCCAACACAGACGCCGAGAAGATCTTCTCCATCTGCACCATGCTCATCGGGGGTGAGCGCGTCGTGGGGCCACTCGTCCCCGAGTTCGTAGCCTGGCGTGACCTTCTGCCATACAGCAGGACAAAGTCTAAGCGTGCTGACATTCCCAGCAGCACTTACAGCTGTCATTAAGTGTCTCCGTTTGCATCCCCGCAGTGATCTCTCATCCAATGGTCATAAACGCGTTGCCCGCAGCTGCTACTAGCTATGAGCCGTATTCGCCTTTAACCATTCGCTACATCATTTTCGGTTCAGTACACACGATGAAACAAATCAATACAATGTGCAATAAGCGTCTTAGGTTATAATTCAGACACATCGATGCATGCATTTTTTGTGACTGTTCCTAATTGGGTTTTGTGTTTGCAGTTTTAATAATAAATCATTTCCCTGCTATGCTGAAAAGTACATGTTAGGGATGTAACGGCAAACGAAATTCACGGTTAGATACAAACCTTGGTGATCCCAAAACCAGGGTTTGTATCTAACCGTGAATTCGCCGTTACATCCCTATCATGTACATTGGGGCTACATGGCACTTCAGTTAGTCACAGATCACGATGTCACATGAATGGAGAATTTATTTTTCCACTGCTTTATATAATCTTGTATCAAAGGTGTAGTTCCCTAGGGTATTTTCTTTGTAGAAGTAGCTCTGACTGTAAATGAGTTCACAGATTAGAGGTCTAGTCCTAACCAGCTATATGTACACTGTCCAAAGCATTGCTTGCTCCCCTGTAGCTGGTCGCGAGGATGCAGATCTGGGTCGCAACAATTCAGGCCCTGTTTACACTTTAAAATGCATGTTAGGCTGTCGGATGACAAGTGGACAGCATTAAGTGCATATGTGAAGGACCACCAAGACGTTTTGTGATCCAATCACTCAAACCACTCGCCAGAGTGCATTTATCCCCATGTCTTTTGGATGATACGGGAAAAATAACCAGTTTTATAAAAATAAAGTACCACTATACTATAATGATTACTGTATGTACTATACTATACTATACCAAACTTTACTATACTACAATGACTATACTATAATACAATTACTTACATTTGGTTGGTCATTCATCAGTCATTTATGCCTTTTAATTAAATGTGAAGTAATTAAAACTGAAAGCTATTTTGGGCGGGGGGCAGTGGTTAGTACCGTTGCCTTATGCCTCGGGGACCAGAGTCTCCACCATGGCTTCATGTGTGTGGAGTTTGCATGTCCTCCCCGTGTCCCCCCACAGTCTGAAAACACTCTGAGGTTAATTGGAGTTTCTAAATTGCCTGTAGGTGTGAGTGAATGGTGTGTGAGTGAGCCCTCTGATGGATTGGTACCCCATCTTGGATTGTTCTCTGACTTGTGCCTGTAGCCTCTAGGATTGGCTCCAGATCCAACCCCAACCAGAATAAGCAGTTACAGAATATGAATGGGTATATGAAAATCGTTTCCAGGTGAATAACTAAATTACCCAGCTTAATTTATCCATTTGAAGTGCTACTTGACTAATAGTAGGACTGTTTTTTATTGAACTTAATTGAATTTTTTAAAACACAATCTTTCAGTTTATGCTCTCGGCTGAGCAGATTTTCGATTGAATGATTCATTCAATTAAGATCTCACTTTAGAATAGAAACGTTAACAGCTGGAGAAAAAAAAACAGCACAAGCAGTAATATATCCAAAAGGAATTTAAATGGAGCGGCGATAGCAGTGCCCATACTCCAGGGGGAGCTAGAGGTTACCAGCTCACCTGCTTCCTCCCATTCCAGCACTGATGCACGCCGTGGTCTTCGGCAACGTGACGGCCATCATCCAGCGCATGTACTCACGGCGCTCCCTCTACCACACGCGCATGAAGGACCTGAAGGACTTCATCCGCGTCCACCGGCTGCCCCAGCAGCTCAAGCAACGCATGCTGGAGTACTTCCAGACCACCTGGTCGGTCAGCAACGGCATCGATGCCAACGAGGTATCGGGTGACATGGGGTCGGCTACTTAAGACTCATACTTCATTGATTAAAGCCACAGTGGCAACTGTTCCTTGATCAGTTCCTCACTAGTCCATTGTTCTGGCATGACTTATACAGTATGTTCATCGTTGGCAGTACTTCATATTATTTATTTTTGGTTGAAATATAAAAGGATCATCGGTTTCCGGAGAAGATTAGGCCAGTGCGCTGTGAATAATGGAAGTCATTAATTTGTGTATTTTTTTAATCACTTTACAAGAGCGTCAGAGACTCCTGCAGATGGATGATGAATTTGATCTAACTTTAGCAACCCCGACAGTCTTGACTGCAGTAACTTGGGAAGATGCTGAATTCTGTTCCTGAATTGAAATTTCACTGGAACTGTGATTGTCAGGGGCAGGATCAGAAAGACCAGCCTAACAATACAAATTTACACCCCTATCATCAACTCTGTAATTTATTCATAGATGGTGGGTTATTTACGGGTCCGCCTCCCGGTTCAAATCTCATAGCCGCCTGCTGATAACTCATCTGGGGTGTCTGCTAGAGGTCTTGGGCCCCAGAAAGGCACATCATTTTGGGTCCCCGACCCAGACCAATCAAATTCCAGGGACCCTTGGAATCATCCTACTGTAACTCCCCCCCCCCTTTATTGCACCCCTGGCTATCATCAGTTCCACTTTGTAAGTTGCTCTCCTGTGCTGTGCTGCTGGATATGATTCAGTTGCAGTATAAAAAATTTGAAGACAGTGATCTAGAAGGTTCCATTCCTCAGAACACTGTAAAGTAGGGTGTTCGGCTTAGAAGTTGAGAAGGCTACATTTAAGTTATTAGAGAGTGAGGTGGTATTGTAGAAATTACAATAATTACATTGAACATTAATTTACTTAAAGCCTTTTGCACAAATTGCTTTAGATAAATATCCTCAGCATATTGCATCAGATTATATGATACAGGATTGCCAACTCTCACGCCCACACAAGAAATCTTACTGCAAATCTATATTATTCCATTATGAACCTAAAATCATCTACATGAAAAGCGCTGGGGTAATTTTCCAGGCCAGCAGATTATTTGCAAGGTGATAAAATTGTTACCTGCATGTAAATGCGTGTGCATGTGTATAGACTTCTCAACTGTAAAATCTCACTCCAGACAGCTGACCAAAGTTTGCAACCTGGATGATAAGCAACAAAAAATATTATAAATCCAGCCAGTTGTGGGGTCACTGTTGTCGTGGCTACGCAATCATAAATAGCACCAGTAGGCCTTCCCCCATTTGTCGCCTGTATGACAACATGGAATAATCTAGAACTACAGACCCACTGACTGTCTGTACAGGGTTGGTTGCCCCAAAGGCTTTCAGGCCCTAACTGCAAAGCTTCTCTTGGGCCGTAGCTTCTGCACGACTTCCCAGACGAGCTACGTGCCGACATCGCCATGAACCTGAACAAGGACATCCTGCAGCTGCCCGTCTTCGAGTGTGCCAGCAGGGGGTGCCTGCGCTCTCTCTCTCTGCACATCAAAACCTCGTTCTGTGCCCCTGGCGAGTATCTTATCCGCCAGGGGGATGCGCTTCAGGCCAACTATTTTGTTTGCTCCGGCTCCCTGGAGGTGCTGAAGGATGGGATGGTGCTTGCTATACTCGGTTAGTCTCCCCTAACTGTCCGCCTTACCTAAAATGATTAAAACTCACTAGTAGTGCTATTGCATTTTATAGAAAATGTGTATGGACATTCCGGGTGGTATTATGATGTAGGTACAGTACTGGCACTGTAAACTCAAAACTCCCCACCAGGTGGGAGGGACCAAAAATGTGGACTTGGGTTAGGAAGCATTGCTGTAGAGAATTACATCCCCATTCTCGTTTCCTTCCACAATCCAAAGTAATATTCAGTCTTTGGCAAAACTATATACAAAACCCGAATGAAATGTGTCGTACCGCAGTACAATGCAAAGACATTGTGTTGAAGGGTCCAATTACAGGACATAGTTTATATCAGGAAACAAATTTCGATTTTTCATTTCCTGGATTCATTCCTTGTTTATTTTTTTTTCTGTTCCTTCCCGTCACATATGTCAACGAAACGTGAGTCAACATTTCTCTCGCCATCTGTGCCATGCCTCCAGGTAAAGGGGATCTGATTGGTGCAGATCTGCCGGCCCAGGATCATGTGATCAAAACTAATGCTGATGTAAAGGCCCTGACCTACTGTGACCTGCAGTACATCAGCTTGCGGGCGCTGAGGGAGGTGCTGCATCTGTACCCCGAGTATGCCAGCCGCTTCACGGCTGACATCCACCACAACCTCACCTACAACCTGCGAGAGGGCAGCGAGGCCGAGGTACGAGCAGGCAGGGGCGGAACCGCAGACGCGGGAATGCGTCTTCTCACCCACACACAACCCTCGCCAGCGTTTAACAAAACAGAGGTGCTGCGAGCTGCTTAAAATGTACATCACTTTCAACTTGGGGCCTCAGTTGAACAAAATCAAATCAGATCAGATTTATTTATAAAGCGCTTTTTAAACACTTTGATCCCAAAGTGCTGGACAAAAAGCAAATAACACAGAAACAACATAAAACTAAAAGAAAATAAAACAAACCAATAAAAACAGTCAGTAAACAATGACACTATAAGAGAAAGTAAAACCTGGAGTGGTCACAGTGAGCTAAAGGCCAGTGCATAGAAATGGCGGGATTTGAAAACAGACAGTGAAGGGGCCATTCTGACAGTCAGAGGTAACACAACAACACAAACATTTATAATGATTATACAATGCACCATTGATACAAGACAAGATATTTTTTTTCTGTAAGATAGCAGGACACAACTGAGTATTAGTTTACTATAATAACAAGACCATTGCAGTAAGACAGCATGCTTAAGAAGGGAAACACAGGATACTATATATGATATACAGCATAGGTATGTACACAAGTGCTATAATTAGTGTAATAATGCATTATATTAATCCTTGGTCTTTTTTAATGGTCTTGATATTATTTATGAGCCAAGCAGGTCTGCCAGCTTGTCAGTGCAATTGGTCATAGCATGGCAGTGATAGTCAGCAGGTGAATCTCGCTGCGCTTTCCTGTAATTGGCTGTTGAAATCTGTATGTGTACATACATTTCAGTATAATAGTTCTCGACACACCAGAATGTTGTTTGAAACACAGCCGTTTGTCTGATGGGCGACTGAGCCTGTACTCCAACGACTATCATGGAAGAATGTAAAGTTCTGTTTCTTTTATTCCTCCTCTGTTTCTGTTTGAATATACTCCGGCCACGCTTCCCAAACAGAGAAAACAGTTATTGTAACATTATATTAGTTTCTCAGAAGAATAGATACTGTCCTTAAACCACAAAACAATGAACTGCACAATCAAACAAACCCCATTCTTCAAAATTAAATCCAAGATGATATTGTTTTATGTAAAGCACAAGTCTTTTTTTTTTCACTGGCTGTTCTGGGCTGACTGTTCTATTTCCAGGGTTTGACAAGATTCTCACGGTCCCCAAGGCCAACTCACGTAAGTACAGACAACACCATACCATTTCATAATTGCCGTTTATGCTCTTCTCAGAAGATGAAAAGAGCTTAAATTAGTTCCATTGCCATAATGATACCGTATGGATATAAGGACTAGCATAAGGCAGTCCGCTCCTCAGGGACCCTTAGTCGGTCCATGTTTTTGCTCCCTCGGAGCTCCCTGCCGGACAGCCCCCATTTATAATTGCAGAATGTGGTGTATGTGGATACCTATGCAAACTGTGCCGGATTTGGAGCAGAAATTCAAGGCCGTGTGCAAAAAGGGACTGCATACAGGGCAGGTTGTGCGAAGATGGCGCACTGAGAGACATAAATCATTATTACACTGTGGTGCAAGTCAGCTTCTCTTGTTCAGAACCCTTTGGACAACAGCGCCCCCCCAAGGAGCAAGCTGGCCTCGGAAGGCGAGGCGGACGAGGAGTGTGAGGAGTGCGTCAGCTCGTCGCCCCCCAGCCGGCCCCGCGGCAGGCTCACGCTGCCCAGCCTGGGCAGCCCCGGGCGGCACGGCTCGCTCAGCCACCTGCTGGCCGAGGAGCTCCGCCATCTGGGCTCCCTGCACCGCTGCCCCTCGCCCTCCCGTGGCTACCGGGGCCATAGCCCCGCCCCCAGCAAGGAGGAGCCCTCCCCTCCGCCCACCTCCAAAGCAGAGGCGGGGTCCGGCAACAGACCTGCCAAGCTGCTCATCCCCTCCCTCAACTGCTTCGGCCCCCCCGACCTCAGCCCCAGGTGCAGAGCCAATGAGCACTTGAACTTTGACCTTTTGTGTAATCGCCTCAACGAAGTCAATGAAATAATTGAATATTACTTAAATCAGTTAATGACTTCCTTAATGTGGTGACGCAGTGGTTAGCACTATTGCCTCATACCTCTGGGAGCTGGGGTCAAATCTTAAGCATGATTCCATGTGTGTGGAGTTTGCATATACTCCCAGTATCCTCCTGGGGTTTCTGCCAGGTTCTTCACTTTCCTCCCACAGTCCAAAAATATGCTGAGGTGAATTGGAGTCACCACATTGCCCATGTGAGTGGTGTGTGTGAGTGTGCCCTGTGATGGGTTGGCGCCCTATCCTGGGTTGTTTCCTACCTTACTCTGTTTCAATTGCTTTCTCCATCTGGGGTGTGGGAAGCTACAGAACCTTAATGTGTATGTTTTTCGCTGACTGGTCCATTTCACAATGATTGTATCCAAACGATTCTGTTTGCATGAATGCGGCCTGAAATCAAAGACACAGGCAGATTAATGAAGACTTAAACTCCGTGTGTAATCGGGGAGGGGGGATTTCTCAAGGCATTCTTTTCTCCCTCCGTCCTGCTCCAGGGTCGTGGATGGGATCGAGGACAACGGGCACACGTTTCACTTCAACGTCGAGGAGAGCGGCACTAAAGCCAGCGCCAGCAGCCTGGCCAAAGGTACCAAGGCTGCCATTGTGACCCTTCGCATGGTTTTAACGAGCTGCCCGTACTGCATGCAATAGGGACTGCAGTCTTTTTAAAATTCAATTCATAGCAAGAATGTGGAAAATCATTATTCCTTATGTGTAGAATGATTGAATGGCCAGTAACTGTTAGTCTCAAGGCCTTAAATTCCGCAGTTCTACTTTTTGTGAAGTTTTATGCCTAAAAATGTTCCGGTGTGCAATGAGCATTTATTAAAGCCTTGATATCTAAAAATTCATTCAGTGGATAAAATTTGCTGAGTGTTAACTCGGTAACATATTCTATGAAGCCCATAGTCATAAAGCCTAAAACTGATCTTGTAATTCATTGTGACATTCATACAGTAAAGCATTATAAACACAGAAAGGCATAACACAGCATAGCCGTGTTTCTCATGCACTATGAATGCTCTATGAAGGTCTCATCTATATTGCACTATAAATATCATCATAATGCATTATAATGGTCAGTATATGAATTAAGGATGCATTATAGACGAGACCTTTATAGAGCATTCATAATGCATAATACACAGGACGTAATGTGTTATGGATTTTTCTAAATAGTTATAGCTTTATGCATTATAATCCATTATGAGGGCATGTGCAATGCAGTGTAATGACTGCTTTAAGTAAAGTGTTACCATTATCCCGTTGCCATTATTAATGAGTAAATTACAAACCCTTTTAGCAGTCTAGGTGTTGTAATAGCACCAGCATTCCGGTGTAACAAAGTATGTATATAAAGTATGAAGAAGCTGCAGAATTATTAGTTGTTCACTGTTCTGCCGTGTGTCACAGATTCCAACCAGGCTAATGCTGCTCTGCTTCTGGAGACAGAGGAAGTGAGGCACAGCATCAAGCAGCTCAACACAGAGGTATGTCATTCTTAGGTGTCTGGGCAAGTTAAAGAGTCAAGCTAGGTGGATTAGATTTGGGCCAGATTTCATTATCCAAAGGAAGATAACCTGTATGAACAGTTTTATCGTTAATTTCCATAGTGTACAAATCCTTCTTGGAATTTATAGTATATTCCCTGAACTTTGGGGCATGTCCTGTGACCAAAACTTAAGGAATGCTTTAAAGGTGCTGGCTGTGAGACTCATTTTAGATAAAAACTACATTATAACAGAAGATCTTCGGCCAATTAATTTTTCTTTTATTCTCTTCTCCAGATGAGCATTTTAAGCCAAGAGGTTTCTCAGATATCCACGGAGCTCCACCACATGATGCACCTCCTTCAGACCCGCGTCGCCGTGCAGCACTTCACCTCCACCCTCTCCGCCTACCCCTACGGCTTGCACCTCGCCTCCAGCTCCGCCGCCGGCGGTGGCATGGCCGCCACTGATTGGCCCACCCGCTTATCCTGCAACGTGGGGGCAGGCCTACAAGCCCACCACGATCATGTGACCCGGGAACCCGTGGGACACACTACTGGGGGCACCGGGGGCTGCGGCATGAACGCCTCCCGAGCTCGAGCAGCTACCATGGGACAGTCGGTGGACGTCGACCTTCCGAAACGGTCTCTGAGCCCCAGATCCACCTGTTTCCGGGCGTCGTGCTACATGGACCAGGCAAGGGCGGCTGGACAAGGGGCAGAGAGCCAGCAGGGATCCTGCTCGGCCTTCAGGAGTATTCCCAACTCCCCATTCATGACTCCTCATCGGCACCACACTGGCCCCTCACTGCACAGCTGTAGTCACATCTCCCAAGGCTTTGTACCACTCCCTCCCCAGCAAGGACGTGGGGAGCAAAGTCCTTCCCAAGCCCCAAATATCCATCCATCATGCTCAAATGACAGCCTCTGCCAGCCTCTCCCCAGGCATAGTCAGCAAGCTGTTGCAAGCTCTGAATGCACCCATCCCCACTCCAGGTCTCCAGTTTCCATTCAGCCATTGTTGGTGACCCCAAGTGGATATGCACCCCTCCGCACATCTGTCAATTCCCATGCACATTCAGACTCATACTCCGCAAACCCGCCCCAACATAATGTTACCTCCCTCTCCGCTATGCCAAAGCAGAACGACCTCCTCGGCTCAGGCCCCACCAGCATCCTAGACACCGGTGATCTTCTGGACATCCACTGCACCTCATTTCCGACACCAACCGTTATCCATAAAAACCCACCGACTGCCTATCAGGATTTAAGTCTCCCCGGAATGGAGGCCCGTGATGCTGGCCAGGCCCTGGGCAACTGGCCTGGAGAAGAGCACATACACCTTCAGTGTCTTCAGGATGGACTTGAACTAGAGGGACTGGTCAATGAGGCCCTGGCGTCCAGGAGGTCCAGCATGGGCACCCAAACAGCAGAAGGAGAAGCATTTTGGGATTAAAATGGGACTCCATCGTGAAACTGCCATAGCGTGGAGCAGTGGAGTTCTTATGAATGGACAAATGAACTAAAAGTGTTTTTCTGTCTCTTTAAGATCTGGCAATGTACCCTCTCTTATGTACATTCCACTATTTATATGACCTTTCCCAGCCTTAGTATCTGATGGATGAAAAACCTTGACGTCAAAGCAGAGAATTTTTTAACCCCAGTTCTTTAACGTCTTTAACCAAAAGACATATTCGTAATCATTTACTGCACCTATCAGACACCTATCAGATTTATTCATAAGACCCTAAATTAGACGTCATGATCCTAAATGCTGACAATACTGCAGATTTAATTAACTGACAGGCAAAGGAAAAAATAAATTTTTCAGCTCAGGTGACCAAAGAAAAGCCTGTTTTTAGCATCATTTGAGGGAGAAACAAGATTAATGATGTTTACATTTAAATGTGCTTGACAGCTACTGGTTTATTATTTTGTTTATTTATATTCAGATATACTAATATTGCTTGCCAGGATCATTAGTGTAATCATGAATGTACTCTGTTATTATACGATGTTCATGACCCTTTTCAGCTTTCCTAAATCCTGCGAATACAAAACGTGACACCGTGAAATTGTATAATTTGCACACTCTTCGTTGAGAGGTTCGGCCAGTGTGACTATAAGAATCACAAAGCTCTTGCATCTTCTGCCTGAAGGCCCGGGTTCATTCGACAGGCTGTATTATACACCCCCTGTCGACGTCATACTGAACTCACAATGGCCATTAACTTTCACAAAACATGTGCCTATGCACTGGAACCATCAGCCTCAGCTGTTATATGTGAATTATATGCTCTTTTAAAATGTATTTTTTGGGGGGAGGGGGTGGATAAAATGTAGATAAGGATCAATCTTCTTGCAATTGGGGTTGGAATGCACAGGCAGTATCCACTGTTAGGTGACGCTCTTCTGTTGACATACAGCCAAACGCACCCTAACCTCCACCTGATGTTACTCAGATTGAGGCGCGGTTTCTCGAATCGGTCCGGACCCCCCGACAGTCCATTTTTTCCGACACCTGGCAGGGAGCTGGGAGAGAGCAAAAATGTGGAACGTCTGGCGGTCCCCTTGGACTAGGTTGAGAAACACTGGATTAAAGGATGGCATTCGCATGAATAACCGTGATCCACAAGTGCCCCATTTTGTAAAGTGTAATTAAGGTGGTTATGGCAGTGCTGATTTTGTGACTATGGAAACTAGAATTATTTAGTTGCTGGCTGCATATTTAAAGAACAGCGTTTCTTCCAGTTACTGTGCTTTATTTCTTGTTGTGTAAATATTGTGCTTATATAATTATCCATCCATCCATTTTCCAACCCACTTATCCTGTTCAGGGTCGCGGGGGGTCCGGAGCCTATCCCGGAAGCAATGG
>JAODKL010000045.1:12721584-12731924 GCA_026780765.1 Petrocephalus schoutedeni
GGAACTGGGCCGGATTCGAACCCTGGTCCCAGAGGTGTGAGGCGAGAGTGCTACCCACTGCGCCACCGTGCCGCCCCTGCTTATATAATTATTTAAAATTGAATTACGAAAATGATCATTAATGGTGAGAAATTCCAACATTCATAAGAATTTCCCATATGTACACCTACCCAACACCAGCACTCTCTAAGTGGCCTAAAATGGGTGGCTGAACAGCACCATTTAAAATGAATTACCATAATGCAAAAAGTCAGCTGACCCCATGACCAGCCTGTCTCAAAATTTCCATAAAAAAGTTCCTAAAACCATTTTGTGCTTTGTTTGTAAATTGTATAAGCTGGAAAGGGGCAGTCGCATAAAACTCACCCAGCAGTTTTCATTAATTTTTCCTCTATATTTCATAACGCCAGGTTTCTAAGCTAAATGTTTAAACTTGAAACAATGCCCCAGATTGCCAGTCAAGAAATTCACCCCTGACTGTCTCTTATCGGCCTGCCCCTGGGTGTCCCATGAGCTGTTACTCATCTTAGCTGTTGCTGAGCTCATTACAAATCAACGTGTCACCAAAACCAACCTACACGTACCAAGAAAAACGTAAACATTCTGAAGCAGTGTGAGCTGTCGGCTTTGCTGTTTCTTGCAAAGAAGACGGAGACTCAGAACGGCATCCGATGCACTTGCATGACAAAGAAGTCTCGGAATATTCCCTGTACTTCCTTCTGATGTTTAGGCATGATGTACTGTAGATGTTGACGGTGATATGCATTGAATACGTACGACTTGTTTGTGGTGCCATGCTTATTAACAGAGATTAAACGAAACAACAGAAATAAATCTGAATATCTCACGCTGTTATGTCTGACCTGCACAGTGGTGTCACCTGCATTGACATGTGTCCCACCTGTAGGCAGTGCTTCATCGACATGAAACGGTACAGCATGCCAGATTTCTCATTCTTAATCCGTATTTCCCCTTCCTTATTTTCGTCATTCATGCAGTATCTATTCATTACCTTTGGTGTCAGCTTTCCACTATGCATCCCCTATTTATCAGTTCCTAGTGTAAGGTGAGGCTTCACTGGTGGTAAATGGGTGGCGGCAGGGGGGTGGCCTTTCCAGTGAAATGTTGCATTTTGGCTGGTCGACACATAGCGAATTTTCCATTTGCGGGTGTATTTGCGAATAGATATATCTCACTTTCCTGATCTGTGTCAGACTTGGCTGTACTGAAAGGCCACATGCCCACTCTTCCCAGCCCCTGCTAGGTGCTTGTCTACTGTAGCTTGCTCTTCATCGCTAGCATGCATGGGGCACTGTGTAGCGACGTCTTCTCGCTGTTCTTTCTCTCGCCCGACGGCACCAGATTTCTGCCGCTGTGAAGGATCTGATCGAAGTGGCCTCAAATTACTGGGTGCCACTTGCCCCAGACTTTTTAAATCGTTTGCATATTCAGGCCCCTACAACGGTATTGTCGTCTATTTTTTTATTTGGTTTTGGTTATTGTTCTGTATTTATTTCTAAAAACGCAAAACACTTTCGTGCATACTTCAGATGTCAGGCATGAAATGGGACAGGATTTATGCTGAATAATGAATATTAACTTTGCCCAGCCTTGTGCCGTGCTGCCATTTACATTTTCATATTGCCAATGGCAATAAAAAACAACAATGTGTGAATGAAGAGGCTATGATATATAGATATGATAAAGCTTGTATTCTATATGTCCTCAACCATAACCACACATATGCGAATTACTATGCATATTTGTGAGGAGAGTTATCTGAGGTTATCATCAGAAAAGATAATTCTTCACTCTGATGTTATGTTAAGGCATTAGTTGCTCATAAATGCAACTCACAAAAAGCTAAATATCGCGTGTCTCAAAACGATTATTAGTCTTCTTGTATAAGAGTTGTACTAAGTCCAGGTTTAATGACTGAGTAGCAGAGCTGAAAAAAGAAAAGATCCCTGTAATTTAGCATAACAACAGTGTGATGTTTTCTCCTATTCTGTGCACAACAGAACAGTGGCCATAATTATGGACAGCAGAGGATTGTGAGTCAACACTGCACACAGCATGGGGCAAGCTGGGACAATTACTGTATATCTGTGACAGAATTCCTGTCACTTGGTGGTTCCTAAGGCCACCTAACTATGGCATTTGCGGCATAATTCTGTTACTTCTCTGTTTGCCATATACAGTGTGTGACAAGAACTGTGAGGGAATATCATGTAGGGTTGGGGGGGGGGGTTAAGGTGCAAACAGCCTGTATTGGCTTATAAATAGTTTTGATTGGCGTTCAGATGTTACTGTATATAGAGAACTTCTGCAAGTTAAAACATTCCTCATTTATATATTATACCTTAGATACCCAGGGGTGGGGCATACCAAGAAATCCTGGGCCACCCTAACGAAATGTCACCTCAGTGATCGAGAAGGATGCTTTAGAAGCGTAGGGTGGGGAGAAAACCAAGATCAGTGCCATGTGTACATATTCAGGGACCAAATGCAGGCCAGTAACCAGAAATAAATTTAGGGGAAGGGGTTCCCTGACTGGGCTCTAGGTAGCTGCCTTGTATGCCTATGTTTGAACATACCAATACCCAAAGTGATTGGCTATCGCATCATCACAAGGAAACCAGTACACCAAGATGAAACCCACATGAACATCGACACAGCCTATCAGTTGAGCTGGAAACCCACGTGAAGATTGAAACATCCTATCAGTTGAGCTGGAAACCCACATAAACACAGAGACAGACAATCAGTTGAGCTGAGATCAAATGTGTAGCTGTGGTTCTAGAAAAGTGAGGCAGGATCACCACTGTCTGACCTGCTGGGTCCCTCAAGAGGGGATTCAGTGTCAAAAAAAAAACAAAACAAGAACTCGAAAATCAAGCTGGGTGTGAATGTTTGGTTTTTCCCAACAGGAACCAGTAAACTAACCAGCAGGAAGTGGGTTTAACTAATCGGTGACTGACTGCTCACGTGGATTTTGAAGAGTGATTTACCCAGTCACTTCGGTTCAGAAGTGTTTACATATCTGCTATTAAGTGGCCATTAGTCCCAGTCCATGGCAGGAAAATCAGCTGTTCTATTAGCTAAGCCTGTCTGAGTTCCATATGGAGTGATGCTGCCCCCTGCTGGAATATCTTTATTACGCTGCTGTTCATTAAACAGAAACACATTTACTGGCATCCAATTCTGGGTGCCCATTGCCTTGTGCCCTGCCTTTCCTTGTATGTTCTCCACCTCTTTATGTCCTTTGAAAATGGATAATTACTGTCTATTTTATATCGTATATATTTATGGCTGCCCCCCGCGACCCTGAACAGGATAAGCGGGTTGGAAAATGGATGGATGGATGGATATTTATGGCTGTATTTATACTGTATTACCCAGCAACAATGTAATTTCATTGTAGGATGTTCACTGTTGAGGTACATTAGCAGTGTTTGTGTGTGTTCTGTGATGTGTTCCTGAATGTTCTTATCACTAGCTTCAGGAGCCCCAGCATGATAAAACATACAACTGCATGTCTTTCAGGAGGCCCAATGGTATTTAGAGCCTAACGGAACATACCCCCAAGACATATTATACATTTGCTGTTAATTCAGTTGACTTGTCCACAATGTCTAATAAGAGAACAACAGGCCATTTTACATTAATTTTGGACATTTTATGTAAAATCAAGGAATAGGCACAATATGTACAGGAATGTAATGTAAAACATCTTCTGCCTTCTTTCCGTAATAATACTGGAATTAGAACTTGAAAATTGTTTTATTTCTCAGTTTAACTTGGCTTTCATGTGACTTGTCATATTACCAATGTGTTTGCGTTTTAAACATGCTGTTATCTTTCTGCTTATACATATCTGCAAGAACACCAAACCCCATATAAATACAGTATTAACTTATTTGGTCAACAGGTTCGTTCGGAATGTATTGCTGGCTTTGAAAAATTAAGCGCGTTTAAATTTAACGATATTAACTACATTTCCCAGGTTAACCATCGGCCTTTGGCGTGATCTTGTGAGTTTTGACGCACGATTTTATTGGCTAAGCCCACTGTGTGTCAGTAAAGCCCCACCTCCAGGAAGTAGGCGGACAGCTGTCGCTTTTTCTACAAGGCGGAAATGAAGGCCGGAGCCTGGGATGAGGAGCTGCGAAAGTGAAACGGCTGGGAAAAATACAAAATAGTATAATTTAGAGGAAGCTGCTTAGACAAAACAAGCACGGGACATACATTTTTGTTTTATATTTTATTTCTTTACGGTAAGCAACAGTGTGGTTAATAACTGAATATTTCTTCTTAATTTGTGTTTTGCCGGGGTGATATTGTGGCACTGATAAGTCACTGTCAGTAGATATTTAGTGTCTTTTCTATGAGCCTGTGTAATTATAATCTGCTGTCTTTCTATCTCAATTCGGCGTTTCGGCTTCGATCGTTTCACGTCTTCCGCAGTTTTGTCCATTAAAATGTTCGATAATAAATCTGAAAGTGAGGTTTAGTGCTGTTAATGACAGGTCTTCGACGGCAAATCCCCCTCAGATATCAACGCTCATTTTTATTTTTTATGTGTGTAGTTGGTACATTGATAGTTCTCAGTTTGTCCCATTTCTTTCCTCTAAAATGGAGTATTGGAATATATAACATGGAATATTTATGTGTAGTGTGCGTGTGTCAGTCCTAACTTATTTTGACAAATTACGAATAGCTAAGCGATTATTTGGCTTTTTAACGGTTGTTTTGGGTATTATATAAGTATCGTTAACTAGCTAGGTTAATAACGTGGGTCTGGTTTATGAATTTCCTTGCCTGGCTGTTTTATCTTACGACCACCGTCTTCAGCGCAGCTATTCTGTCTGAAGGTATCAGCCGGTATCTCAAAGCCACAGCACACTGGAGGACAGTTAACTCGTAATCGATAACCTTCGATTATTTGAGGAAGTTTCTGGCCTTTAAGACGTCACCGCGCCTTTCGCTCCATTACTTCCCCATATCTGTTTTTCTTTTTTTCTCGAATAATGTTTTAATTAATCACTACCGTAGACTGGCAAATTGAGGAAGCATCTAAATTGTTAACTCTAGTAGGGTGGGTGTGAAGAGCTTAGTATGTTAAGTGGTGACTAATCATATTCTCCATATGCTCATGTTTCTAACTCTAGACACTAAAGAACGAAATTAGAAACGATGAGAAGTTCTAGTGTCTTAGAAACTGAATGTCTATATTTATAGGTATTTTTGTTTATATGTTTATACATTTGGCCCGCCAAAGTAAAGGAGGGGTGTATGTAATGTTCGGAAAAGTCGGAGAGAGTGGCAGAGAGAAATGGATGTTAATGTCAGGTTGTCTGTAGTGACTCCTCTGCTGGCTTATGGTGTGCTAGAAAAGAACCTGCATTAGGAAGAGAACTTGGCCATGTCTGTTGCATTGTGCTTCCAGTCTGGTTTGTGTCATCAGGAGCCCTGGTGTAGGGACATTAACAGGCTTTGGGTACTTAGCTCATTTTGGGCAGGTCCTATGAATGAAGTGGCCACTGAGGTAAGCCAGGAAGTACAGGAAAAATGTCCTTTATTACACATGGTTTTTGTGTCTGTCGTCTTCAGTGTGATAAGTTTTCGGAAGCCTTGCTAAATGTTCAGTGACAAACTGCTGCATAAAGATTCCTATAATTACTTGAAGCCATAAGAGATCCTGCTGAGTCTGTGGTCTCTGAGGTTGCTGTTGTTGGTATTTCCACTTTGTTGCTCCTTCCAGAATTTATTGTTCTTCCTGAGTCTTTTTGAGATGCTATTTGTCTTGTCTGTTGGTGCATTGTGTGTGCATGGTCCAGGATATGATTTACCCTTTAACCTCAGTCAGTTCTACTGTTGTCTATATTCATTACTGTACTTCTAGAAATTGTTGTGCGTAGCATGCACTTATTGAAAAGACATTCACAACTCAGTCCTAAGGTTTATCCATTGTATATGTCTCGAGAAATATTTACATTAAGCCTTCAAGGGGAAATGTTTGTGCAGGGGGCAACAGTAGGGCTCTCCCTTATCCACTAAGCTTCATGGTGTATTGTTCTCCTAAACTCGAGTGAGACCACAGGAATGGCATTCTTCTGCCTGTCAACCTGTTTGTTGATTTAATGGTGTTCCTGTTTTGGTGAAAAACTGTTAACTTGGCTTTACTCATGAAGACTTTTTAAAATCTTATCCTTCTACATTGTGGTGGTGGAGGCAGCTAACTGTCCACTGAGGCTTGTTGTGTATTTGAATGGATATGAATCAGCACTTCCTATAACAGCCATTAGGCTACATTCTCATCATGCCCTTTATACAGACATCTAATAGGGCTTTACTTAAAGCTATATGCATTATCAAAGACTGATTACATCTGTGAAAACTGCTGGATGACCACATTCTTGACCAATGTGTCTCAACACAGGAAGTGAGGGCCAGTTGTGTTAGCTGTTTGCTGTTAGCCTAGTTTGTCTGCTCTGATCAGTGCATGGTGTCTTAATTTTCCGGTCACGTGGTATGTGGTGGTCTTTGGGACTGGCTTGCTGTTAATGTTTAGTCAGCTAGTTGGTATGGCAATAAACATTACGATGATGATTGTTCTCTCCTTTACACTGCTTACATATTAGCTTACACTGGAGGAATCCAGCTGATTAATTAACTAATCTTCATGAGAGCTTAAGTATAATATGGGATTTTAAATGGTTTTTGTTAGAAGTACAGTCCTAACATTCATGCCAAAAAAATGACCGCCTTTCAATAGATGCTGTTGCTGTTGAGAAGCGCAAGTTGTGTGGTTGCATCTACCATATACCCCCGGCTGGGCAGTTGGGATAATTGTTCACGGTTTTCTCTGAAATATTCATTTCTTAGTTTCATGTCCTCTTTCTGGTGAGACAGTAAATCTGGTGTAACGTGGCCATAACTTAATTGGATTTACATGCAACTTGCACAAGAAGGTTTCCTTTTTTACCCTCCCCCTTGAAGGGGCGTGTGTGTGTGTATATGTGTACATATTTTTTTTCTTCTTAGCGTTATGACTCAATCTGTATGTTTGTAAGAATTCTCCCATAACAGATGAAAGGCCTCCTTTTCCAAGGCCTTATGATTGCAAAGCAGATGATCTTTTTGAACAGGAACCCACAAGAATAGCTCATTCTTGGACATTGTCAGTCCTCAAAGCAGTATGCTTACTATGAACTTTTATTATACAATTACATTTTAACTGAAACCCAAGGTGCCATTTTATGGATTGTGGTTTTGAAAGTATGAGTTCATAATCTTGAGCGGTTCCCCTGGAAATGGCAGGACTACAGTACAACATTTGTGGAAGTGAAATCGAAAATGTCTACTTTCACATAGCTGGCACCAGACACTGTCAGAAGTAATGAGATTCTCAACAGGAAGAATGCTTTAATAATAAAGAAAATGATACTTAATCTGTTGAAGTCTATACGCCATTAAAGAACCTGCTGCCAATATGTTATAACTCACTAGGTCTTCAGTCAGAGCACTTGTGAAAATGACATCTTGTGCTTGATGGCTTGAAATTGATCTTGTACCTGATGGGTTTCTTCTGTGAGAGAAGTTGACAAGAAGACTTGTTTGGTCAGTTAGACATTAAATGACATTCAAGAGGAACCCCCCTCCCCCATGCCTGATTTTAATGAGTGATGTTGTATTACCAGCTTTAGAGAGACCATTATATAGCAGTTGAATCCAGCAGGTTTGCTGCTGTGTCACTCAGCGGAATAGTAGGATTGCCAGTAAAGTCAATTTCATAGTGACAATATGCAGCACATGGAATGCCAAGATTGAGATTTAGTCCACAAGGAGTCCAGCAGGTCCAGTTATCCTATTCTGTGGATGGGCATCAAAGGATCATTCCTGCTCCATTCCTCAAATAGAATCACCCGCAATTATTTTTAGTGTTTTTGCCATCAGGGCAAATGCCTTTGGAAGTTTGGAGTTACTGGCAAGATTTTGTCAGGCGTTTCAGGGTTAAGTGATAAGCAGGCCTCACAGCAACGTTCAACTGAAACGGCGAGTCTCTGCCTCTCCCTTTCGGTCTCGGCTGTTACTACCACACCCTTCAAAAGTCTGCTTGTCACAACTTGCTCTTGTGGTTCAATAATACTTCGATAGAGTGAGGTTACACCTGATCACCTTGTCAGGGGCTTCCCTCCACTCACTGTCATGCTTCTTGTCACATTAAGCGAGGGGAGCTTCTCTTGGTCAAACAGTATTTCAATGCAACTTCAATGGCAGGCTCTTAAACGTTCACATCCCCCCCCACCCCCCGCCGCCCTTTTCACAGAGTGTGGCATTGACTTCTTTCTCAAGTATCGGACAAGGGTGATTGTTTTCCCCTGGTAAATGAATATGCGCCGTTGTGGGACAGCCTACTTCGGAAGGCGGCATCAAGGATCACATGCTACCGGAAGAGGTCCCTGTAGGGAATTGGCCTTCAGATAATAGTGTCTTGCTAATGGTGTCCGTAGAAAACTTGGGCTTAAAAAAAAAAAAAAAAGCTGTTCCTTCTTGCTCTGATCGTGTTCCGGTCAGTGAAAGAGGAAGGGCTCCGTAGATTGTGGCGAACTGTGGACTCTTCTTCGGGACCTGCGGGGTTTGAGGGAAATGAAACTGAGAAACCTTGGAAGATAATGTTAATTTTCAGCTTAATGCAGCAAAGGTGTATGTGGCTTTTGGGGCTCTTTAATCCTTTCTCTCTTTTTCTGACCCAGACCGGGCAGGTTTTAATGTGAGGGGTTAATGTTAGGATCGGCTCACTTTGTTTTTCATTTGATGCTTTAAATCACAATTTCTTGGGTTGTGACCCTAAAGTTGGTTGGGGGGGATCATTTTTTATTGGGTTGCAGAGTGCATGGTTAAAAAGGTTTTTTTTTTTTTTTTCTTCAGACTCATTATTATTATTATTATTATTATTATTATTTTTATTGTTTTTTATCAGTGCGTAATATTGCACTTTTTATTGTATGAAATGTGTTTAAAATTTCAATCATTTGGGTCATGACCAAGGGAAAATGTGGGTCCTGAGGCTATACCAGTAATAAACCCCTGCTTTAAAGAGACCCGTTTGGCAGCTAACATGTTTCACCTTTACTCCAGTGAATTCCATTCATAAAACAGCAATTCTGAGAAATGCCTAAATGCCTAGTTGATATGTTTTTGTTACCAATTTGTTATTCCCTCTGCCTGGGATTCTTGCCTGTTTAACTACAGTTAAAATTACTGTAAATTAGTGTAAATATTCATGACTTCTGATAGTGTAATCCAGTTCTGTTTGACTTGACTGTTTGACATTTTAGGGCATAACTGACTATCCTGTGTTGAAGATGATGTAATCCCTAGGTGCTAGCTGCATAATTTCGCACAAGATTCCAAAATGAGGTGAATTCCTCAGTGCCCTCCAGCAGGGAGAGTGGCCCTTATATTAATCATAATATTATTGGTATCTTATGTTTGTGCCTAGCTGTTGGACCGTTGGGGCTTTTGTTTGACAGGTATCCCAGCCTTTTAGAGGTCTGCTTTTTCTGAGCTCAGAAGACTAGTGGTCTGATTGTCCTTCCAAATTAGGTTGTCTGATTAATTTACTATGCCCAGGAGCTCTGTGGCAGCTGGACTGTTTTTTTGTGGGCGGGTTTAAATCAGCTACATTCTTAGACTTACTGAACCTTTAGGCCCGAGTGAGTTTCTTCACTCTTCACGGGGTTTGTATCAGCATTTACATGTACATAAACTAGAACATATGGCCAGTAGATTAGTAATTCTGAAAGCAGCGTTCAGAATTGAGAACCGCCAACTCTCTTTAAAAATCTGGGGCTGCAGTGTTCTCTTCCAAAGAACTACAGCTGAAACTCTCTTCGTCCCTGAATGTCTTCGTTAGGAGTGAGTTGAGCTTGTTTGAAACAGCAGGGATCCCCCGAAAGCTCCTTGTCCACTGGTAATGCTGTCGCCGCAGTCTACATTTTTCGTTACACTAGAGCGGACCTCAGTTTCAGTTCCTTCTGAATGATTAACAGTGTGCTAAATGGAAAATGGCACCTGCATTGTCGCTGCGCTGCTGTGAGCGGTCAGCCCCGCGGTCACTGTTCCCGTGTCACCATGCCTAGGTGCGTGCATTTGTGCACAATTGCGTCCTTATGAATTGCAAGTGATGTTATCAGTGGTCAGTGGTGAGTTCAGCAAGACATGAACCTGTGTGTGAGAAAGCGTACACAAAATCAAAATGGTGAAAGGACCAGATCAATAATAAAGCCTTGTGTGTCTCCGTACTGTTATTCTTGCAAATATCTCAGTTCCTC
>JAODKL010000045.1:12761457-12786138 GCA_026780765.1 Petrocephalus schoutedeni
AGTCAGTGTCCACCTCTTATTCTGTCTTCGAGTCAGTGTCCACCTCTTATTCTGTCTTTTGCGAACCACCAAGCATTTCACCCAAGGAACCCATCTATCGATCACCTTTGAAGCCATGCTCTGTCTTCTCCACTACTCCATATTCCATACTAAGCAACTAAGTCATCCGCCAGTGTGTGAGATGTCCCAGGAAAGAAGCCTTTAAAAATCATGTCTTTTTGTAGTAAGCTGTTGATTGTGGCGGTGGGAGAAAGATCCTTGGTTAAAGTCATAGACTGAGAAAGAAGGCTGGTATTATATATTAAATTTTAAAATATTGAATACACTCAGTGGTCACTTTATTAGGTACACCTACTTGCTAATGGTAACAGCCTTTTTCTCTAATCAGCAAATCATGAGGCTGCAACTGAATACATACAGAATACATACAGCATGAAGGCAGGGTGCAAAGGTTCAGTGACTGTTTGTCCTGGCGTCAGAAGAGCTAATGCAGATGCCTAACCTAAGCAATTTTGAGCATTACACGATTGTTGGTGCCATGCACTACAGTTCCAGTATCTCCTTCTGCAATGTCCTGAGTTCACCAAGATTGGTGTGATGAGCATTTGTGTGACTGAGAATACCTTGTTAATGTGAAAGGCCAGACTCGTTAAAGCTGGCAAGAAGGCCGTAAGTGTAAAAATAACATCTTAGTACAAGAATGCTGTACAGAATTGCTTCTCTGAACACACAACTTGTTTGACCTTGAACTGATTATGGGGTCAAAAGTGGGTCATTCCCCATACTGCTTAATAAGGTAGCCATTGAATGTATATTTATAAATATTATATAAAGACAAATATGGCATAAGTACATGTGATGAATTTCTATATGCTTACTGAAGCTACAAATACTTATGAGAAACTAATTTCACGGCTTTGAGACTCTGAGGCACTTGGAAATATGAGTCTTGCCAGGTATTCCCATTAAAGGTCAATTCATTTTAAGTTCTTCGTGATCGGCCCTTTTGCCAATTAAACACAACAAAAGCAGATATTGGTCTTACGTGGAATTCAATCTTTTATTTTTTATTACAGGAACATAAAGGCAGAATTAATGTAAGGCCATTACGGTAAAAGATTTGTGACATTTTGTTGCAGGCGCCAGTTCAGACGACCTGCTGGGGCCGTGGGTCCTTCAATTCTGTTTCAAAGTATTTGTGTTTGTACCCAAGCTACAATGATCCCATTACAAGTACATGAAACTGTGACATCATCAGGGAAAGACGTGTCCGATATCCATGACTCACATAATGGACTCACATTCAGCTTATTTTCTTGGGGGAAATTTGATTGCCAGGAACATGCAGGAATGTTGTTGTCACACCTAGTAATTTCATCATGGAAGAACTTAGAAAGTAAACTTGCAATAGATGGATAATTCCCCGGAATAAAACGGAATACTCCTAATTCAGTCTTAGCTACGCCTACCCCCTCCCTCACAGTGAGGCTACAATGACTTTGGTTTGGTTTTTGTTTACTAATCATTTTACATTCATACATACATACATCATTTTAGTAAATGAATGTAAACATACAGACAGGGCTGAGCCAAAGGCATACAGAACAATAACAGATGTGGAAAATGACCGTGCAAAATTCTGGAATTTCGTGTCACTCAAAACGAGCATTAGAAATCCTCTTTTTAACAATGTGTCCATGTTGGTGCTGAATGCAGCCTGACATAGCAGAAGGAAGAGGTAACCATTTGAAAAGGCTATTACTAATGTTCTAATGTCATCTAGATAAAAGAGAAAGGGATTATTTGAGCCTCTGGATAGATATGGCTTTGTACAGCATGCTGTTGTTAGCTTTGTGCTTCAGAATGCCACAGAGACCCCATAATAGATTAGAGAAGCCTCCTCTCCAAAACAGCAATTAACATCTAATCAGGCTTCTTAATTACCCCCCTTTTAATTCAGTTTTAGAGTCTTTGGATCCTCCTTTGAATTGTAAATGTGACCAGTTCCTACTCCTTATCAAGGCGTCATCCTACCTAACTGCCTATCCAGGGGCTTTCAGTCGTTGGCAGACAGTTAATCTTCAGACCAATGTGAATATTTCATGTTAAGAAGACCGACTTGGATGAAAGTTGAACCCGAACTGTTTTCGTTCTAAGGTGGCGTAATATCATTGAGTTAAACCCAGCAGGAAAATTAAATAAGATAATAAACTGCTATGATGTTGCTTGAGTTATGTGATGAAGCAAGTAAATCTTATTTTCAAATAAAGTTTACATAGAAAAAAATATATATTTACTGAAGAGGCAAAACATTATAACATAAAGCAAGTAATGTCGACAATCTATATATGCTTAGGTTTGGACTGTATTAGACAGTAAGGTAACCTTAGGTGCTTATAGTTGACTTTGACTGGGTCAGAGCATCTCCGAAACGGCAAGATTTATCGGGTGTTTACGGTCAGCATACATACTGAGAAGGGTCAAAAATAAAGCCAAACCTCTAACCTCCATCAGGACGCTGGACAGCCGGGACTCATTGATGTGGGATGTCTACGATGGTGTGAACCAACGGGCCAATGTGGCACCAATTGCAGATAATTTTGATAATCATCACTGGAATAATGTTTCTCAACTGGCTTGGACCCAATCATCCGGCCATCAGTAAGTCCAAGTGATCCATGTACCATTCACACACCACCAATTTATGGTAAATTATTTATCCATATCATAGTCAAACTACAAATGTGTGACAATTTACTAATGAACAAGGCAAGGCAGTAGCTTTGTGTGGAGGGACGTTTCATCTTCACGGCTGATGTGCAAAGCTGACATCAACCCATGATGACATGACGCGTGTGTATCGGGTTGAAGAAGTAAACTGATTTTAAATCGCACTATATAATTAAAATTTATTGGGGTTGGTCAAGTATAGCTCCTTTTTTTTGGAGATGGCATCTCTATAATATAGGCAAATAAGACACATTTAGGAGAGTCTCTGAAATGGTACGGTATGCTAGAGATGGATTACTTTAATTGCAATAATGCCAGTACCATTGCGATGTGGCGTCCTGGACTGAGCCAGCGATGGTGCTGAAAGACTTGGAAACTCTTGCTGCCAGCCTGGCTGCTTGGAGCACCGCTAAGTACTGGCAGTAATGGAGGTACATGCAAGGAGTAACGGCACGGGAAAGGAACCAGCTGCAAGTGCGTTAATGGTACATATTAATGACGAAGCCTCTGGGTGGCATTCATTAAGCTTTCCTTTCGGGAAAGCATGTGCGATCTGACATTAACAGTTCACTCACTCCATTTGGCACTTGCCGCGATACTTATCCATTCCAGTTCGGCAGTCATTGTCGCACTACAGCTCAGTCTGAGTGCTTTCAAATAATGTATGAGAGGCATTGCGTTGTACATACAAATAGTGGCACCTATATGATAAACTGCACAATGTAAAGAGCATCAAAGGCTTGGCAAGAAAGCGAGGGAGGTGTGGACTATTCCAGCCAGGTGAAGTAATGTGATAAGCCTATTTATTTGGCTCATGGGAATTTAACTTACACAGACATGTTCTGAGGGAGGAGCAAAAAGTGATTGGTTCAGAGAGGTAACCAGTCAGGTTTTGTGTCAGATGTCAGACCAATCAATCAGATGTCTTTGACCTGCTTCATCTATTTCCTTGGACCTGTCTCCTCTGCAATCTGATTGGTTATTTATGATGCTCGATTTTGTTTTCCTGTGTCATTCCCCTTCTTCCAAAATGGCAGTCTATTGTCTGGCCATTTCCTTGCCACCCAAGTAGAGTCTACATTCCTTCCTCCCATTTCTCATCCTCCCCTCACTGTCTTAACGGACACTGTAGGTGCAGTAAAGAGGAAAGCAAGACAAATTTTTGCTAATCATAGTGGCCTAATTGATTAAATTATAGCAGAGGTCCATCCGAAGCCAGTTCGACCCAATTGTATGCATTCACCATCATTCCAATGTATCCTCATGGACAGCACTACCCCCTCCCCCTAAAACATGGGGAATACAAACCCCAGAATGCAACGGTGTGACCCATTTCACACAGGAACAAATGCACCTGGTGTTTTGCAAGCTTTATATGCAGTGCAACTGAAACTAACATGTCCTGTTTGAGCAAAAATGTGGAGTGTCTGGCAGGTAGCTGGGAGGGAGCAAAAGTGTGGACTGTCTAGCAGAGACCTGGGAGGGAGCATAAATGTGGAAACTCTGGCAGCGAGCTAGTAGGGAGCAAAAACATGGACCATCTGGCAGGGAGCTGAGAGGGAGCAAAAATGTGGACTGTCTGGCAGGTGACTCTGGCAGGGAGCTGGGAGGGAGCAAAAATGTGGAATACCTGGGGGGTTGAGAAACACTGATGTAGAGGATTTATAACAGAGCTGCTGTGTGAGGCAGTTCTATTCTTTTTGTAGGTACTCAATATCATGTTATTGGGCGCAGGGGGAATGCTAAATAAAGGATATAATTCTGTTTATTTTTCTTTTATTGTTCTTTGTGACAATGCCAAAGACAATTAAGCATTGTTCAGCTGTAATTGTCACACTGTGCTGCATTGCAATCAGGTAACTGAGCGCTGCCTATGTGATCTTGTTCCGAGCCTGAGGTAGTGGCATCTGAATTGTATTTAAGCTTTGCGGTGAGCTTTGCTTTGGGCTCAGATGTTTTCTTTGCTCTTGGAGTAGAAAGCTCAAAGCTTGGTTTGGCTTGGCACCTAGATCCCAGATTTGTGAGGCTAGGCTTACTGTAGTTTGACTGTGTTTTATTTTTTTATGGTTTTGGTCAGGGTTTTTAGCATTGTTGCCGGTTATGCGGTACCAAGTGCCTGCGGTTCTCAGTTAGCTGGGTTCTCGCTTCCAAGTTTGCAGTTCCGGGTCCTCTGGTGGATCATCCATGGTCCTGGTCTTGATTAGCTGGAGCTCAGCGGCCAGTGTGGCGGGCAACGATGTCTTGATTTTAGGCTTGTCGTGGCTATGCTGTATTTAAGCCCCACTTATGATTCCGGTTCTGGTTCCAGTTCCTTGTTTTTATGGTTCTTGATTCTTGAGTCTGCCTTGGTGCACCTCATCCTGGGGCTACTCATCCAATCAGCAGCCCACCGATGATCCCACCAGTCACCTGTTTTTCCCGTGTTATGTTGACCATCAAGCAGAAAATCTGGCAATACCAACAGGCAGCCTGCTCTGCGGGTGTTCTGTGATGGATTCTGCTTTTTAAAGCCGATAAGCATGTCTTAACTCAGTGCTCCGTGTTGTGACAGTAATAATAATTACTCTGTTTAACATTCAACATTTAATTGATGTATCAATGGGAGTGCTTGCAACTACATATTAGAGGAGGAAGAGGAAAGCAGTAAATGTGGTTGATTCTTGGTTGACTGCATGTATAACACTGGATTTAAATATTCAATGTTTTTTTTTGCATTTTTTCCCCAAAAGTCCTTCCTAGACACCCATCACCAGCCGGATGGACTATCTGAGATGTGTATATTATTTAGACCTCACGCCCCTGTGACTCATTCTGACTGCTGTTTACCTGTGACAGGCAATGTTTTGCTTCATAATGGTCTAATTGAAAGCCCTCCGTGCCACATTTCCCTCTTTTCCTCTGAAGCAATTTCGCTAAAATTGAGTGCCTGGAAAGTAAACATCTCATTTCTTGGATATAAAAAAAATTTATTCAATGGCTAGTGTGTAGCCAGAAGTAGGCAGACTATTTAACTGGAAAAGGAATTAAATATTTATCTAGGATATTTAAGTGCTACCCAAAAACCTTTTTAAGGAAGAATAACAGCAAAGAGGGCCCTCAGTGTTTGACTTATTGTTTATGGTGAGGGGGTAAGGCGTAGGGGCGGAGCGCAGGGATATAAGGGTTTTTGTGATGATACCCCCAGTCGCAGATGCTTTCTTTGTTCATCTGCTGGTATTCAATCCCAACTTCTGTTTCGACACAAAACCTACAATTTGCATGGCTATAAATACCACTAAAAGTACAGGATTTAGCAGGATGAAAATAGAACGTGGAAACAATTATGAGAAAAAAAAAAAATTCACAGCCTGATGGCTCGCCCGTAACGCGGCGCTTTGGGGATTTACGGCGGCCCGCTGAAATCGTCAGCGGCTCCACTCGCCGCCGGACGACGGCCAGCGGCTTCCACTCTATGTCCGTCTTTGAGTTTTTACTCCTTTACTCCTTACGGTTAAACAGTAAGACCTACTGTATTCTATATGCATTCTATAGGTCTACAGCTATTATCGGCCTTCTCTTATTATTTTGTGGGTTTTTTTTCTTACTTGTAGTGATATTAAAGCAGAACATTTCCTTCGCTTACCTATGTGGTCAGGCTCCGGCACACTTCAGAGCTGTACTCCATCCCTAACTGCCATACTGGCCACTTCACTTATTGCGAGAGCTCTCTTTGGACCCTCTATATGCTTTTCACATAACCATTTGCTAAATGGATTTAAATGTGACGGCCGTCCTTCCACGGTTCTGTAGTGGCACAGAGGCTTGCCTTGAGGCTTTGGCTTAGCATGCAGGCCCCTGCACTGCATTTCAGTAACCCCCCTCCTCCCACTCCACTCCTCCCCACCCTGGCTGCTCCAGTTTCCTGTCACATGACAATAAGCTTATGGTGAATTGGTCTCATGCCTGCGTCAATGGTTGCCTGTTTATGAGCCTTATGGGTGTAGCTACAAATTCTGGGCCACGTGACAGAATGTCACCTTGCACCCCCCCTCCCCCAATAAAAATAATGACTTTACATATTAAAGGGCCCTTTGTAAAGTGCTGGGCCCCTTGAATCTGCCAGAATATCCATGCCCCCACTGCACCCCAAGCCCTAACTAGAATATGCCAAGGATGAGTAGTTATGCACATCTACGTTTACCTACTATAACGTTAGTATGCTAATGGAACCCCCCCCCCCCATAAATTTGAATCTTCTCAGGTATTGTTCCCTCACCTCCATTACCTTTGGCTCTTTCATTCAGATGTAATATTTACTGCAGTACAGTACATTCCTATCCAGTGTGGAGTGGTAGAGGGGTCTGAAACCCATCCTTTGCAGTACTAGGATGCCAGTCCATCACAGGACACACACACACGTTTGTATTCCTATCTTAGTGAGGACCGTCCATTCATTTCTGTGGGGAAAAAGCCTAATCCCAGTCACAACACCCTTAACCCCAACCCAGCCCTAAGCTTAACCATAAGTAACCAACCCAAATACAAGACTTTTGGCATTTTTACTTTTTTCATTGCATTGACAGATTTTTGTGAAATTGAAATAACAGGTTATTATCATGTTTGCTCCCCACGATGTAATGTACAGATAACCTACCCACACCCCATCATACACTATGGTCAGTTTAGAGATGCCAGTCAGCCTAAAACGCCCGGCCTAACTACGTGACTTTGGACTGACGCTGGAAAGGACAGATCCAATAGGAAACAGAGCATGCAAAAGCTGCACACACATGCCGTCGGAGATCTAGTTAAGTGCTTTGGGGTAACTCTGTTGGAAAGGGCGCGGTATGTAAACAAACGGGATCTGCATTGAATTGAACACACTGCCATATTTCTCGGAGCGGCCAGATTAGCGGCCCGGATTTAGGCAGCACCTTTCACGTGTCTCCTCTCCACATCCGCCGCTCGTGGCACAGACGTTTTTTTCTTTGTGTTCACTGAAGCTTCAAATGGATCGGAATGGTTTTCTATATAAAATTCAGTGCTCGGCAGCGTGCCTCGGACCTTTTCTGTTTCCATTTCCGCAGAAAGGTCATTACGTGGCCGTACTTTCTTTCAGGATAAGTAAATCTTTGTCTGCTCCGGAGCCCCCATCACCCGTCTTTTCAGTCTTACTCATCAATCACCGTCCCTCTTTCGCTCGCACTCGTTCTCGCTCACTGTCACATGCTTTTTCTTTCTTTTTTAATGGCCTTTATTGGAGTAAATTTTTTTTTTTCTCAATCAGTCAATTTTTTGGGGGGGGGGGGCTGTACACTGAGCTGAGTGATATGCTTATGAGCTTCAAACAGGTGGGTTCCTGGGGGGAGGAGTTTCAAACGGGGTCACCACTATACCGGGGAGGGTCAGGGAATTTGGTTGGGAGTGGGTATTTGGTAAAGCAGTCTTAGTGACAGCAGAAGGCTTGGGTGTCAGAACCCACAAGGTCTTACAGGAGAAATAGAGAGAAAAACATTCATAGTGGCAATGAAGTAAAAAACAAGTGGACTGAATCAACACTATATCTCTGGTCATTATATCCCACCAAAACATCGTCAGAGGCCCCTGAATTGTCAGGGCGATGACAGCAAAGGATGACTGTTGTCAACCGGGGAAGCTGGTCTTTGGCCTAGGTAAGCTAGTGCAGTGTCTCCCAACCCAGTCCTCGGGGGAACCCAGGACGGTCCACGTTTTTGCTTCCTCTCAGCTCCCAGCGCACCTGTACCAGGTATTCGGTGTCCCTGATTGGCTGGGAGCTGGGTGGGAGCAAAAACGTGGACTGTCCGGGGTTCTCCGAGGACTGGGTTGGGAAACACCGGGATAGTGTATTAAAGCTCCGTTCACTAACTACACCCCCCACCCCATCCGACTAAAGGCCACACCCCCTTTTCAAAATCGTCACGCTTAGGATTGCTGCTCATCATATCCTATTGCTAGAGAGCGTTCCATGTAAACTGGTAGAGCAGCATGGAAACAGCTAAATTTGGAGGTCCCCACTAGTTTCAAGCCGTCGTCCACAAGGACATTTGAGACGTTCAGATCTGAAACTAGCCGTCCTCATGGCACTGCACCCTGATATTTCTAATGTGTAATACTAAAAACATACTGACTGTTTTAATTCCCATTAATGTACATGTGCAGTGATTGCCATCTCTGGCTGACTGTGTGCATTAAGTCACCTTCCCACGTTTCTTAGGGACGGACACCTGGGTCGGGTAGTGGGAGTTTTAAAAGCTCTGCTAAAACCCCGTACTACATTGCATCAGACACTCGGGCTTGTCACTGCCAGAGGCCCCGAGGCATAAACACAGGCTTTTCTCTCCTCTCTCGCTGGCGCTCGTGGTCGGTGAATCACCCGCCTCCCTCCTGCTACATTGTCTTGGGTAGAGACGTGCAGGTTCTATGAATGCAGTTTCGCCAAGGAGTTTCCCGAGGTTCGGGGGGGTGGGGGGGGGGGGCTTTATGGACCGGTCCCTTTCTTGAATTCCTTGTACATGCCCGGCACTGAGGTATTTCTGTCCAGTGACCATGGGGATGTGTGCAAGTAGCTGATCCACCATGCGTTCAGTTTCCAGAAGCAGTCTTGCTGACCACGCTATAGTTTTGTCCTCTCTGCTCTCTTTGTCATCCCAAGGGACATCTTGTTTTATATATTATAACTTTTTTCTCCTTGTTATACTTCACTGGTCACCTCTTTAGAAAGCCCCCCATAACTTTCATCCCCAAAGACACAAATCCACACTTCGCAAGCCATCCATTGTACTCATGAATGTCCATTAAGGTTACCACCTAATCCGTGTCTGGGAGGACGCTTTGAGCTACTTCAGGTTACTTCAGGTCTTACAAACTACTTTAAAACTGAAAGGCTCCTATGCTTGGCTAAATATTTCAGTTGTGCTTTGACTGGTTTGTTTCCATGGATGAAAGACTCATCCAGCTGTTTCGCATTAACCTTAGTGACACATGCATAATTATAGAAGACTGACCAATCAGCACACAGCAGGAACTTAGGGCTTAAGAACTATGAAGGTTCTTTTTAGCTAAATAGTAGTGAAATAGTAGTTTACAAATTATGAACAAGCTGAAACTGTCCTTCTGGGCATGGACTAGGTGGTAACCCAAACATCCACCCTCATGTCTTCTCCACTGAATAACCTACTTTCTACAGGCTAAGAAAGCCTTATAGCAGTGTTTCCCAATCCAGCTACCTCCCAGCATCTAGCCAATCACAAGCATCGAATACCTGGTCCAGGCATGTTGGGAACTGAGAGGGAACAAAAATGTGTACCGTCTCGGGGTCCATGAGGACTGGGTTGAGAAACACTGCCTTAAAGTCATACTGTAGATACAAAGAAACAATTTGTGTAATACATGCCATTTTCTAGGGCTCTGGATCAGTCTGTTTCCTGTTACTGGGCAGCCGGTTACAAATCATTCAGCTGCTGCAATGGGATGTCAGTCTAGCTATGCAGAAATGATGGGTTCCCTTGATGCTGGCAAGTCTCCTCTGTGATTGCCCTTCTCTGCATGGCCACTGGAGGGCGTTCCACAGTCATCCATTAAGGATGCATAAAGATGCAGACTTTGGCATTTCAGGCCTCATTGCCAATCTGCTGGTATTGTGGAGAATTTGCTCTCAAAGTGGTGTCCTTCTGAGCCATATATTTTCATAATTTAGCAATAAATGTTTTCTTAGGTCTGCAGCTCTGCGTTCAATGTAAATGTTATTATGAATGACCACTTTCACCTAGAATTAAATAGGGCATCTACACTTCAATTTTGCTTTTAATTCATGATTGTTCATCCGATCAAGGTCAGAAGTTGTCTCTAATACAAAAGGTGTACCTAGCAACACAAGCTAATATCAAACTCTGTGGACTGTATGTCATGTTGAAGATTGCATTGCACAAACTTTTCTGTTTATGATAGAGGTTTGCCATGCAAATTTCGCAGGGGCTACAATCGACAATTTGATAGCCGCGCTGCTGTTTTGCAGCCGTTGTCAAGGAAGAGCTGATGGTCATTGTATCAAACATTGTATCCTGGTTTGGTTTTTATAATCTCAATTAATAGGGAACATTCTCAGAACTTGTGTTGCCCATTGCTGGCAGAGAACATTAATGGAACGTTATTTCCCCGTTCATTTCAACAAAGGTTCTGTCAATGTCAGCATGTTAACATTATGACCTGAATACCTTTTGAAAAATATTGTTTTATTACAAAATATAATTTTATAAAAGTGCAATACTGCAAACGTGTCATCCAGCCTCAGACCCATAATCCTAGCAGTGTAAAGTTTTCTTCGCTGCACTACCAAGCCCTGTTTTGTTTTTGTATTATTAGTCCTAGTTGTACTAGTTGGATAATGTTCTGGGAAAACTGGACACTTTGAACGTTTCCATACTTTAGTCACAATGTTCAGTAAACGTTCCTAGAATGAAAATTTGTTAGTGGGGAATAGGAAAATCCTTTACCTGGATTACAACAATGAAAATAATACAGGCACTGTAGATTATAATGCCCTAGGCACAACATGATGGTTGGGTTAAATGTTAACCCACACCTTATTGCAAGTGGCAGTGGGTTTTTTGCAGTAACAGGAGGCTCGGTTCATTCCTCATTTGTGGAGTATCAAAGTAGCAAACAGATTTTTGGGGCTGAGATACGCGCAAGTGAGCAAGTGACATGAAACTGAAATGGTTGGTGTGTGTGTGTATGTGTGTGTGTGTGTGTGGGTGTGAGGGGGGGTTCTGATGTGTAGTGTTGATGGGGGGAGGTGCTGGGCAAAAAAATAATGGAAATCCACTCTTGCACATTGGCACTTCGCTCCACTCAACAGGAAACAGCAAAGTGGAAAAAACAATAAAGACCAAAGTATATTACGGCCGCTTAGCACAACAACTTTGAATAAGGGGTGCAGAAACCTTGAAGAGATGTGGAAAGTCAGACCAGGGAATTGTGAAACATACAGAAAAGGGTCAAATCTGCATTCTAAACATATGCAGCTTGAAAAATACCTATACCAATACCAATATGCACTTACCCTGGACATGTTTAAAGGTGTAGTTGGAGTCGGCATGCTCTTTTCTGTGTCTGGGACTCTCGGTTGCTAATTGGCTCATATTTTACAATTCAATTCTGCTCTCCCCGAAAAGATCCATGCTGTACCAGTAGGATAAATAAAGGGACAAATCACTAGTATGCATTTTTATATGCTGCAGAAGGCCTCGTTAGCAGAGCAGTAGCTCTTTATTGCTTCATACATACTGTGTAGGAAAAAGGAGTCTCCTTCAGCCTTCAACTAAACGTCTGCGGCTGGAGCTGTTTGGGCTTTTATTTGTCCTGCTGTACCAGGCAAGGAAATCAAACATTCCGGCCATCCACTAATGCGGGACAAGATGCGGGTGGGATGCCATGCGTCGGGTTTGTTGGTCGCTTCACTGAATCATGCTTTTAGACTCTCACGCTCATGCAAGAAATCTTACAGCAAATCTATATAATTCCAAACCTAAAACCTACAAAACCTAAAATTAGCTGCCTCAAAAGTGTCGGGGTATTTTGCAATCCCTACAGACTATTTACATGGTAATAAAACTGTTGCATGCGTGTTAATTCGTGTGCAGACTCGCCTCGAATCGAAAATCTCACACCACCAGCTGCCCAAAGTTGGAGACCCTGCTTGGAGGTTCTCCGGATTCTGCAGCATCTGCCCATTAAGCGTCACGCGGTTCACATAGCAGGGGCTAAATCCAGCTGTCGGACAAGTCGGCCGCCATCGAATTGCCGCCACATAGAATTCAGGATGAAAGACGTCTAATTCTGTGACAGAAGCATGAGAAACAGTGTAAGCTTTTATATCATATTGTATTATTTAAATACAGTTAACATATAGCATTTGCTGTGACGTAAGTGAACGTCTTTGCTGGTGATTAGCCCTATTTTTGTTTTATGGAACCGTCATGTTCCCATGAACAAGGTAAGCAGGTGAAAGATGGTGGGATAGATGGATGGATGGATGGATGGACCTAGTTCCCATGAAGTGTGATGTAGTCTGTTGCAAGCTAAACGTCCATATCCATGCCCATTTTTTCCATAGTCTGTTTTGGGGTGACTGCTTTTTTCAGCATTACATAATATACACCATTTAAACCATAGGTCGCCCCCATGCCACCGTAGTAGCTCTGACCCATCAAGGCATGGAGCCCACAAGACCTCTGAAGGTGTCCTGTGGTATCTGGTAACAAAACATTAGCAGCAGATCCCTTAAGTCCTGTAAGCTGTGAGGTGGAGCCTCACATCCCACAGATGCTCGATCTGATGTGTCAAAGTAACATCCACATGAATGCCAGGACCCACGGTCTCCCAGCAGAACATTCCCTAGAGCATCACACTGCCCCTGCCAGCATGCATTCTTCCCAAAATGCATCCTGGTACCATCTCTACCCCATGTAAATGATGCACACACACCCAGCCATCCACATAATGCATCAGAAAAGGTGACTCACCACACCTTCTCCCATTGCGCCATCTTCCACTTCTAACACTCACGTGCCCATTGTAGGCCCTTTCGGCGGTGGACAGGGGTCAGCATGGATGTGGCACTATGGATGGTCTGCAGATATGCAGCCCCATACACAGCAAATTGTGATGCACTGTGTGTTCTGACACCTTTCTATCAGAGCCAACATTAGCTTTTTTTAGCAAATAGTGCTACAGTAGCTCTCCTGTGGAATGGGACCAGACAGGCTACCCTTCGCCCCCCATGCACACCAATGAGCCTTGGGTGCCCATGACACCATTGCCAGGTCACCGGTTGGCCATCCCTGGACCACATTTGGTAGGTAATGACCACTGCATTCTGGGAACACCCCACAAGACCTGTCATTTTGGAGATGCTCTGACCCAGTCATCTAGCCATCGGAATTTGTAAAAGTCACTCAGATCCTTACACTTGCCCATTTTTTCCTGCTTCCAACACATCAGCTTCTAGAGTGAAACACATTGGCTACTAACAACCCATGGTTACAACCATGAAGCCTGTAACGGAGCTGAGTACATTACAATTTCTCCATCAACCTCAACTGCAATCTGCAAATTGTGTTGGATTCTGGCCCTTCAGGACTGGAGTTGGGCAACCCTGGTCTAAACCTCTACAGAGCGCATTTCCCAAATCAAATTCATTGCAATAAAATTGTTACATTTCACGTAGCTTCACATGTTACTATGTAACTCCTTCCTCTCGTATATTAAAATTTTAATACACTAGCTACTTAACCATTATGTTAACCTTTTCAGACATATGCTATTACACAGTTAAACCAATAATTCTTCTAAGTTTATTTTGATCAACATGAAAAGATTTCTTATGCATGTTAAGGAAACAAGTGGACTTTTATTTTCTAAATATTGCATCTACTGTCTTTAGGATATATTTGTGCATATTTATTTCCTGTTTAAAAGCAATGGAAGGTAGCCCTAGAGAATTGGCTTATTCTGTAAATTAACAGTATTTTACTGATTTCCAGAACAATATAACAGTGACAGCGCACTTACTCACAATTCTTGATTTTCTGTACTTTTTGTAATTTTTAAAACTAAAATGCTATACTAAGTGAAGCATAGATAATTAAAATGTGGACCCTAGCTTTCTCTGCTGAATTCTGAACTTACTGGTTCAAAGTCCCTGGATAATTAAATAAGCGACTGATTAAACTTAATTGAGTTTATGGAAATTCCATCTGTAAGAATTTCATTTTTTTCCGGTCAGTAATCAAAATGCTTATAAATACTCATGAACACTGGTACTTGCTGGGCATTATAGTAGTCTTGTCTTTTCTCGCTGCCTTGACCAAAGCAGAAAGCATAGAAACGTAGAAATGTAACCAATATAGAAACTAGAATACATGTCGATGCATGTCGACATATTTAGGAATTCTGAGTCCCCTTTAATTTTACCATCTGTTAAAATGTGACAAAGACCAACTGAGAAGTGCTTTTGTCAACAGGAAACTGTGGATGGAGTAGGTGATGAGTGGAAAGTTCTGTCATTCTGTTAAACACAATTTCCCTCTGTTGCACAAAGCCAGCCTCTCCATTTTTACACGTTTGCACAGTACTTACATTTATAAGTACACGGTGGCTTTGCATGACATTAATAGGACAAGATACAGAAATACGGCTGAATCAAGTTTCCCCTTCAGCTGATAGGTGGCAGCAGCCATTAGCTCTGATATGAAGCCCCTGACTTATATTTGTAACCAATGTACTGCTACTAAAAGCCATTGTAATGGAGGACGTATATCTTACGATAGCAGAATACAGTCGTCAGTTATTAAATCTGCTTCATATTTTTCCATTTTGCTCCAAGTGCTCCAGTATAGGGCCATTGTGAGCACAAAGTACAATGGAGGGGACACCTTCCGGATGAGATGCCAGTCCAGCAGATGCACACACACACACAGACACACACGTTTGTGTCGTAGTGAGGACCGTCCATTCATTTCTATGGGAAAAACCCTAGTCCCAATCATGGCACCCTTAACCCCAAACCTACTGTCAGCTTGACCTGGCCACCCAAACGTAAGCTTGCCATCTTACTGTCCATGTAATGACTCACAGGTGGCAAGTAATCATTAGTAATCAGTTTGCCAGGCTATTTTACCAGCTGGCCCCTTCATTTTGCTGCTCAGTACGGCTTGTCTCGCCTTTAGGTCCACCATCACCTTGCTCTCTCTATAACTAAATATATCGCCAACATAAGTCAACCTGGAGAGTTTTCCATTGTACAAACAATGTTGGAGAATGATGTCTGTTTTCCCAAAGCTTTTCAAAACCACAAACGGGTGCCTGGCATTTTACTGGTGATTTGAATGCAGAGGTGAACTCTGGGCTAAGCATTTTCCTAAAATATGAATCTCCTGCAGAACGCGCCACTTCTGCTCAGCCAGTATTCTGTTGGGAGCCGACGGCATCGAATCGATTTTGGTCATGCTGCTGAGGAGGAGTGCAGGGGGAAAGAAAACCTTCTTTATTCCGTAGATGAAAGTCACTGGGCTTGGAAGTGCAGCTTGTTCTCTGCCGATACAGTTACTGTTATTTTGCTGATTTCCATATATTCAGGCTATACATGTTTGTATCTCCAGTCTTTTGGTTCTTAGTGACCAGGTGAACTGTTTAAACTTCCTTGAATAAGTGCAGGCCTAGAATACTAAATAAATGTCGACTTAAAATAAACACTGTGTCTCTGAATTAACAGTCTTCCATTAATATTTATTTAGTGACACCTCTAAGTCATCCAGATGGCAACACAGTTTACTCAGGTGTGTGCATTTATGTGGTAATTAGCTGTCCCAGTGCACACCTACTTAGTCACAGAATGTTGTGGTTCTAAGCCTTTTTTTGTGGCTCATTCATGACCCAAGAATTCTGACCCGTTATTCAAATTCCACGTGTCTTCCAGCTTTCTGCTTATTGGCTACCACCGAATGATGTTCTATAACCATGTCTTATAGTTACTGGAGGGAAATCTCCAACTTAACAGAAAGGTTAGGCTTTATGTAAAGACTTATAGATGTTTGTTGCCTAATGTCTCTTAATAAATACAGCAGGTACTGTACAGCTGACCCGTCAGGTTGAGAGCAGTAAGTAGTAAGCAGAATCTATAAAACTCTGTATAATGATAGTGTTACTAGTAACGACTGATTGAAATGCTTTTTTGGATGTGCTGGTATTCTTGTGTAATGAGGGATCTGCTTCACCTTATGCTACGGAAATAAATGAATGGATACCATCCAATCTGCAGCTACCGCCTGCTTTTGTGGTCGGACTGAGGCTGGTGGACACGGTCGTCAGGTTGAACTAGAAAGTGGATGTTCCCATAATCCAACTCAAGTTTGTTGTTAATGCGTATTCAATGTCTTAAAAATGCAAAATAAATAAATAAATAATAATCAACTTTGCCAAGAGTGCAGGGGGAATTTTTTAAGGTGGTGGGGGCATAAGAGGTGCAGTAATTCATATGGAGGGGCCAACTTTATCATCAGCCAATAAAATGTTTTGAATCAGTGAGTGACAGGAAAGGGGCCATTCTGAAGACCAATCAGATTTCAGCGGTACTGGTCCCACCCCTGTATGGCCCGTGACTACCAGCTAGATTGGTTTTAAAGTGGGTTGAAATTATGAGTAAATAGCACCAGACCAGTGAGGCACAAGGCCTTTATACACACAGCTGCTGCTTTGTATAAATGAGGGTTAAAAAGTGTCCTCACAGGACTGCAGTTCTCTCTGCTTCAGTGACTGCCAAGTCCTGCTGTCGCTCCTTGCTGCGTTCAGCTGCTGTACTGTTGGAGCGAACTGGCCATCCTTGCCGGCAGTGTTTGGTCCAGCTTTTCTCAAGTGCAGAACCGCTTGTGATCCATTCCGGGGATTCAAAGGCAGCAGCCTTTTCGCTGGCTACCCCGCGGCGACGGGCCGAGCCAACGCCAGACCCATCCATTCGTCACAGGTTAAAAAAAAAATTTCCCTCTGAAGCAGGCAGTCGGCCGAGTGACTTTGTGGGAAGTGATATTTACTGTAGAGGTGGCCTATCTCCGTCTGAGCTGCCAGCATGGGTGCAGCATTGGACCAAGCTAGGAGGTCGTTGAGGGGTCATCGAGGGGTCATCGAACACCCAGCTACCTTCACGCCTTCTTTTCATTAAGCCAAGTGAACCAGGGAAAGTAGTTTTGGTTCTAGCGTTGAGGGCATTTTAGTGTTTAGAGGATGCATTTATAGTAAGGTTCCCCAATTCCGGTCCGGAAGGGCCGGTCTGCAGCACAGTTTGCAGATTTTCCTGCTCAAACATACCAATTAAACCTGGCAATTAGCCGGTGAGCTGAATAAGTTCTGCTTGAGCAGCTTCCAGGACCGGAATTAGGGAGCCCTGATTTGTACTTTGGGAAGCAGCCACATTTAACACCCCATCCAGGGTGTACCCCTGTTTGTGCCTAATGCCTCTGGGTCCTTTGGCCTCCTGCCGCAGTCCAAAAACATGCAGATTAGGAGAATTTCTCTTGTTCTGTGTGCATGGACTTGCATTCTGTACGCAGTGTCCCCCACCTTGTGTCTTCTGTTGCCTGGGATAGATTCCAAGCACGACCTGGTACTTGGTAAAGTGATCATGGATAGAAGGATTCAAGTTAATGGGGAAATCTGGCTGTTTTTCTCCTATAGCGGAGCCGCCGTAAAAAATATTTTCTGCAGTAATTTAACCTCCATACCTGTGTGAGTAAATAAATACCCCTTCTCCAGTTTGTACGAGGGCGGCATTCCAAAAGATCTGGGTCCACAGCCGCTGACAGCTTGAGAGCCAAGGCTGCCCCAGCCGTGCCTTTGACATTTTGGTACTGCAGCATCTCACATGGAGAAGGACACTCGTCTTTTTCCCTCCTTCACAGTGAGGTGGGAAGCTCGATGCGGTGGGTCAGCGCTCTGAAAGTGGGTTTACTCTGGCGGGAAATGCCTATTTATGCTGTCCGCAAATGGAGTGGGCCTTTCTGACATTGTCTCAGCCCTGTGGGCAGGAGTAACCTTCGGGAGAAATGAGAGCGATTAAAGATGTTGGGGTGGGGGGGGGGGGTGGAGCCTTGGGGAACTGAGGGGTGATTTGGTGCCAGCTTCCTACCTCACACGTCTTCATCATGCATATATCCACCTCATAACCTCACCTGAGTTCTCCTACTACAGATGCATGACTGCTGCTTCCAGAGTGCATAACCAAATGACACCCTATCACCCCCCAAAAGTGGTACGACCCGCTTTTTACCTTTTGCCAATATAAAACTGCGTGGGTGCCGCACCTGAAATTTCTCTGAAAATCGTGTTAGATTCTGGGGGTGGAGGAAGTTTTTAAGAAGAAACAGAGAAAAATAATTATCTGGAAATTTGCTTCCGTTCTGACATCCCAAGAAGAACAAATATGTTATGTAAAGCATATTACTGTTCTATTGCAGGGACACGTGCATTGCATAATGAAACACTTATGGAATCACCCTCTTGGTTCTTCAGATCATTGGAGTGTTGAACTATTTACAAAACATTAAGGTCCAGTAAAATATTTGTTCGGCTTTATGTCTTAAAGATGTTCCTTATTACACTATTCAAGGTACGTGCAACAGCAATTTACTGACATTTACAGCGCGGTTTTCTAAACGTAGTTGAATGTTTATATGCCTCACAGTCCCCTGAACTAGTTAGTTAGGAGGAGGTTAGAAATGAAAATGAAATGAAAAAAGTAGATGTTTTATTTACATTTGAATGCTTCCTTTGGCATATCTCATCTTGGTCCCCTTTTGAGATACACAGTTGACCTTGGGGTCCAAGCATGAAGTCAGGGCATTTATCCAGCACCCCTGAGACATTTTGGGGGGTGACCTTCCTATCATCAGCATAGAGGCTTAATCCACTGAGCCGAACACCTCCCCCTTAAGTGGGTCCATTCTCCTTAATGTTGCTGGAGTATTGGAGGGTGCAATTAACACAGATGCCCCTGATCTCATCCATAGTTATACACCTAAGTCTTCCTTTACTTAATGGTGAAAACAGCTAGAGCTGCTTAACCACTTAGATCAGTCCACAGATGCCAGTCTGGTTGTTTACTCCAGTCATGTTTGAGGCCCAAAGACTTCACTGGGCTGCAGCTAATTGTGACCCCCCGCCCACAGTGTGCCACCCCAGGCTAACCCTGATGAATTTTAGATGCCCTCGACTCGGAAAACATTGTCAGAATTGTCTTTTTATTTTTGCCCCCTTCACTGGTTGGTTGTGGGTGGGGAAAAGAAAATCAGCTTCAGTGGGACTCAAGGAGGTGGGCTGAGAATATAAACTGCATCGAACTGCACAGGGCTTACTCACCCAAAACATTAGCAAATGAATTCAACATCCTGAAGTATATTTAAAAAAAATTAAGTTAATATTGAGTTATAATATATATATATATCACTTTAAATGAAATGGCAAACTGAGGAAAATATTCATTTAAAAGGCTGAGAAGTTTGCAAGCATACCGGAAGACAAAATCCGTAACTTTTCCATTACTGGGAAGGTCTTGCTACATTGAGCTACTTTTTGTGGGGACTTTGAGATAATTATCTTCTGTGTTGCCTCGAGGCCTGCCCGGCAAAAATAGCTCAGACTCTTTACCTTTCGCACCAAAGGCTCCCTTGTTCCATTCGGGCCGAGTCGCTATTCCAGAAAAAGAAAAACACGCCGGACGTTTTTTTTTTCCACGCTCTGCGATTCTGCTGTCCGTGGCAGCTGACTCGCCGCATTACGTGCGATCTGAGATTGCGACGCAAATAATTGTGGGAAGTTGCCTGGGAAGCTTCCTCTAAAGGCGTGCCAACGCCTCAAAAACGGGGACGGTGAAGGAATACGGTGGCCATCTTCATTATGTTACCTACACCCACTTGGTTCCAGCGGTACTGTTTGAAGACCCCTGGTTTGCCAGAATCAGTCCACTAAATGGAAATAACAGTTACATATGAGCACACACACACACACTAACACATTCAGTGGATAAGAGATCTCACTAGTTGGTGTAATTTAGAAACTACAACTGATTCAAAAGGATATTCAGGAAATGTCCAGTCGTGGTGCTACAAATAGTTCCACAATATGTGCCTAAGAAAGAATTCTCAGTCCCTTAGGATCCAAAGACTATTAAGTTATGTGAGAGTCAGATGTATCCATTCATTTATGATAACCAAGTACAACACGTAACATTCACTTAGTTTGCACATCAAACCACAGGATTTCTCTGTCGCTCCTTCACTGTGTATTTCATGAACTTTTCTAATTAACATTTATAAAGCCCAGGTTTACTGTCATGAGAGAAACAGGCAGATAATTATCTTAATGTGTTTTTAGTTTAATAGAGCGTTCATTCTAAAAAAAAAAAAGGAGAGACCTTATGCTTTTAAAAAGACAATATGTTTCTAGGACAATTTTGGGACAGACAGAATTACCTACTGTAGCACTTAGAAGAAGGGGGAATGGATGGATGGATGTTGGATGGATAAGCAGAAGATAAGTATGGAAAGTTGCTACCTTTGATAGTGAAACTTAAATGAAAAACAAGATCATAAAAAAAAAATGCTCAAGCATTCCTACTGACATCCCAGCTGAGGTGTCCTTTGTGCTGTGCTGAACTGACACTGTCCCAGATTGGTCAAGGAGGATGGGTGGATGGATGGATGGATGTTCATGTCCATTTATTGGAAAAGGAAACAGGGGGCATCTGTATTCATGACCGTAACCCCTTTCCCGTGATAATTTCCCCATGATGCTCTGGGGTCAGATTGACCCCAAACATGGGATAGGGGTTAAGCATCTGGACTCCCTCAGAACCCTGATGCCTTAAAGTCGACTTCTGCTTGGGCACAGCCTGTGTCCCAGTGACGCGGCATTTCACAGCATTTCACAGCATTTCCTCTGTGGGCGTATTTTCAGCGACCAGTACCCCGTGGGAGGCTCGCTCTCGCGGTACCACTCTCTGTGTCCCATAGCCTTGCTCACAAAGCAGTCGTCGATGCTGATGAGCTTGCTGTGTTACCGGCTGCTTGCTTGGGTGTTTAAGATGAAACCAAATTCCACAGTCTCACAGTCACTTTTCTCACAAGTGTCACCTGAGCCAAATGGCTAATTAGCACCTGCTGCTCTCTCTCTCTCTCTCTGTCCCTTTAAGCCAATTAAAATGTATCCACCCGCTCAACGGGATTACGCCGTATTCCACACCGTGATCGGCTGTGTAAGCACCTCCACCCCACTTAAAAGCACATCAGCTGTGCTCACCTCCCACTCACAACAATCTGCAGAGTGCCCCAGCCCTCCTCCAGAGATGATTATTCATTAGGAGGCTGTCAAACCGGAATGAACCTGTCAGAGAAATGTTAAACTGTGAAGCAGGCGTGTGTAGTGATGCTGAACTCAGGCACGGTTTGCAAAAGTGGCCTTTCTAAACAGAGGAAAGCAGGAATGTACCTTTAAAGTGTGAAACTGGGGAGAACCAACAAGCGACCCAGCAGTTTCACACCTCAGTCTCTGTTTCCTTGTGGGTTTGCTAAGAAATTATCATTTAGTTGCTTTTATATCTGGTGTGAGTTTCACCTGTTTATAGAATTGGATATACTTGCTATAATCTGAAGTATCAGCCCCGAAGTTGCAATGTTTGTCCCCCTCAACCTCCATTCTTCTGTATATCCAACCATCTTCCTTTACCGTCTAGCCAGTCCTGGGGCATAGTAAGCCTGGAGGGTGTCCCATGAAGCAGAGAGCACAGAGGACGTGCACACACACACACACACGCGTTTAGTCCATGTATTCCTATCATTATGGGGACATTCCATTCATTCCTATGGGCATAACCCTGATCCCAATCATGACACCCTTAACCCATACCCAGCCCCAACCTTCACCATAAGTAACCAAGCAAAACATGAGACTTTTGGCATTTTTAGGTTTTTGATTGCAGACACAGATTTTTATATAATTGAAGTTATCCCTTTGAGGACTGAAAAAATGTCCCCACAAGGTAAAAAGTAGCGGGTTTTTATCACATTGTGGGGACATTGGGTCCCCACACTGTAATAATTACGAAGCCGAACACACACACACACACAAACGTTTGTAATTATATCTTTGTAGGGACTTTCCACTCATTTCTTTTGACAACATCAAAATAACAGGTTTTTACCACATTGTGGGGGACATTTGGTCCCCGCGATGAAATATAAACATAATTCACTCCCACACACACAATGGGCAAATTAGGGTCCTCAATACACTGATGAGGACTGTGGGAGAAGTCATGAATACCACTATAAACCCAGACAAATACAGGGAGCATGTACTCTTTACACAGAGCATGGCGCTTGAATCAAACACACAAGCCTGAAGGGGTGAGGCCATAGCACTGCCCAGTGCGCCACCTGCTGTTTGATATTGGAATCATTCTAAAATAACAATGACAGTGGCAACATTCTTATGGGGAGTCTTTCAATGAAGTCCCCTGTCCTCCAATTATGTCAGCAGTTACTACAGATTCACTCTGCCCAGTTCAAGCTTTAGCCACTCGTTCTTCTGGTCAGTGGGCCATAGGATAATATAATAATATAATAAGTCTCCCTGTGAATCCGTGGGATGCCTTTTAGGAAAAGGTGGACAAGAAACTTCTCTGACTGTCCCAGCAGAGAATGCCATGGCAGAGGGAGGGGCCTTGTGTTCTCTGTTCCTGACTTTGTGGAAGGTCAGGGTAGTGACTTTGAAAGGGTTGGATCTGCTTGTACCGATTAGGTAGAAAAAAAAAATCTCAGGCATGTCAGTCATTATCAGGAAATGCGCTTTCCATTGCGGATTTTGCAGTGGATGCATTAAGTGGTATGGTGGGGAGATAACGGGCTCTCTGATGCCTCGTCTGCTTTTTTCTTTTTCCCTGATCTATGCGGTAAGTATTAAGGCCCAGTGCTGTCCCTTTACCCCGGGAAAAATGAGAGCGACACTATCTTCGGGACGAGCTTATACGGAGCCAAAGTCAATTTCAGATGCTATAGATTCGGAGAAGGTCTGAATGTGGCCGATGTGGATGTGGCAGGTTTGTTTTTTTTTTTTTTTTTTGATTGTTTTGTCGCTATTTATAAAGAATGAAATGAGAAATGAAGAAGGGAATGAGTAATATTCCGAAGCAGGAAGTCTACTGTGTTATGTGCATGTGATGTCACAAGGCAGGGGACACATATAGTGACGAAACGTTTTTTAATTAACCGCATTGTCGCCCTTGTTTAGGAGAACAGCAGTACGCCACCACAGGGGACTCAGGTCTGCAGATTTTTGGCCACAATTTCAGTTCATGCATTAGTTGTCTCCCAGACAACCTGCAAAAGGGACTTACTTAAGTGGCACCTCACAACCCCTGACTTTCCGCATAAATTATGTTTCTTTTTTTTTCTCGACGAATTTTCGATCATGCGGTAATAGGTTGCCATGGCAAAGCAACGGACGGGCTGAGGAAAATGGCTGCCATCCTCCTGGTACTTGTTCAGGTTGCCTTTGGATGAAATTGCCCAGCCAATTTATCCATGAATGGTCAGGTGTCTGGAAAGACAATGGAAAGTGCAGTGCATCCAGAAACTGCAATAGCTTCTTAAGCAACTAAAGGAGGCGGGACCAAGACATCTGACTGATTTGTCTGACATCTGCCACAAGATCTGATTGGTTATCTCTCTAAACCAATCATTTTTTGTTCTGCCTTCAGAGCATTTTTGTGTAAGTAAAACTCCCATGAGCAATGAGCTCCAGAACAAAAGGAGAACTGTCAGTTTGTAGATCAATGTTAGCTATGTGGGCAACACAAAATGCCCATACAAATTCCCAAAGATGAAAAGGTGAGGTTTGAAAGAGCTCATTAACAAAAATGAAAACAAAGTAGAGTCTTTTGGACCATGTAACAAAGAAACAGTATGGATAAAACCAGCAGCATAGGTTTTCATTAAGATATATATTAAACCTGCTTCCGCTACAATCTCATTGGATACATATTTTCACCAATCATTTTTTGTTCTGCCCTGAGAATATTTTGTGTAAGGAGAACTCCCATGAGCATACTCTTCTCATAACCTGTAACGGCTTCATTTAAGATGCCAGTTTTGAAAGTCAAACTTAAATGGTCCCTCCAATGCACTCAATGCAAAGCAACAAGTCAGTGAGCAGCAGTGTGTAGCAGTCCATTTTGTACCGCTTATCTGGCATCAGCAGAGATCCCCAGATCTCCCACTCACCAGCCACCTCCTCCAGCTCCACCGGGGGAATACCAAGGCGTTCCCAAGCCAGCCGAGAGATATAATCTCCCCAGCGTGTCCTGGGTCTGCCCCGGGGCCTCCTCCCGGTTGGACATGCCCGAAA
>JAODKL010000045.1:12786238-12800231 GCA_026780765.1 Petrocephalus schoutedeni
CTGAGCCCAGCCACCCTGCAGAGGAAACTCATTTCAGCCGCTTGTAGCCACAATCTCATTCTTTCAGTCACTACCCAGAGCGCATGACCATAGGTGAGGGTAGGAACATAGATCGACCAGTAAATTGAGAGCTTCGCCTTCTGGCTCAGCTCCCTCTTTACCAAAACAGAACAGTACAGCCTCCGCATTACTGCCGATGCGGCACCGATCCATCTGTCGATCTCCCACTCCCTTTTTTCCTCACTCATGAACTACAGTCGTGGCCAAAAGTTTTGAGAATGGTTTTCACAAAGTATGCTGCATCAGTGTTTTTAGATCTTTTTGTCAGATGTTTCTGCGGTGTACTGAAGCATAATTACAAGCACCCTGAAGACTTCTTCACAGCAGTTAAACCTTTTGAATAACTGATTCCCAATTGAACAAGGGACTTTGCAATTTATTGCAATTGATCTGATCACTCTTCATAACATTCTGAAGTATATGCAAATTGGCATGAAAACTGAAGCAACAAACTTTGAGCGTTTGGCCACGACTGTAGACCCTGAGATACTTAAACTCCTCTGTTTGAGGCAGCAACTCATCCCCCACCAGGAGGTGGCAATCCACCCTTTTCCAGTCGAGAACCATGTCCTCAGATATGGAGGTACTGATCTTCATCCCAGCCGCCTCCCACTCAGCTGTCATAGCCCGAAGATGCCAACAACATCATCTGCAAAAAGCAAAGATGAGATCCTGACCCCCCCGAATCGGACCCCCTCTGCCCCTAGAAATTCTGTCCATAAAAATCGTGAACCGAATCTGTGACACAGGGCAGCCCTGGCGGAGTCCAACATCCACCGGGAATGAATCCGACTTACTGCTGGCAATGCAAACCAAACTCTCACTCTATTTGTACAGGGATCTGATGGCCTACAACAACGGGCCCCATACCCCATACCCCATACTCTTGGATCACCCCCCACAGAACCCCCCCCCCGAGGGACACAGTCATATGCCTTTTCCAAGTCCACAAAGCACATGTAGACTGGCTGGTCCCACAAACCCTCCAGTATCCTTGTGAAGGCGAAGAGATGGTCCAGTGTTCTGCGACCAGGACGGAATCTGCATTGTTCCTCCTGGATCTGAGGTTCAAACAATGGACGGACCCTCCTCTCCAGTACTCCGGCATAGACCATCTCAGGGAGGCTGATGAGTGTGATCCCCCTGAAGTTGGAAAACATCCTCTGGTTCCCTTTCTTTAATATTGGGACCACCACCCCAGTCTGCCAGTCCAGAGGCACTGTCCCCAACATCCATGCAGTGTTGAAGAGGTGTGTCAGCCAAGACAGCCCCACAACATCAAGAGCTTTCAAGAGCTCAGGGCGAATTTCATCCGCCCCCGGAGCCTTACCACTGAGATCTACTTCAGAGACCTCTGCCCTTGAGATAGCCAAGTTCCCCCAAGAAAGGCGTATCAGTGGGATTTAGGAGATCTTTGAAATACTCCTTCCACTGCTCGACTATATTCCCAGTTGACATCAACAGCTCCTGCTTCCCCCTCCTTAGCTGCCTGATGGTTTGCCAGAATCTTCTGGAGGCTGACCAAAAGTCCTGCTCCATAGCATGCTTCAGCAACTGCCAGAGCCGCTTCCCATTTGCCCTGCCAGAGTTGTGTGTAGAAGATCTCCCGGACTGGGGCCTACGTAAGACGTTCCCAGCACACCCTCACTATGCATTTGGGTCTACTAGGTCTATCTGACATCTTCCCCTGCCATCGGATTCAACTCACCACCAGGTGGTGGTCAGTTGACAGCTCAGCTCCTCACCGCACCCGAGTCTCCAAAACATATGGATACAGCTCAGGCTCCTTTCCCACCAGAGAGGTTACATTCCATATGCCTAGGTCCAGATTTGTTAACTGACAATTGGGCCTTTGAGGCCCCTACCTCGAATGCCACCCGATCTATATTGCACCCGACCCCTGAGGCTCCCCCTGCAGGTGGTGGGCCCACAGGAGGGTGGACCCATGTTGATCATTCAGGCTATGCCCGGCCGGGCCCCATGGGTAGAGGTATCCACAGGAGTTAATTGTGGCATCACCATTTCATTCATAAAATGAGACAATGTGCAAGTGGCCAGGGCAGTTAAACTTCTCAGATTCCCTGCTGTGAATCTGCATCAGATCTGACATGCAAATTTAAAATATTCTTGCCTGCAGCTCAATGTATGACTCTTGCTTTATTTTAGCCAGAAATCTAGCAACTGCTCTCTTTGAAAATGAAACCAATTTCAAGAGGTCAGTTACAAAGGTCTATCATTTATGGATCAATTTCAGCCGAGCAATGTATAATATTTCCCTTGTTCAGGAAAAGTTTGGTAGCACAGTGGGGTCTGTGCTGTATATGTTCATTAAAAATGCACAGCAATTGATTTATGTAATCTATATGCTTTTATTATAACTGTTTTGTTGAGCTTAGTGATTCATAGTCAGTTTTTTTTACTTAGAAATAACTTGCTCAAGGTCATGGTGGTTATCATTAGTACATTAGGAGCCTGAGAAATTGCAATAAACACTTCCATGATGTATGGGTGTTCCATGAGGTTAAGTCCAAAAACTTATATACTTTTCAGATTCATGGCTGTCTGTTCTTGCTTAGATTTTATATATTTATTGATGCTTTAAGAAGTCATGTTCTCTTTCTGACTTTTTGCTGACTAAGTTTTGTGTAGATGTCTAGCCATGTCAGCTTCCACCACCTGAATATGCTTTGGTGTTCTGCTTGTGTTTGATAAGGAGCCAACTTGCTCTTATTTGTTGAAGTTCCAGCTCATTGACAGTTCTGATGTCACAGTGCTGCCCTTGCCGTGAGGGTAAGGCTGTCAGTTATAGGGAACTGGTAGTTCTTCCCAAAGATAAGGCTTGTAGGAGAGGGATTTGGCAATGCATCTTAGAACTGCCGTCTGCAGAAATGTTTTTTTCAGAAGAAATATTTGGAGTTCGCCTGCATTGAACATCCAGGTCAGTTGTACTCTCTTGTACGGGTCTGCCATATAACCAAGTACGCCCTGTCTTCTACCCATTCCTAGTAACTACTCAGTGTTAATTTTCACATGGTGTATTCTAAGATTAAATGTTGTTGGCTCTGACATGTTTAAAACGTTAAGCAGAATTCAGGAACATGAGCTAAAGGTTGATAAAATATTCTTATTCTTATTAATATTGATTTAAATATTAAATGCGTTAATAAAAATGTAAAACTGTAGTTAAAGTTTAGGTGAATAGGACATAAACATATGCAATATTTAAAAACAAGGTGTCGAATAAGGTACAAGGCGTGAGAATGTTAACAGATGAGATTGTGATTAACGATATTAATCTCTGTGTTCGGTGTGCAACCCCGGGTGTATTTTTATGATAAGTTCCTCGTGCCAAGCCACGGAAAGCAAAAAAAAAACACAGCTCAAACTCTAACTACGTTTCCAAGTGCATCTATCAGTGTTTAGCTGACAGCTACCCAGCACAGCTTTGTGAACCAGGTCACCTGTTTGTAAGTACCTTCAGATAGCTGCAAAAACTCGCATTGAATATTGAAAATGCCACTTGGGGTCAGGCTTGAAATCGTTTCACAGTTATTTCATGTCTCACTGGGACATCCTTCTATTTACCTGTCCATCAATCACGCCCGTTATTCTGGTCGGGGCTGCGGATCGAGTTAGTGCTGTAGGTCGATAAGTGGGCAGGTAGTAGTGTATAAACCGGAATAAATCATGTAATCTAAGTTCCATGCTAAATGAAAGGTCACTTTCAAAGAAACGAAGAATTAGGCCTAGTTACCAACAAACGAGAAATAAGATGAAAAACGTCGATCTGAATGAAGAAACGTAGTCTTCCATAGAAGAAAAAGAACCAAAAAAAATCATTATTCCTTCTTGCACAGATATTCCATTAATCTTTGATTCAGTCACTGTCTATTCACGGACGACAGACAGGCTGCAAGGCACGGCCAGCCCCGTTTCACCGTCGAAATCCGGCACATCTCCCTCCCATTCGCGGAAAGAGAGTCGCTGCGCGCCGAGCCGGGGAGTTTTGTCACATACCGGGGAGGGAAATGTTGGGGACGGACGAGCACGGAGAGATCCGCAAACGAGCCGGCAGAGGTAAGCGCGAAGCGGCTTCCGGATTGTTTCTTTTTTTTATTTCTTAATGAATAAAATGCGCGCCGGTCCATTAGAGCGGGGTGAAAAGAAGCGGTGCGCTTTTTGCGGTTTCTCTGTATCCCGCATATGACAACTGTGCCGAACGCAGAAATAAACAGAAGGGATCATCGCCGGACCGAAAGCGTCGCCGTTTAGCTATAGAGAGACAATAAATCAAGATATTTATGTAAAAAAACATGCTAAAAGCTGTACTTTCTGTATAAAAATCAATTTGAAGAAACTTGCCGTTAAAATAAACACGTGCTTAATTGGAGAAAGGGTGGTAATTAACAGGATAACTGCACGTTAAACTGGATTGGATGGATCAGATATGGACATTTCGTTTTACTGTTTGTAAGCGCATTTTAAGAACTTTGTCTTGGAAGTGCTTGTGGAAAGCGGCTTTAACGCATTTCTGAACTCAGCCGCGTTAAACGGGGGCAGCTGTTAGTATTTTAAGAGGAAGCCTTAGCCTTTCGGGTAACTTGTCAGTCGCCGCTGTGTATGCCTGGATTTTTATTTATTTTTATTTTATTTTATGCCTGATTAAAGATCCCGCTGAATCGTCATGCTTGGTTATTCTGTTATTCGGCCAAACGGAGAAACTGATGCTTGGAATGAGTTTGAGAAGGTATTGACCACTACGGAGAACACACGTTTTTAGACATTAAGGCTTTCACTAATAATTCCATCTCGGTTTTGGTGAGAGAATCGAAGTTCGCTCGTTCTGAAACATTCAGACGGTGGAAATTTTTTTTTTTTTTTTTTTTTTAAACGATGTTTTAGGATTTAGTTGACGGAACCGTGACAGCATCGTTAATTTTCTAGGTGTGACTTGTGTGAGAGGCTACAAGAACTGTAGTCTGATAGTTAATAGCGTGTTTTAAAGCCAGTTCATTTTAAGAAGGTGTGCTCGAAACGTAATTGCGTTTTGGCATTGATAAGTATGAATTTTTCTGTTCGCTATTTATATGTGGGTCTGTAAAGGTAGATTTGATGTAACAGGATGGACGGGAGGGGTGTGATCCCAGTGCTCATATTAAGTGAAACTGAATTCGTTTAAATCTACAAACTAGTCTTAATACAAACGTTTGATGCTGGGCTAAAGGGAGAAATAAGCCGACTGATGTGGAGACATTTGGTCGCAGGAATATCGTGCGTGAGTCTTTCGCGAAACCGAAAGCCGCTGCAGCGACATGCAGTACCATACATGTACAACTTTTCACATGCTTCCCATTTCTAAAGGCATGTAAGTTAGTGGCGTTTTTCAATTTGCCGAAACCTTTGTTAGTACTTTTGAAGCGTGCAGTTAATGTCACAGTTATTAGCTGTCCTCTGGGATGTCATTACTTTAGTTATCAAAGAACTGGACTCTATTTAATAACACTGACATCAAGGGGGTGAAATCAGTTTCCTAACTGACGGCCGCGGGCTCATTTTCTCGAGCAATCGCGGGACTTCGCGAGTCACCTGGCATGCATGGCAAAGGGGGTATAAACGTAGTTTTAATGCTTTAATTCCTGAAAATTTTAAAAACGTTTTCAGTGCAGGTTTGCATTTTGAAGGTTTGCCGGCCTTGAGTTTTTGAAGGACTTTTGCCAGTTGATCTGTGTGCTTAACAGATGTGTCATGATTCATGACCCATCAGTTAGAAACTAAACAATGTTTTATTTATGCATTTTATTAAGCAGGGGCAGGCCCACCCTATAGTCTGGATTTTTTAGTTATTCACATGTACCATCTTGCTGTCCTTTAAGCCACATGGGTAAGTGTGACTCTGGAGGTCAGAGCCATTTAGTCGGGGGAGTGTTTAACAGGGACCCCCGTGCCACCCACAGGTTAATGATAGTCACTGGATCCATAAAACACGTCCGTGTGCAGAACCTCTCGCAGTTCCTGGGCCACGGTCGATGTGTTGTATTCTGGTGGAGGCTGGTGAGGGCTGATGCCACGCTGATCTACAGAAAATTCGGCACACAACCCTCGTTGACATATAGAGACTTAAATCTGTGACAGTCTGCAAGAAAGAAGGGGGAAAAAGACGATTTTTCTTTTTTTTCCCATTGAGTTCTGTGTGACAAAAAAGCAAACTCGCTGTCAGAATAATTTTGCTGTGAAGCTGCCACTCAGTTGTGTGGATTAAGCTTTCTCAGGGCATTGCCTTTGGTTCCCTGCACCACACACCAGCAAGTCTACTAGAAAATTCCACTGCAAAATACTCCTACCGTTAAAGGTCTCGGCGACTAAATGAGCCTGATTGTTACAGCTTCGCGCCATGCTGTTAACACGGTTTGTGTACGTTTAGCCGTGAAAGGTATTACTGCATAATGGCTGCGGGTAATGAAATGTATTAATGAATATATGTTAAGAGCTGCAATTATCGTAAGGGGGAAACTAGAAGAATATGTGTCTGTACAAAAAGAAGTCGTGCCCCTACCATAAAAAGGCGGTGGGGGTCAGAGCAAGCTAACAACGTCAGCGATCAGGCTGCTTAGGAAACCGGATGTCGGGTTTTAAACCGCCGTTCTTCTCTTCTTCGGCACCTGCTCTTTGGGGATTGGGTCATATAGAAATCAGCCATGGGCCTGCCAGAGTGGGGCGCTAAGTGAGTTAGTCTTTGCAAGGGTCTATACTCAGAGATGATGGCTCTGAGGTAGAACCCTCTGGATGGGAATCCTACATTGTCATTCAGCGCTGCTACTGTCTGCCATACGTTAAGTGAGAGAGCATGTCGGACACGTCAGAAAGTCGACTCGGCAGAGGGGGACTCCCGGTGGCGGCTTTGAGAACTACTTGCTTTTTGGAAGGGTTATGCAGGGTTTTGGGAACAGGTCTCCAGCCACCTCTGCCTGGGTCTTCCTGAGGCGCCTCTTAGCTGTGGTGCCCTGGAATTCGACTCCTTTCCTTCCCTTATTCGCCTGCCCTCTGGATCCCCCTTTTGGGTTCTTGGGTTAGGTTGAAATAGGAGAATCTACATACACTTGCAAATCTAGTCCGTTTGCTATTTCTAGGTAAACAGTAGGTTCATTCAGGGGATAGTGGGTACAGATGCTGGGAGGTGTCTTCTCCTTCCAGGTGCCGTGGGTGGTTTGGGGACAGGGGTGCAGTATAGGCATGGATACCCTGGCAGGTTCAGGGGCCCCACATATACATAAAGTCAGGCAGTGGGACCCAGGGGGGCATTTTGTCAGAGGCCCCAGGATTTCTAGGTATGCCCCTGGGTGTGGGCAGTTTTTCCTTTCCCTGGGATGTGTGGGTAATGGCGGAAAGCAAAAGTTGTGATGAAATTTGGGGGTGGGGGGTGGTTTGCAGAAGGTTGCAAAAAGAATCTGGTAGTTCGAAAAAGCATCTCTGTGAGGGTTGGGGGGGGTGCATCACACTTCTGCCACTGTTGGACCTGACATTACCCTAAGGTGCCCCCCTCCCCCCCTTCCAGTGACAGAGATCTGCCACAGCGAACACCCCCCACTATGCAGCTGAATGGAAAAGACGCGCCCATCTCAGGCTGCATGTGCTGAATGTAGTGCTGCTGACAGCTGCACGGGCAGAGCGTCCCGACACGCGTGCGGCTCGCACCCCAGCAAAGCGACCGCCGGCCCCCTTGAGTTGGCCCAGCTGCCTATACTCCAATCCTTAGCAGTCAGATGGAAGCACACTATTCTACTAGCACTCTTTCGGTTCTTCGCTGCGAGCCAGTGGGGTTTCACTTCTCCTGACCAACCTCACTTCCTTGTCCTCGTTCCTCTGCCGTCTGGGGGGGAAAGATGATGGAGGGGGGGTCTGTATGATGGCCACACTCCTGTCAGTGGTATATTTCTGGCACTGCCCTTCATGTTCTGTCACTCTTGCTCAGTTGAGGAGCCAACTGCCAATTCCCAGAATTCCTAGCTAAGTCCAATTACGTACAACCTCCTGCAGGTCGGTCCTTACACAGACGTGCCTGACAGGTTGTTGTTGTTGGATCTGACCAATAAAATTGACTTCTGCCTGGACGCATTTGTCAGGAGACAGCAGTTTGCTCGAAGGGTTAAATAAGTCTTGTGTAGTTCTGGCAGGAACGGCGGGGGACTTGGGGGAGTGTTGGTGTGGCCTTTACACTCCTGCCATTGAGCCAAAATATACACTTTCAACCCCACACATGCCAGCTGCCATCCTGTCTCAGCAATGGGCTGTCTATGTATGTCAAAGTGCTTCTTGTGTATAGCACTGTTGACTTATAATTCGTACAAAGAGGCCAAACTTATCATTCGCCGATGATATATTTTGAAGCAGTGAGTGATGGGGAGGGATCAGTTGGTGGGCCAATCAGCTTTCAGCTCGGGCCAGTGTCCCTGTGACCCCGCCCCTCTATGCGCCCCTGACTCCCACCTTGTTGGGTGTGTTTTTATTTTTTACTCTGGATTCTCCTGTAGTCCAACAACCACGGTTAGGAGATTTAGTGCCTCTAAACTGCCCTTTAGTGTGTGAGTATGTCACACAATCAGAGGTTCACCTGCCTCTCGAAGATTCTCTGAAACACGTATGATCTGCCTTCCTTCCTGGAACTCAGGAACAAGCCCCATGTTAACACTGACGCAGGGTGCAAAGGCAGCTGCACTGAAATAAATAGATTTTCCCCATCTGGAAGACATTGTGCGTGCAGTTGGGCTTCTGACTGTGGTGCAGCAATGCGGTGCTGTGATCTGAATGGTTTAAGGGAGCGTGGAAACTCGCGTCGTAATTGCTGTCAATTGCGAACCTGTGATTTTTACCTACCCAGTTCCCCAACCACTAGAACTGTGGGCTAGTCTACCACAACATGTTGCAATATGGGGGCAGAGCATTGAGTTGGTCTTCCACAGCGATTGGTAGAATCATCTCAAGCGAGAGCATGGATTCTGGAGGTCGAGAGCTCAGTGGACCTACAGTCGTCCTGTCTGAGTCACCTTCCCCCATTGCCAACCCCAGATGATTCGGGCATCCACACCTTTAACTACACTGGCCTGAGTGTTCTGGTGTCCAAACACAAGAGTAGCCTGTGATCCCAGCCTAAGTTTGGCTGTTTCCAGGTGGAACAGAGGACCAGTGTGCACTGCTGACGTGCCCCTGCCCCTCACTCACCCCCTCAGTACCCTCGTCCGGGCCACTGTCATGAAGGTGAGCCTTGTTTGTCAGCTTCTCTGAACACAGCGGACTCCTTGCACTCAGACCAACCTCAAGGAGAAGTTCCATCTCAGCTTATGTCCCTGCCGTGAGCTTCTCTGTGTACTTTGTTCTTAAATCTTTAATTAAGGCTTAACAATGATGGGATGGAAGAAAGGCAGGGAACTTCTCAGAGCACCGTACTATCTATGACATTGCTCAGTCGACCTGTCCTTAAAGGGGAACCCTCCTGTTGGGTCAAGTTAAAATTATAGAGAATTGTGACATGTGTGATGAAGAGACAAGCAGGCCGACGCAGCGTAAAGTGGTCAAGGTTTGGTTCGAATGGAAATCAAGGAAAGTTCAGGTCCAGAAAGTAAAAATCCAGACCAAGATGTTGTTTCAACCAACCATTTGGTTTCAAATACTCAGTGACTGTGAGACTTTACTCGTGTGAGTTTTACATACACAAACATGTGTCTCTCTAAACCGATCGTTTTTCATTCTGCCCTTTACTTACATGTTTGTGTAAGGAAAACTCCCATGAGCTGAGACTTCATGCTCAACTGGTTGGTTGAAACAAAATCTTGGTCTGGAGTTTTACTTGCTGGACTCTCCGCTGCTGCTGAACATACACTAAATAACACAAAGTGATGCTAATGATCCTGCTTTTCAGACTTTTAAGGTGGTCTGATGCTCCTTTTTCTCCACAAAAACCTGTTCCTGTGGATGCAGGAGCCCAATACTTTTGCATTAAGCTCCTTCTTATGTGGGCAGTTGTACATTTTCCCTCCATCATCCCCGTCTCTCCCATCTGTGCAGCCGCCAAGCTGACCTTTTCACAAAAGCTCTGCTAAAAACTACTTGTGTGACAATTTTCTGCAAGCGTTTTTGGAGTTTTATCTTTTGTGCCGTCACCAGCTGTTATTTTCTTGTGCTCTGTGTTACTTTTGAAGCTGTAAGTCTGCAATAAATGCTTTATTCTGATGAAAGGGCAATCGATACGAGTTTGTCTTATTGGCTGTTCATATTGGCAGGTATGCGCTGTACAATGTATGTGTATATATATGTATATTTGTATATGTATGTAGATGTATATATAATTGTATGTGGTGTGTATATTATGTATAATAGGTATACGTATTTACTTGTGTGTGGTACATCTGGGTGTAGATAATATATATTTATATAAATATAAGTCTCTGCATGTGTGTGTAATTGTATATTTATAATATATAATGTACAGTACTGAGCAGAAGTCATATCTGGCTACTCATTGCATATTTATTCCAAAAACATCACAATATAACATTAGAACATATGCAAATTAAGAGCAGCATAATAATTGTCACTGATATCTTGCTGGATGGCTCCATGAACACCACTTTGGTTTTCAAACCTCTCCACTGGGGCGCCTCAGCCATGCCTCAGCCCAGCACTGCCAGCTCTCGTATTTAATCAACTTGCTTAGATTAATAACTTGAGGAGGTATTGACTGGCCGTATCCACGAGTCGGGCCTCGGAGGAAGTGACGTTTACCGAAAGACGACATCCTCGCCTGGGCGGCCAAGTGCAATGGAGATCATGTGCAAGAATATATTTACAGCAGGCAGGAAAGTTCCTGGTTCTGCACGTCCTAAGCGTAGTGGCCAAGCTCTGCATTCCAGGTACAGATGTCCCTGGCCACTGCCTTGTTCTCTCAAACAAAGGCCTTGTGGTATGGCTCTCTTTGAATGGTCTTAACTAAGCTGTTTTCCCCTGATCGGAGGGCTGAACGCAAAAATCTGCCGGTGGTTTCTGATGGCTGTCACCAATAACAAATTGATGCGTTTCGGTTTTAGAATAAAATAGGAACATGTAAAAAAAAAAAATGTGTTACTATAAACAATGGTTGATTAACATGAATGAATATTAATCAGTAGATGGAGCCAATGTTGAAGGTGCGTGAATATAATTAAGACTAGCTAATGATGCTGGAACTCACAGGGTGACTGTTCTGTAAATGTAACCAGCTGTAGAATGGATGGTCTCTCCTTCTGTTAGGGAGGGACTCTGCTGTCCGTGGTGCAGGGCTGGGAGATTAATATCTCACTACGATTCCCTTGAGGAAAATAAAACCCTCTCATCCAGCCGTTGCTGGCGCTGGGATCGTTGCCCCGCTGAGGAGTGTCAGTCGCTCCGATCCCTTTCCGGGTACTCGCCTCAGCATCCAGCCGTAGATGGTGCCCGCCTGGTGGAGCTGTTGGGGCGGGCTGTGGATCCAGAAATGGTCACGGTGAAGTGAAGGGGCTTCAGACGGGAAAGCCGGGAGTCCGCTTCTGTCCACGTCAACAAACCCGATGAAAACAAGGAGCTATCCTTCAGGTGATTCTAGGATTTTTTTAAAGGTCTCGACCATATGAATGGCCCTAATTCATACAGCAGGGCCAACCTCCTCATTAGCCAATGATATGGTGAGTGACAGGGGAGGGGGCACTCCGGCAGCCAATCAGCTGCAGCCTGTGCCAATGTGGCCCCGCCCCTGTACACACCCTGATCAAGATATGCGTGTCCCGTACCCTGAGCTATTTCAGTCAGCATCTCAAGCTGGCTTCAGTTGTGCTGCTCGTCCTCCTCATCATCCTCCTCCTCCTTCGTCTAAGAAGATGTTAACCTTATATTGTTTCATAAAGGGAGACTATTTACAGTTTGACAGAAATATACAGTCACTGAGTGCTTTATTTGGAACACTATACTAATACTGGGCAGGGCTCGCCTTTGCTGTCAGGACAGCCTCATTTCTTGGAGCTGACAAGATGTCGCAAACATTCCTTTGAGATCCTGGTCCATGCTGGCATGATTGCGTCACGCAGTTTCTGCAGATCAATCAGCTGCGCATTCATGCTGCAGCTCTCCCGTCCTGCCACATCCCAAAGGCATTCTGTGAGACTCACACCTGGTGATTGGGAAAGCGAATGAGGAACACTGAACTTGTCGTCACGACGTCCACGAAACCAGTTCGAGATGACTTTTGGTCTGCGGCACGGTTGCATTATCATGCTGGTAGTAGCCATTAGAAGATTTAGTAAATTGTGTTCATCAAGGGACGCGCACGGTCAGCAACGAAAAGTAGGCGTTCAGTTGATGACTGATTGGTATTAACATTAACGTAGAAAACATCGCCCACACCGTTACACCATCACCACCGGCCTGCACTATTGAGGTTGGGTCCATGGACTCATGCTGTCGAAGGGAGTTTTTATTGAAACAGCTGAACACCTTACATCAGGCAATTTAAGTTACCTTTTCTTCAAGGTGCTACGTCAGGCTGGAACATCTTTCACATTTGTTTTTGACTTCAGGTCTTACCTGGGCTTATCTCTGGATACCACTTGTGAGGGAATGCATGAAGAGTATGCAATGAAGCAGCCCGAGAATAAATAAAGGCATTTTGGTTTCTCCGATGGAATATTAATACCACTTCATGCCTAGCTTGTCATCTCCTGAACAGCTCTGCAAAAGCTGCCTTTATAGAGTCACAGTGGAGTCCACCATATTCACATGAAATGTACAGCACCTTGTTTCTGTTCCCAAAAGACTACAGATATTTTTAATGCTTTTTACATAAATATTTTTTTTTCTGGCTGATGGATGACTGAGCTGATTTTCATCTAATTTTTTCTTGTTTTTTTTGTAAATGACTATTTATGATTATGTGGCTTGAGCAAATTGAGATCAGAGGAAATTTATTTGCTCTGCTTACGGTGTACCTCTCCCGCTACGGCGTACCTCTCCCGCTATGGTGTACCCCTCCCGCTACGGCGTACCCCTCCCGCTATGGTGTACCTCTCCCGCTACGGCGTACCCCTCCCGCTATGGTGTACCTCTCCCGCTACGGCGTACCCCTCCCACTATTCAAGATTCAAAAAACTTTATTAATCCCAGAGGGAAATTGCTTTGGCTTGGTTATACAGTTGCTCAATACCTATGGCGTACCTCTCCTGCTATGGTGTACCTCTCCTGCTATGTTGTACATCTCCCGCTATGATGTACCTTTCCCGCTATAATGTACCTCTACTGCTATGGTGTAACTCTCCTGCTATTGCTTAACTCTCCCGCTATGATGTACCTCTTCCGCTACGGTGTATCTCTCCTGCTACAGCGTACCTCTCCTGCTATGGCATCCCTCTCCCACTACGGTGTACCTCTCCTGCTATGGTGTACCTCTCCTGCTATGACGTACCTCTCCCACTATGGTGTACCTCTCCCGCTACGGTGTACCTCTCCTGCTATGGCATCCTTCTCCCGCTATGGTATACCTCTCCTGCTATGACGTACCTCTCCTGCTACGGTGTACCTCTCCCGCTACGGCGTTCCTCTCCCGCTACGGTGTACCTCTCCTGCTACGGCGTACCTCTCCCGCTACGGCGTTCCTCTCCCGCTACGGTGTACCTCTCCCGCTACGGCGTTCCTCTCCCGCTACGGTGTACCTCTCCCGCTACGGTGTACCTCTCCCGCTACGGCGTACCTCTCCTGCTATGGCGTACCTCTCCTGCTACGGCGTACCTCTCCCGCTATGGTGTACTCTACCTCTCCTGCTATGGCATCCCTCTCCCGCTACGGCGTACCTCTCCTGCTATGGCGTACCTCTCCCGCTACGGCGTACCTCTCCCGCTACGGCGTACCTCTCCCACTATGGCGTACCTCTCCCGCTACG
>JAODKL010000045.1:12800331-12811594 GCA_026780765.1 Petrocephalus schoutedeni
ACCTCTCCCGCTACGGCGTACCTCTCCCGCTACGGCGTACCTCTCCTGCTATGGCGTACCTCTCCCGCTACGGCGTACCTCTCCCGCTACGGTGTACCTCTCCCCCTATGGCGTACTCTACCTCTCCTGCTATGGCATCCCTCTCCCGCTACGGTGTACCTCTCCCGCTATGGCGTACCTCTCCCGCTATGGTGTACCTCTCCCGCTACGGCGTACCTCTCCTGCTATGGCATCCCTCTCCCGCTATGGCGTACCTCTCCCGCTACGGCGTACCACTCCTGCTATGGCTTACCTCTCCTGCTATGGCGTACCTCTCCTGCTACGGTGTACCTCTCCCCTATGGCGTACTCTACCTCTCCTGCTGTATTTACTCAGCTGTTCTTATATTCCCTTATGCTCTGTTCATTTGCCTGTGGTTCAGCTCTGCTCTCACCGGTGAACTGCAGCAGGGGCAGCTCTGATTTTATCAAAAGTGAGCTCAGTCCTCATCTACTTTTGGTTATTTTTCTGGTTGAGCAGACGCCATGCACACTCAAGCGTGTGTACAAGATAAATAATCCATTCAGGCATCGGCATAGATCTCTGTGTGATGAAATATTTAGGAAGTTTTGAAGTAGTATTAGACTACCATCCTTTTAAATTTGTCCTTCAGTGGCTAAAAGCTAAAACCAGACTCTGTTTCATCAGGCCATTTATTTGAATTAACTGCTCCCCTCTTCATTTGCCGGCTAGCCACAATTGATGGCAGCCGCCAATTTCCGTTATTGATAAGCTGGACTCACTGCTTAAAACTTTGCCGCACCCGACATCTATCTATATCACACAACTCTATTCCACCCCCGAGCAAAATGACATTGATTTCCCAGCACTGTCTCTGGCAGCTCCTCGATGCGAAGATGATCCGAAACCAGTCTCTGTTTTTCCCTGTGATAGATCTCAGGGTTTGGGTCATGAATATGGCCTGGGAGATGTGGCTATTTAGGCAACAGTACCATCCTTTATTGGGTTGGAAGGCCTATTTCTAGTACTGGCACGTGATTGGCTGGCCTCGTCACATGGTAGCTACTGACGTGTGCCTGACCACAGGAAAGTGCATGTGAATGCGTGTTTCCTTGTTTGTGTTTACCTCCTCTTCTAGTTATATAAACCCGAGCTGATGTGGGAAATCAGTCGCACAGGTTCTTGAACCACCCACATCACCCCATGTTTATTCAGGTCCTCCTCTGTATCTCCTTCCTCGCAGAGTCCTCAAGTGTCCCAATCCTCCATTTAGGATGAAGGTTGTGACGCAGCATGGCTGAATCATCTGCATTAGACGAGAATGGTACTTGGTTATCATCGTAGTTTGCTGTTCTATCACATTTTTCTATCACAGTCATAAATATCTCTTGGGAAAAACATTATTGAAAAGAATGCCAGCTAAAAGCAAAATTGGCCTTTTTTGCTTTCAGAATCATAGAAAAATCCAGGAAGTAATGGCCAGAATAGAATCAAGCAAAGGACTGCGATATTTTGAAGTATCTATCACCTGCAATTGATTTGTGGAATACAGTTTTGGAATTACTGTACTGCTGAGGAGAGGTCAGAGAGCTGAATGTTACTGTGGCAACAAGGTCCATCATCATTCCCCGCTCAAATAACTGTCAGTGTGGAATTACCTCATCCTGTTAGATAGCTGCTCCTGTTTGACATGATAACCGTTATCTTCTGGAACAACAGAAACTCGTAGATTCATAAAAACGCAATATAATGAAATGCTTGTATCTATGGCTGGTTGGATGACTATGGCTGGTTGGATGTTAGTAACGCCATCACCTCAAACCTCTGGGGAAAAGAAGGTCTAGTTCCAGCTGCATTTCTGTAGACTTTGCTCTTTCTCTCTAAGAAGATATCTTATCTTGAAGACATAGTGTTCAGGTGGTTCCAAACTGCCTGTGTATGAATCTGTGTGTGACTTCTGCAGACTGGTGTACTCTCTGAGGTGTCAAGCACCTCACACACTCTGGTCTCTAGGCCTCTGGATCACAGCATGACTGATTGGATATGTCGTTACTAAGACCAAGTGAACTCGAGTTGGCATAGAACTCTCTTTCAAGACTAGCAGATGAAACCGCAAGCTTTTTCATTAACAAGATGCCCTTGAGATACTTGTCTTTGTTCCTTTTAGTCTCTGTAGCTGTGATCTTTGTTTATGTGGCACTATGCTACATTTTAAATCATTTCAAAACCATACTCGCTATGGGTCTCTGAGGCACCACATTAGCCCCCAGATATTCCCATTAAGGTGAAACTCACAGAAGGGTGCAGTCTACAGAGTCGAGTTCTGCAGATCCGACATCCCGTAGGTCCCGAACCAGCTCCGTCGCTCCTCCTCACAAGAGGAAGGATGAAATCTCCTCACCCTGTGGCCAAGCTGTGGAGAAAGCCCCCGAACTTCAAAAAGTATGATGGTAACGAGGGGAGAACTGAAAGGCACATTGGCACTGCCCGCCTGCTCACAGGGAGAAGCACCAGTGCATCTGCTCTAGCCAAAGCCTGATTTTCACCTCCGCTGCTATTCCCTGGGAGGGACCCTTTCCAGGCGGCTTTGGGAGCCAGCAGCTTGCGGGTTATATCTCATCTTGGGTTTTTCCAAGCAAAAGGCACTTGTGTTGGTGCATGAGAGACTCGTAGCACAAGGGCAACACACACACTTTTCGGGTTTGATGTGGGCTTATGTCCTTGGCAAGGCCGTCGCTAGTTGAGCTTCATCATAAAGCCAGCTCTGCTGGCTTTGATACGGTTTATCCACGCTTCTCCACATCACAAACAAGGACCCTCTCTTCATGCCTTCCTGCACCCGCTAAGGTGGTCAACATCTGCGCAAACCTGGACCCAAAAATCACACAAGCTACTCCCTCCCCTCACTCGGGACACACAGAGCCCCCCTGTTTCTGGGAAGCTTTTGGTACAGGGCCACCTTGTTAGAGACTAAATCAGTGTTTCCCAATCTGTCCTCGTGGACCCGCAGTCAGTCCATGTTTTTGCTCCCTCTGAGCTCTTTGCCAGAGTGTCCACATTTTTGCTCCCTACCTCGACTGGAAATCACTGGACTAAATAAAAGACACATAACAAGAAAACTGTGCTACAATCAGCACTCCTTGTCCCGAGCCTCCTTTTTTACATTTGTTTTGATTTTCACATCCTTCAGAAGTCCTTACATCTCCTGCTGTCAATGTTTTTCCGCTTTAATGGTGCTTGTGAGGAAAAACCGGCTGCATACGCCAGTTCTCTACCTCAAAAGGCACACCAACCCTGAAGGGCATGTGATCACTTCCAGTGATCAAAAGAGTTCAGCAAATGACGCAAAAATTCCTTTCGGGTGGAAGAATCCTTGTAAATTCATCTCTGAGAAAACTTGAGAGGGTAGAAGTGACCACCAGAAGTTTGTCCGCCATTTTTATGAAGACATTTAATCTGTCAAACTTTAGCATTCCTCTCCGTTTCGAGTCAGGTGGCTTTTCATTGTCGTTTCAGCCATATACAGTTAGTACAGTGCGCAGTGAGATGAAGCACTACAAAGCTACAAAAGCTACACAAAGCTACAAGAGCTACACGTGCAAGTGTGTGCAGACGCTAGGGGACAGTGCAACAGGACAAGACAGTGGCACAAACAAAGTGCACAGTTCAGATAATTACAGGTGGAAAATGTAGCAGGTTCTGCAAAGACGTGGCAGAACATGAAGAAAAATGAGTGCGAACATGACAATGGAAGATATGAAAAGTAACAATATAATAATAAAATGTAAGAAATAAACATACAACTGGTATAAGAATGTTATCATAACCAAAAGGGAAGGCATAACTAGTCCTTCGCCTTTCTTCCCGGCAATGCATGTTTTTTTCCGAAAGCCCAGTTACTGCATTTGAGGTATCTGGCTGACGGTCATTGGGATAAATAACTACACTGTTATTCTAGGCATTGGTGGAACAGCATTGGCACACAACAGCACACAACAGCCAGTAATGACTGTAAGGTTCCCTCGTGCCAATTGGGTGTTTGTTCTGGTGTGAAGCTGGACCCCTGCGGAAACTCCCCCGAGCTGCCCCCATCGCCCAATGAACTATCACATTTCTCTTGCTGCCGAAGCCATGCCTGACATTTGTCGCTCGTACCTTCTCCCTCCCTTGTCACCTGACCTCTGACCTCTGTTCGGGGTTGAACTGTGTCGAAAAGTTTCTGAAAATTCTGGTGTGAGAGAGGTGATGCATGTGTCTCAGTTTAAAAGGCACAGGGAATGTTGGCAAATGTGCAAAGGTCCCAAGCAAGGTGTTCACTAAAGACATTCCTCAGAAAATAGGCTAGACTCCCAGAATGCATTGCAATAACATAACATGCATTTTTTTTCCTAAGGTAATTACATTTTTTTTTTTGTTGGCTGTGCTAAGCTTTGTGTTGATACACTAAGTATAGTAACAAGATTTATTTATATTTGTTCTGAAACTCAACAGTCGAGGGCACTTGTTTGCCTTCTGTCGTGTTGCTGTAGTTTGTCAAACAGCAGACAATCAATATGAAAAATAAATCATAAATCGTGGACTTCTGAGGGGAAATCCATACAAGCATTATAAAGGAGCAGGAACAATGACTTTTCAAACAGCAGATTGATAAACTTTAGTTTTAATCACATAGCTGTGATCAACTGGACACAAATATAACTGGCAGTTTTGATGATTACTGGTTTATGGCTATCGAAAACATTTTCGTTGTGTGGAAAAACGCTGATAGATTTTTGGATGAAACATTTGGATAAGGGATCGAGCTACAGGAGTAGTTGTAGCCTAGATATGGTCTCAAAACCATTGACCTTGACCCATTTTTATAAAATGTTCTCAATATAGACTATGAGGGTAGTTATGCCCACATCATACTCCTAAAATACCGTTTGTCCCATTAAACGCATCTTAATTGTTAACATGACTGCACCCCCCTCCCCCACACACACATATAGACCCAAATAACCCAGTGTTAAAGAGACGTGCTGTTTTATGGCATGGATAAAGGTGTCTACTTTCAGCTACAATTGCCATCATAACCCTCACACATAAATCCTTTTATCATTTTTTTTACCTACTGTTCTTTGCCAGGCAGTTGCCTGTAAAAAGTTTCACACATTGACTGCATACCTATGCATTGCCTAGTATGGAGGCCTGGTCCCCCCACCCCCCCCCCAAAAAAAATTGGAAAAAAAACTCCTGCCAGATGCTCTGCAGACATTCCAGATGGTCCTGCAAGTGGCCCACCTGGATCCATACAGCTGCCAGATTACAGCGTCTGGTTACATTTTTCTTACAGCTTGACGATGGAGCATGAATATAGGAAGCAAAGTGCTAGCCAACATGGCACAGTGGTCTTTCCCCTTTGATTGGCTAGCTAACCTCCATCTGTATCTGCCCTTTGTCAGCTATCAGTTAGCTTTAGCGGCATAAATAAATGCTTGTGGACAGACAGCGGGACAGAAGTAAGTTGTCTAGTTTGTGGGGCTCACTATAGATAATATACAAAGTGAAATCATGAAGCAGTCCTTTGCCCTTTTCCTTATTCTGGCAAATATTGCACTAAATAAATCCGACAAATGGGTCCCTTCCCGTCCCCTGATTAGATGAGGGATTAAAACCGCGAGGAACTCGCCAAACCCTGGCATCCCTAATGCATCGAATCTGTCGGCGTCGGCTGTGAAATGATTCATATTATTTGGCCCCGCGGCGTGGAGGCATCTCAGCCAAGCCTTTCTGTGACATCATTGTCTCACTCGTTCCTGATTGGTCACGCCCCAACACCATGACGTGCCCTGAATGACCTTGAGCTTGAACAGACTGCTGTAGGAGTACTGTAGCAAATCGGACTCTAAGCATTAGGATTAGCACTTTTTGGTTTAGTTTCTTATGATCGTTCGGGGGGGGGGTGGTTGAATGCTTTATTTGATGTGGTGAATGCGCAGGTTGGCACACACAAGCATTGCTAAAGGCACGTTTTTCCTCTTCCTCATTTTGAAGCCGTAGCCCCCGTCGCTCATAATGCGGTAACACAGCTGACTCCGCATCGTGCTCCTTTGCCTCAGAAGGGTTCTGTAGATAATGCCAAAGCCGACTCAGGAAATGGATTTGCATGTCGGCATGCGGCACCTCGAACATGCCAGCTGAAAGTCTCATGAATATACGGATTTGTGAGTGAGAACTGACTCATGATTACGTTCATTCATTTTCCCATAACAAATTACCCAAGTCCGGGTTGTGGTGAGCTTATGCCAGGAAACGTCGGACAGGGGGCATCTCTGGACGGAATGCCAGCCTGCCACAGGCGACAGGCAATACAGAGACATCATTTCACATAGCAGCATGTTTTAGGACATTAAAATGCAGGAAGTCCTGAGGTTGCAACTGACATCCAATCCCTAACTCTGTCTTTAAGTTGAATGTGTAAGTATGTTAAAACAATAATAGTATGGTACATAGTAATAATACAGTGAGAACTACATACGTCACTGTACTGTACTGTACTGTACCCTGAGCCGACAGACCGTGAGGTTGCGGAATGTTTTCATGAGCATCACATAGTAGTGCGTGCGTTCATCATTACGAATTATTGTATTTATTTATTTAATTTTTTTATATAAGAGGCAGTGTGTAAGTACAGGTTGTCTGTAAGTCAGATGTTCTTAACACTCTTACTATTCCTCTAAACGTAATTATTACTGATACTGTTCTGCAGTGCTGCAATATTTACAGAAAGGAGAAATATAAACAAATGCTTGCAGCTTTTGTTTGCTGCGACGTGAAAGTTTGCTGTTGGGCCTCTCCTCTTCAGATGCGATGGATATTTGATCAGACGCCGTTCCACGATGATAGCCATTAGAGTCCCAAATCTGTCACGCCGGGTTGGTAGATGAGTTCTCATCGGTGGGCTCGATCAGAGAGCATGCAGTCGCACTGTGAGCGAATTGGTCATTGATTAAGGTGGAGGAAGCCAGTAGGCAGGAGGCCAGTATCATCCACACCTCTACAGGGGCATTGAAGCAATGATCCACTACTTTAAATTATGTTCTCGATTAAAAATATGTTGCAGTATTGTCACACTTATACGTTTGCTGGAGAAAAGCCGCCACCCCCACCACTTTTAACATTTAAAAAAACAAAAGGTCAGACCCCCCCCCCCAAAAGAAAAGAAAAGTCGTAGAATAAAAGCAAAACAAGTGAAGTGAGCAAAACCAGGTGAGAGCTGTGCCAGGTGAAGCATTTATAGGGTCTATACTGTGTGTTATAGTTTAATATCCTGATAAATCAGCTCAATGTCCTTCTTTCTTGCTAACTGGACAGCTGGGTCCTTAGTTATTTAAATCAGGTGTCTAGAGTGAAGTTCATGGTCGACTCACTGAGGTATAAAGTAGCTATAAGCACTATTAGAGTTTGAGCAATTTATATCATGCTAAATTAGATATCATTTAGGCAGCATGCTAGCATGCCAGTTCGAGGTGGATTAACCTCTATTCACCATATGCAATAAATTAACCAAGAGGGAAAATTTCTCTCTTGGTCCCAGTGAAAACAATTGAACACTGGCCCAAATGGAAGTTACAGTTGTTCAGATGGTATGGCCAACGGCCTCTTGCCCCTCTGTAGCATATATGTCCTTTTCACTTGTCCTAGTCGTGAAACAGCTTCACTGTCCATTAAAACCCTCCCCCCCTTTCTGGGAGAGTCCCCATCTTGGCATTGTGAAATGTAGCTCACGTCGTCTCAAGCGTCACTTCCAACTTAACCGCCCTGCTCTTATTTCCCAGAATCCTCTTCTCCCTCCTTTCTCTGGGTAGATAATTTTAGATGGCAACTTTAATTGCTGTGGGAGCGCATTTCCCAGCCGACTGGAGGCTAATTAGCCCAGGGACTCCTGATTGAGGAGATCAATCATGCAATTACCCTGGAGCATTAGAGCGGCACCTTGCCGCACCCAAACGGCGCGCGGAGAAAGACCACAGTGTCCTGAAAGGCATGGGGACCCTCACCCCACTAACAGCATTGAGTAGGTTCTCAAAATGGCTTTTTATAGCTAAGACTTTACACTTAGGTTTTGTGGGGTTTTAAACACATTAAATGAAGATTGATCGCTAAGAAAATACGTAATAATAGACTCTGATGTCTTTTTAATACCACTTACTGCTTAGCCAAAGGTTGGCAGCTTTTGCAGCTAGATGCAAAACAGATGCAGGGTCAAAGGTAACGTGAATTTTCAATATTGTCGTTAAAATGTAGAAGTCCAGTATTTCACAGCTACATCATGTCACCCCTATAGTTAAATTTTTCTTTTTACTTAGGGTTAATTGAATTGAATTTAATTCATGCTATTCCGCTAATTAAATTCAGACTATTCATACAATTACGAAAATCATATTTTTCCCTATTCCGCTAATTATCTTAAAGTTTTGAAGCAACGAGGGCTGGAAAACGGGAGTTTAATTTACCCCCCCTGGTGCTTTGGCATTGTGGAGGAGGTAGCTTAACACTCGGCGCCATGTGAAACTCTTCTGTTACAAGCCCGATAGCGTGAGACCCACGAGGTCACTGCCAGTCAAGTCAGCCACCCTTGACGTTGGCACACTGTGTTTCCGCCCCCCCGCACTCGAAGGTAGCAGCGCATAACATTAATTTCTGTCTAGGTTCATTTGATTCCTTTTGCTGTCCGACGCAGAAGTAAAAGGATTGTGTTTGGCGGTGTGCATTGGGTGAACGCATGCAGTCTGCATGGTGTAGGTACTGTGTATGTAGGTACTGTTAGTGTGCTTCCCATTTCCCAATGGGGGGGCAGTAATTCATTTCAGTGTGTGCCACTCAGGCCTCATTAAAAGCTTGTAAACCAGCCTGGCGTGCGAGCAGACACATGTGCCCCCCCCCACCCCGCTTCATTATAGCAGGTCTACAGATCTATGTGGGACGGGGGCGTGGTGACAGGTGGGCAGGGGGCGGGCACTGCCCACCCGAACGGATCACCGACCCACCCAATGGTGACAGACGAAATTTAACCAATCCTTAGTGATTTAGTATAATCGTCCCACCAGGGGACTCCCCCATTCAAATGCTCGCCCCAGGTTGGTATCCTGGTAACACCACTGGGGCGGGGCAGGGCATAAGGATGCAGCCCACAAAAGGCAGGTGTGCTTCATATTATGAGTGATTCAGAAGAGCTAAAGGAAGGAGTTCATCTCTTGATGTCTCCTCACCCCTGGATGTCCATGCCCCCCCAAAGGTCTCATATACAATTTATGCTGGAAAATGCTTGTCATCTTGGGCAATCAATAGAACCTACATTCAAAGTATTATCACCTGGCTTGCAGTGTTACACTACGGTATAATTACCCAGCATGCATCTGAGAAATTCTTCAATATGCATGCATCACCATTTGCATGTTGATTGCATATTATCAGCAAGCCACATCAGTGATTAAAAAAGTATAAATGTGAGGTTACCTGGCTTGACTTATACTGTACTTTTCTGTGAATCCGCGGGCACAGGAGCTCCTAGTGATAAAAGGGACTTTTTGCTCCAACCGGCCAGGCGTAGCGTGGCGCTTGAAACTCTGTAATGAGAACATTTATAATAATTTGCTCCAGCTTTGCGGCTGGCGCGAGAGAGAACGAGAAGGAGCCGAGAAGATGCTGATGCCGTAACCCGAATCTATACGCCCGTGATGAATTGCTGTCCTCGTGAATTTGCATCGCTTGAATCATTAATGTCCTCGTTGATGCTCGTTTGCATAATAGCCGATAATAGGGCTGTGTTTTCTGTCAGGAATTTCCGAGGCACCAACGCCTCGATTCGCCTTTTGACCTGGTCATACCTCTGCCACCCCTCGGCCACCCAGGTACCGGATAGCGAGTGTGATGGGTACTGGGGCACAAGTGATGGTGAAAATGCATGGGGTGGGTGTGCACGACTATCATCTGAGAAGATCTGAAGCAGTAGGCTGGACCAGACCACCAGACCAGCATCTCAAGGCTTTCAAGAGCCACCTTATCCTCCCCCTCGCATGGTACCATTCTGTCCTGGTTTTACGTCACCGGTGCCCGTCCCCGTAACCGGGGGCTGGAAGAAATGTGCCATGGCATCCCCCCTCCTTTCCCCCCCTGCGATATTCACCCAACTTTCTACCGATGCCTGATTGGCGGAGGACAGATATTAATTTAGCATGTTTCAGCTCCAAGCTGAGACATCTGTTCAGGGGGTGTAGGATCACTCTGTTTGTTAGCGCGTCCCTGGACCCGAGTCGGGCGCCTTCCGCATCTCCGCGGCGCTGAAGGTGTTCCCTCAAGACCTTCTCCCGTCTTCTCCGCCCGCAGAAACTGTCAGTGCGTTACTCACCCTCCTCTCCGGGGGTGGGGGGGGGGGGCGGGAGGGATCCGTAGTGGACAGCCCTTGAAAGCTAAGTGAGCCTCGATCACGGAGGCGAGTAAATCATATGCATTTTCTGAGTGCAGTTTCAAAACCAGTTTTTTCTCGTCTCCGTGGCCCACACTTTCCCCGCCCGTGTCTCCGGGCTCCCTCGACATCACGCTGCAGAGAAATGCAGTCTCAGGGGAATCGGAGGCGCGCTGGAAACTCGTGGCACTGGAGAACTTTGCAGATGAACGTTCTTGCTGGAAAGGGCCCAGTCTGACTGATAATTATGTCTATATAGATCAATAATAATTAGCCTTGCGTCCGTGCTTTCTAGTGTATGTTTTTGTCATATGTTTGCATGGGTGACACGGTTCATACTCTATGCATGCCGAGTTGCTGCGTGGGTTATTTTTCCGTGTCTTCCAGTTCCCTCCCACGATCCGGAGTCAGGTGAAGAGGTCCTTCTTAACTGCCGACAGTGTGTGCGTGTTTGTGCCCTATGATGATTGGTGCTGCCTGGGATGAGCAGCATAGTAAGATATAACTTTAAATATTGAATAACCATCAGTTCATTTTCCATACCCACTTGTCCCATGCGGAGTTTCTGGGATCCAAAGCATTTATCCGGAAACTACAGGTGCAAGGCGGGGACTAACCCAGGTTGGGGCACCACCCTACCGCTGAATATCCATTTACTTATTTTTTAGTTCTGAGCTCTTGGAGTCGTCGGTGTTGGTTTTTTAAAACATGGTGCTTAGTAATTTTCCGGGGGGGGGTAGCATCTGTGGAAACACGCAGATCGATCCTCCCTGACTATACCTCCATTGGTCTGGTCTCCTGTGCTCCCCCCCC
>JAODKL010000045.1:12811656-12822241 GCA_026780765.1 Petrocephalus schoutedeni
CCCCCCCCCCCCCCCCCCCCCCCCCCCCAGGTCCAGACTCCACTCGCAGCTTCCTGTGTCCCTCGCCACCTTTTTTCTGGGAGGAGAGTCTAACTGTTAGTGACGCTCACCGCTGCTCAGCCCCCCCTATCCCGGGTAGCGGACATATGGCACGGAAACGGAGACGGGCCTGCTCGTCGCGGGCAGCCGGCTTAAACGTCCTGAAGGGCTCCGCTTTGCTTCTGCAGCTACTTGCCCCGAGGGCCGTCCAAGGACTTGCTGCCTCCTGCATGCTGCGGAAGACGTCGCACAACTGTTATGAAATAATTGATTTTCATATCTAATTAGCAGCACGCAGATCTACAAGGGTGACTCTTTTCTCCAGGTGCCCCCGCAGGCTGCTGACAGGCCGTCTGACGAGTCACGCTGATAGCCAATAGGCACTCGAGATCCTGGATCCCCCCCGGCTTAATGCTCCCTGCTCCTCCTTCTGCAAATAAAGGGACCTCGGCTTCAGTGGGGGACAGGAAGCCCCCAGACGCTCCCCCCCCCCCGTGACTCAGCCTGGGTGACCACTTCACGGTACCGACTCTCCAGGTGGCACATTGCCACCGGTTCTGGCAGGTGCCCGGACTGGATTTATGCAAATGGCTGCGCTGGGCGGACATCAGTGGGCGGCCGTTGAATACATTAAACGGATCGTTTGTTTTATTCCCACTTTATTGAGGCTGTGAGTGCAGACTGCTGACAGATGGAGGGGTACCGATCTGGGGGCTGAGTCGGCCTTCTATGGGGATACAGGCTGGACTGCCAGGACCTTGTAGCCTGATTACATTAATAACGTAATGATGGTTTCAGCATGCCCCGCCCAGGATGAATGCCCAGTGCCGTGCACTGCTCTGTCTCTCCTGAGTTACACCACCGTGCTGGCAGGTGTCTGACTGAACGCGGAATACGATTGGGATGGTGGTGGGGGAGATGGGGGCTGAGGAGCTAATTTACAAATACACACTGAGAATAGCTCGCTCTGTTTCGCCCGCGCTCTCTCCTTAACTTGTTTGCCTTCGCTTATTGTTGGTTAGATATTTCCTATTGCGTATCGTTGGTGTATATAAGACTAAGGCATGTACACGGGGTTGAAATCGCCACAAACACCCCGCAATTTCTGCAATCTCGCCCGTCAGATTTTCCTTTTCCCCTCAGTCTAGATGGCCTGAAATGATTGCGATAATTAATTTCATTAACTGGTTTACTGTTTTCTGTTATCAGCTGCGCTCTCCGTTTCTGACAAATCAAATTCATAAATCTTTTGTTTTTAATAAATAATCTGAGCGTTGGTATATTCGTGGGGGAATGTGGAAGAATTTGGATGAAACCCTCCTCATGCCAGGGTAGCTTATTTAGCAGAACGCATTAAGGGGAGGTGAAGTCACAACTCCTGGCTTGCCTCCAGTTCGGCCTCCTGTTTAGGCCGGTAATCCATTACTCCGCAAAAGACCGAAACATGGTTTTCAGCCGGGTATCGTCGTGAGATGGAGAGAGCTTCCTATCCTTCAGGTTGCACCGCCACTTTGATCTTCAGTTGAAAAAGCTCATGGTGACACAATGGAGAGGAGTCTTTAAAGGTAATGGCGCTGGCTTTTAAAGGTAATGGCACTGGCCCACCTCCTTTTGATTTTGAAGGTGTAGCTTTAGTGGGTGGCCTGCGGGGGGCAGCAGGTGTCAGTTGCTGGATGCTGCTATGGGGGATGCTGCACCTGAGACACGCCGGGTGGGCGCAGTCTTTTTGGTGGTGAGTAGGGGGCTTGGCGATGGAGAGTGAATGGGGGATTTAGGATTTAGGATCTTTTAGCCAACGTGGCTGGGCAACGAACAGCAGGGGGTGCCACAGAGCAGGTGGAGGGAGGGACATTGGCTTCTACAGCAATCTTCAGGCTGAGTCCATCTCGCCTTATGCAGGGTGCCACATGATTGTGCTTTCTCACCCGTCTGTACCTCAGTCCAGCCATGGGCTGGGGCAGCGCTTCAGCTTGGAGAAGATGGTGCTGATGCAGAGGTGGAATAGATGGCTGTGCAATTATTTTCTTTTGTGATGGGGATGTTGTGTAATTGCCTTTCACGCACAATTACATCTCCTCGTGCCCCCCACTTTACTCAGTTTCTGGCCATTTAAATATACTCCCTGCTCTGTACTCGTCACTTAAGATGACAATTTTCTGGCAGCTGGAAAAGGGGTCGATGTCTGACCGCTGGCCCGTGTGTAATCAGGCTCTCCTGGCGCTTTGGCTCAGAGAAAGACAGAGATGGGCCCACGAAATTGATTGGGAGGTTCAACGCAGCTGCCGGGAGAGAGGCAGACTATAATCTCTTGGGCAGATTGAGTAATTTTTTAGTCCGTTTGCACATCATGTCAGATCTGCTATCACTTGTCCTGCTGCTGCAATGTTAAGGACTTGTTCTTGCTATTATCTGCCTCTAAGTGGTAATTGAATAATCTGGTGACGGGCAGTTTGAGTGTTTTGAAAGGGCAGCTGTGTTGCAGTTGTGTTTATCTCCGTCTGATTTGTCTGTTACTGTTTTTGTCATTCGACACACTCTCGCAATTGGCTTCCTCCTTGGAAACCGATGATTGACACGTGGTTATAACCAATTGTGAGGGGCTGAGTGCCCCCCCCCCCCCCGTATCTTTAACAAGTAAAGTCCAAAGGGATGCAGAACCCTATGGAGATGGCTGCTAAGACTGGGCTGGGCAAGGGGGATGGTAATGGGATTGATTAACACTGAGCTTTAGCAGATGCTGGCTCTGGGGACGGTGGCCAACCTTTGTTCTCAACAGCCATGGTCCTTGGGAATATATTTTAATTAACACCAGTCCGAAACAGCAGGTGAAATCCTGCACCCCTGAGGCTCCTGTGGACTGGGGGTTTCCCACCTCTGTCAGTCATCACAAAAGGGGACTGTGACTTCCTGTCCAGACAGGAAGTCTGATGGTGCTGCTTCCTTTGTCCCACCAGCTGTTCGCCAAGCTTTTGCAAATTTCTTCCAGATACTCTGGTTTCTGCCAAGGTCTGAGAATATGTTTTAGGTGAATTTCTGCCCCTAAATTTTTGATTGTGTGATCACGTGTGTGTGTGTATGGTACGGTAGACTGGTATACTGGGATAAGCTCCTGATTCACCATGACCATGAATAAGCAGTTATGGAAAACGGATGTATGGATGAATTGTATTGGAGAGACTTAAGTGAACATCCAGGACAGCACGACGAAGCAAATCTGGAAAAAATGTTTTACGCTCACCTCCAGGATGCAAGTTTATGTAATGGACTGCCAAAAACCTTTTAGCCTTATCAGCCTTGTTTGGAAAGATAATAATTGATATGAAAAGGTGATATCTGACTCCGCGTCAGATTTCAGAGGCAAGTGTTTCACTATTTGGCTAAATAAATCGATACGTTTTTTCCAAATTAGTGTTCCTGAAACCTAGATCTCTTACTGTAATGTGCGCTGTCGGCACAGAGCAGGGAAGCAGGAGGCAGAGTCCCAGGAACGGAGATACTCTGGGTTTATTTGCTGAATAGACACAGGCATGGAGAGGCAGCACAACAGTAACATCAATGACCGGACTGGGGAAACGCAGACTAAAATACACAGAATCACTAATACGGAACGAGACACAGCTGGCAAGTGCAGGAATTCACATGAGATTAATGAGGGGGGCGTGGCACACAGGAGGATCGGACGGGCTGGGCATGGCACTTACAGCCATTTTCTGTCATTTTTATGCCACCTGATCCGCAAACATGTCTTTTTCAAATAATTATATTCTTGTAATTGTTTCAGTATAATCCCATCCGCAGCAGTCGAATTAATGTGGAGGAATGAACAGGCAAGCAGATTGGTTCTGCAATTCCAGAGCTATCAGATGATTTCGCTCACATGAAAGCTGCCACCTATTACTTTGCTTTTAACTTCATCATCGGAAATGGTTCTAGCTATTACTTGTGGATGTTTCGAAATGGGGACCGGAATCTGAATGTTTATCGCCCCGATCAGCACTTAAAAATCTCTTCTCTGGTTCATCCGATAAAAGCACAAGCGACAAGCCCAGGTATCTTATAAAGCCCCCCGTGCGAGGTTAGCAGAACACCGGTGAGGCACTCTTCAGTTTGAAAAGCCAGCACCCTGCACTTCATATCCTAGCTTCTTCATTCATGGTGGTGAGAAACAAAAAAAAAAATGACCTGCAATCAAATCAAAATACCTACCTGCTCTAGTTCTTTGGACCCGCCTCCTCTACAATCTAATTGGTTACGTCTCTGAACCAGTCATTTTTCATTCTGCCCTTAAAGCATGTTTGTGTAAGTAAAACTCCCACGAGCGAAACCTACAACCAAAAATGGTAATGGGTGGGTATTTAATCTTTAACCCCACCCCCGTACTGTATGCAATATAAGTTAATTTATCGATGCTTCCCTGGAGCATTTGGGGGTTAAGGGCCCTGTTTAAAGGCCCACTGGGTGAAATCACTCTGTTGATGCTGGGATTTGAACTGGTGACCTTCTGATTACATATGTGGCATCTTTCTTAACCTGCTGAGGCACACGACAATGGGTCGCTTCGCCAGTAACACTCCTATTTGGTAATTTTATGTCTGCCCAAACAGCATAAACTGAGTCTTAGCAAAGAAGGGATACGGAAAAAAGCAAATGATGAAATGCGATCTGGTTATCAAACCCTGGCTCAGCAAAACAGCCCCCAGCACAACACACCCCACATTAGACCTCGCCTGTCTGTAATGAGAGGCAGATATACTGTACAGGCCTAAAGCTGCCCCCTCATTTACGTATTCCCCAGTTAGCATTTCGGCCTTTTCTTTCGGCCTTTTACCAGTTACGGCAGCATTCAGCAAATGCAAATGTCAGCAGGTTAAAAAGGAGAAAAAAAAACTGTAATTGCAGCTTCCGCGATAAGACAGCAGCAAGCGTCTGCTTGGAGGTGCGTGGAGGCGCGGGCCCGCCGGCGGTTTGAAAGAGCACACAAGCTGATTTAGAGAAATCGCAAGGGACGCAGACACATTTTTAACGTCAGTATGGGTTTGGGGAGACCACCCCCCCCCAGCCAGACAGACACCTGCTGTACCTTTGTGAAATGTAGGAGGGTGCAGATATTTTGGGGATGGGTTGAGGTTGAGGACAAAGCCTATTTAGAGGGGCCATCTAGCCATCTTCTTTTTCTGAGTCAGGGCCCCTCCCCCCGGTTTGTCATATATATTCGTATACATTTCAGACAATTTTTATACCCCACACCCACTGGGCTAATATCATGTTCCGTATTGCAGACGTGTCCCCCGTGACAGTGCTCGAATCAATCCTCCCCGTTCCGTCCCCCGGAAACCTCCGGGTCCCACGATCCCTTCACCATAATAAAGCGTCCGGCATCACACAACCTTCAGAAAGTTTTTGTGGGGTAGCATGCTACGGTGTGACAGGTGCTGCCTTTCAGCCCGCATCTTTATTTTGGGCCGTAAACATTTAGATTGTCTGACATCTCACATATTCGTCGATCGTCCCTGTCGGCTCTAGCTGCGGTGCGGTTGCTGCCCGGGCTCATTGTGACGCGTGTTTGCCTTGCAGGGATTACCGTGTTGTGATGCTCTAGCTGTAGGTGTCGCGATGACAGTCTGTCCTTATGGTGTACAGCGGGGGGACGAGGCCCGTGAGCCATGGTGCTATCGGAATCGCCTGATGACTAAAGTGCGAATGTCTTCCTGAGCCTCGTCAGCCAGCCCCTCGCATGGGCCCGTCAGGAGTCCTTTGTGTCCTCTGCCTTATAGTTTCGCCTGAAGCCCTGGTTCTCTTACAGTACATGTCACAAGTTCATTTGGCAAACAAATATCCGGTTGGAACGATTTAGTTTGCATGATTATTTGAAGGTTAGAGTTTGACATTTTTCTGAGAAGACTATTTTTTTTTTTAAACCTTGCGGGATAATTGAATTACGCCAATGCCGAACAGTACCTCCACGCGTATAAGGATGAGAAATTTTTAAATGTTGTTTGCCGAAGCTTCATTCTCTTAGACCTGAATCTTCAGTGTTTAAATGTGTATTTCTCTGCTTGCAATTTCAGCAGCGGCAGCTCAGTCATGATTGTGACTCTGTGACAGCAGAGCTCATGATTGTGGCTGCTGCTGATAGATCCACCTTAAATTACCAGCGTAGTCAATAACCCACTCAGAAGAAGGACTGAGTCACCTGGGCGAGACTGAGAGGTTTGGCATGCGCCAAATCGACGCCCACGGTACACTGCTCATGAGCTGTTAGCGCCCGGTTACCGAATTCAAGTCTGATATGTTGCACAATTTGGCAAAATTGCCGGCGGTTATTCGTGCGAAGACGTGCGTGATAGATCAGTGCCTTTGTTGGGAGTCAAGGAGTCAGCAATGTGCCGGGGATGCTGAGCTGGGGGATCGTGACCAGGCTGGCATCAGGTTAACTGGGGCTCTATTGTCACACCAACCGTATTCAGTACACAGCACACAGTGACACGAAATTACATTTGAGGTTTAGCAGAGATTCCCTGGTACTCGTCTACGGGAGAAGCAGGTGTGAGATGTGTGGGGGGGGAGGTGGGAGATGCCCCGAGTACCAGTGATCAGCCATGCGTCCGCCGGGCCTCGCAGGCATTCGTACTCAGGCAGAATGAGCAGTCGGGACGGTTTGACCTCGCCGCTCTTGATTGCGGCGGTGAAAATCCCAGTTTGATTGGAAGAGGGAGGTCGGGGGCCGTTTGAACCGAGCACAGCGTGCGTCTGGGACTTGAAAGCGTTGCGGCCTGAGAGCGAGCAGCCTAGGTAATGGCATGTGAGCCCCCAGGGAGCTGGTGTCAATGCAGAGCTGGATAGGTTAACGCCGCCTGTGATCTCCTGGCGACGAGCGACCGGCGTCCGGCGCTGGAACCGCAATCCGGTAGCGGATGGCTGCCCTGACCCAACGTTCCTCAAGGACGCAAGCATGCGAAGCCTTGCTTGGCCTTAATTTGCCAGACCACAAATCCTGAGCGTCGCAGCCAGAAAGTGTGTTAAGCGGTTGATCAAATTACACAAGTTTGTCAGATGAGACCCAACCCCTCCCCCCCCCAACACCCATCCACTCATCGCTTTTTATCCTGCTCAACATGCCGGGACAGGCCTCGCTTATCTCCCTAATTAATTCCCTCTTCTGAGATAATGTCATTAGCAAGCAGCGACGCTGAGCCTAATGCAATCAGCTCCCACCGACGACTACCCACCCAGGGCTCTGCCGGAAGATCTCCGCAGACCTGGACAGGCGGACTTTTCTCTCAGATCCTTGGAGTGTCCAGCATCCGTTTCGATTTGCCTGTGTGTGGAGAGCGGGTTACAAAGGAGAAGGGCCACCAGGGTTACGTAAAGCCCAAGCCCAATTGTATGTTTGGCTGCCGGCTTGTTCATCATCTTCTCCCACCCGTGTCTGTTCTGAGAAACGCGTGGGATGGTGCTTTTGCGAATGAGGTGAACACAGCTGGGTGTAAGTTATATGTCTACTGTAAGACCAGGACATGCGCCCATGTTATTTCCTGTATATGTGTGGTTCGATATTAAAACCCACTTGACTTGACTTGCTTGACTTGACTTGACTGCACTTGACTTGACTTGGACAAGCCTCCACTGATCACCTGTGATTGCTTGTTAGAGTTTGAAAGTGAGTCTTTTTTTCATCAGGAGGAGAGGAAAAGGTGGGAGTAGCGATCCAGCTCTCAGGGGGTGCCTGCTTAGTTGATTTCTGATTTTTTTTCTTTTTTCGTTAGTTTGTTTGCGTGGCTCACCTACTATCTATATCCGGAGGGTGGCACTGCAGTCTCCCATCCCCCCGTCCATGTGTCTCCTGGGTCTGTTTGCCCTGAAGAGCAAGAATATTCACACGTGTATCATAACAGCTTCGATTTATCTCACTCCCGCAAAACTCCCACCCTAGGCAGGATGGTGAACTGAATGAGGAGGAGGGGAGTAGAGATGGGTCTAAGGAAATTGGGGCAGGGGGTGTAAAATTGACGATGGACTAATGTACGATAAGAAGACTACAGCTAGAGGTAGGGTTGGGTTGCCAGGGTCTAGACATGTATAACGGGGGCAAAAGCAGGGGCGTATCCAGGGGCGGAGCCACAGGGACATTGGCCCCAGGTGAAAGCTGACAGGCCCCCAGAGTTCCCCCACCCCTACTCTAATCGATTCAATACATATCTTGGCTAATAATTAAGGTTGGCCCCCTGTATGAATTATGGCCCCTCTGATGTCTGCAATGCCGTTCCCCTCCCTGGCTCCCTTTTCTTCAGCTAGTTTGGGGTCCGGGAGAGATCTTGGGGAAAATGTCAGGCAACATCCTTGTATTTCATATCATTTAACTTATACTGATTCACACCATATTAACATTTTTAAGATGTTTCTTTTTCTTGATTCATCTGTATTCATCCGTCATTCTCATCCATAACCTTTCATAACTCGAAATTGCAAAATATAATGTAAATAACCAAACAATTTCTATTACTGCAGAAACACCTCACAGAGCTTTTGAGTGAATACACAACCGAATTTGCTGGTTTTTATTGGACTATTATTGGAATCTTTTCTTGGGTCCCCATGAAAGTCATTTGCTGAGAGATATCAAAAAGTCACTTTACGCAGATTAGGAAGAAAACTAACCTGCTAATGTAACCAGTTATTAGCTACCCAGAATCTTAAGGAGGTTTTTAGACCACAACATAATTAAAAGTCAGCGTAAGTTCTCCTGATATTTCCTGGTATTTTTGCAGTGCTGTCAGGAAAACTAACATCGGAAAATCCAGAAGAAAATCCGGCATTAAACCGCCAGCGTCACTTTGAAGGGCAGTCCCGTGTCAGTGCTCGTCTGTTGAGTCACATTCCAAATCCGGGGACCGTTTTCTCCTGGGCAGTTTCAAGAGGAGTCTCCGTGCCCCCCCCCCTTTTACCCCCACCCCCCAGTCCCTCTGCGGTGCTCCGAGCTCTTCCACGAAGCACCGCTTCCCCTTAGTCCCAAAGCGGAAAGGGACACCATTCCGGTCGCCCTTTCCGAGATGGACGCCTTGCTCCCCCGCAGCCGGCCTGCTGTTAGTGGGATGTATGTGTTGTCACATTCTATGCGTGGTGCCCCCCCCCGGGGATTACAGAGTTACACCCTGGCCCCATGACAGGAGCACAGGCGCGTCCACCTGTCCTTCACCCTGTATCGCACCCCAGCTGCCAAGGACGTCCTTCATGGAAAAATAAAAAAAAAACACACACATCGCCCATGGTGGGCTTTCGAGAGCAGCGCTGTGGAAATAGCGATGACACCCGCGTTCTTCCTCCCCCCCGTTCCTTTCCAGTGGGGGGTGGGCTCGACAGAGAAGGCACCTGGTCGCTGGGCTGGACTGCTGGATTAAAAAGTGGCCCTAGACTTTGGGGTCCCCCAAGATTCTGGCAATCGGGAGTGGCGGGGGGGGTCCCAGTTGATAAATTTTGGTGGGCCACATGCCCAGGAAAATGCCCGGTATGCTGAGTAGCCATCCAGCCCAGCCTGGCTGGTTGTTAGGACTTTGTAGGATCTGACCAAGTGAAATTTCATGGGGATGTTCCAGCAGATCACCTGGCTGAATGTCATGGAGCACAATCGCTGGAGACCAGAACAGGGTGGCAGCCAAAATGGTGGATGATGGAGATGTAAGGGGGTGCATGTTGCTGGAGCAGGACTGGCTGCTGGGGGCTCGTCAGCCGGCAGGGGGGTGTTGCTGTTTTATACGTACTGATTTATACTGTGGTGTAAATCCACCCCCTGGCAACTGTTTAGTGTTTAGTTTTATGTGCAGATCAGATCCAAGCTGTTAGCATTGGCATGCGTGCCTGTGTTTGTGTGTGTGTGTGTGTGTGTGTGTGCATGTGTGAAAACACATGCACACACAGTCCACGTATTCATATCTTTATGGGGACTCTCCATTTCTTTCTATGTCCATAACCCTAATCCCAACTGATGGCCTTAACCCCTGCCCAGCCCGCACCTTAGCCATAAGTAACCATACAGTAAGTAACCAAACACAATATTTACAAGGCTCTTGGCATTTTTAGTTTGAAGATCGCATTCTTAGATGTTTATAAAATTAGGTTATCCATGTAGGGGGTGAAAAATTGTCTTCACAAGGTAAAAAGTAATAGTTTTTTATGAGATAGTGGGGAAATGTAGTCCCCACAATATCATAAGTGCAAGCACACACACACACACACGTTGAAAGTGTCTCCAGCTAAAGCCAGGTGACAGAATGTGCCTGACAGAATGCATGACATGTGACTTTGACCCTCAGGCTAACCTTAGCCCCTGTTGCTAACCAGAAGCAAAGGTCTGGTGGCAGGTGCAGTGCGGGGGCAGACATGGCAAAGACGCGGCGTCCCCTGTTGGCCATCGCAATCAGGACGCGCAGAGCTGTGTGCCCCGTTTTCTCAGAAGGCAGAGGAATTGTACGGAGCACTTTTTTGCTCCATTAATTCTTCTTTTTATCTTGCATCCATTTTCTCCATAGAAACAACTGATAATAGATCA
>JAODKL010000045.1:12822341-12834653 GCA_026780765.1 Petrocephalus schoutedeni
CCGGGGGAGTCCGTGTTGTTCTGCTGCCTGCTGGAGATCTCCTGCGTCATCTTGGCCGATCTGCAGATGTACAGGGTTTCCTAAACCCCTGGTTGGTGTACCAAAGAAAAGCTGATTGGCCCCGAAAGCCACGGCTGCGTTGGTTAGCCTAACTGGTATGCATGAGCGCTATAGCTATATTATTCAAATCTCTCAGGTCGGGCTGCATTATTCGAAGAGCCCAATAACTGGTCGTGACCTATTTGGGTGGTGAGGTCAGATCAAGCACAGGACCAGAGGCAGTGAGCCCCAGGATGACCGGAGATGGTGCAGTTTGAGAATTATGGAGATCGACAAAGAGACCCGTCAGTGACCAGCAAGCTTTGATCATCGACTTCCTCATGGGGAGTTATAGCTGCATCCCGATGCAGGAATGCCCATTTCACCCTTAAAAGGGGCACTCTCTGCCCCTCCCCTGGCCCATTCTGCCCCTTTCCAGCACAGGGGATGATGTGCTTAAATTCACTTCTCTGATTGGCCAGAGCTGTGTTGTACCTAGTGGTGCTGATGCAGCAAAAGGGGAGATTAGTAAGGAGCCCAGGTTTATCGGGCATCACAGATACTTACTGAATTTACCCCCCTGCTCGTGCTTTTGCCTTTGAGGGGAGCGTCCCCAGCAGCACGGTGGTCACCCTGCATCGTAAATTATCCGCCAGGCCCCAACACCACAGTCACGGTGTACAGAAAACATCCAAAGTGTTTATGCCTGATGGGAAAAGTCCACAAGCGATGGTCGCACGCCTCCGAATATCATAATATATAATGATTATATAATTCTTGTATTACAGATAATTGCAATTGCGTGGCCCTCACAAAAAGTAATGGTATGAATAATGGCAATAATAATGTCGTAATTATGGTAATTATGTTGATCCAGAGGTCACGTGTCCTGTTTGCCGTCTCGATGAGGTGAAATGACTTTGTGTGTCATGCAGGTTATTCGCCACAAACCGCGAGGGTGTTGGCGCAGGTATTGTCCCTCTCCTACCAAATCATCTGTATTTCTGCAGCTATAGGGGTGTTGAGGTTTTCTACTTCCTTCTCAGGCAGTGGGGGGGTGGGGGGTGACATTTTTTACCTCTGGTCTACTGTCATGGGGGTAAAACTTCCAGTCTGTGTTCGGTGTCAGTTTATGGACTGTGGCTTGTGGTTGTTGGGCGATTAGCCAGAGCACCTTCAACTTGACTGGTGAGGATGACTACCTAGGGAAATGCTACAGTGGGGCCCTTCCTAGGATCCTTGGCAGCCCATAAATGGCCACGACATCGTCTTTGGAGGAGGCGGAGCCTCCAGAGAAGTGGCGGGCGGCCCAGGCCACGTTCCCGGCAGATGTGTCACTGTAAGGTTATTTATGACCCATTTGATGGCGCCAAGGTCACCTTGGTTGTCTCGCTCTCCGCAGCCTGCCCATGAATCCGTCAGCACTCGATTCGCCTCTCGGTGATAGTTTAGGAGGTTCTGGTTTCAGATGATGGCACATGTGCGTATGTTTGGGTGCCTGCTTCAGCTGTCGGAAGCAGTGGCAGCTTCATAACTGGCAGGAAGAGGCCCCCCTCCGTGTGACCTGGGTGGGCCTGCTCTTCTGTGAAGCCTAGGGACTGATGGCATCCCAGACCTCGCCTTTCAACATGAGATCAAGGACCTGAAGACGTCAGGCAGCGCCCCCTATGGGTCTGGGGGAACTTTGAAGCATCGCTCTCAGATCATGTTATGAGAGGTTCCAGGGCAAGAATGGTCGGGCTTGACAACCCCATGAAGGGGTTCATTATCCAGTGCTAAGACAGAACGGCGTTCACCAGAAGATGCTGAAATGGATCTGGAGTCTGACTGAGCCCTTACACATATGAATAGGGCTACAGTCACGTTTCCTAATATGTGTTTATGTTCATAAATAACTTTGGGTTTCCAGGATGAACGAGGGGAAGTTGCTCTGCTGGAAGTGATTTGGATGTTGATGTTTCATTCACAATTTAAGGCTCCTTCTAAATTATATACACAAGACATTTAACTGCAACAAATAAGAAGAACAGCATTTCTACAGGTTATCCGGCACGTTAAAGCCAGCTGTGTGGCAGTTATGGCCCATTTAGCTGTGGCTTTTTAAAATAATTTAAGCGATTGGTCCGGAGGATCTTTGTAGCCTCTGTCCTAAGACCTAACTCTACCACAGGGGTTACTCCAGTAGGATACCCCTCATCCTCTTTCAGTGCTTCACAGCCTCAGAAGCATACATCCATCAGAATGCCGGTCCCTTAATCCCATAAACTTTATATTGATCCCAGATATCAAAGCAACCTGCAACGCTTTTAAATCCGCTACCTGCCGGACTGGAAATCTGCGCAGCGTGGGTCGAATATGAAGTAAGGTGCTGTGTTAATGTGCCGCTCGCTCTGCCCGTGCGTGTCTTTGGACAAAAGCCTCCTACTAAATAAATAAATGTGTTCGGGGTTGTAGTCACCGTGTGATGGTGACACGTTTAGGGGAGGGACAGATGTCTGCTTGGATCACCCCAGCTTGCTACTAAACGTCCCCTTAAAGGTGTTAGGGGAAGGGTTTTCTGTACTGGGTCGGGTAGAGTGGTGGGCGTGCATAAACTGGCAGTCCAGCTGATCAATCAGGATCTTCCCTACTGTTGAACCCCTAAGAAAAGCTGCAAGACACAGCTGTATAAATGTGCATACTTGTTCAGATAAATACTGTCATCTGAGGAGCTAAAACCTAAAATAAAAAACACAGCGGGCCTTCATAGAGATGTGTGCATAATGTCCACCACTGCTAGGAGGCCCGATAGCAATAAAAGTAGCGGAGTGCAGTGGCAAAGGCAGAGGCTGATGGGACATTGGAAGACATTGGATTCTCCTCTTCCAGGCCTGGGAAGAGGTGAAGGTGAGATAGAAAGGGGGGGGGGAGATGGAAGGGGCATCAAAGCCAGAGGGAAATGGGGGAGAATCAGGGTGGAGGAAAGGAGCATTGGAAATGGGGTGGATGCGTGGCAGAGAGTAGGGGAAGTAGAGACAGGTGGAGGTGGGTCAGATGGAAGAGGCAGTAGAGATGGGTGGAGGCTGGGCAGATGGAAAGGGGTGAGATGGGTGGAGGTGGGTCAGGTGGAAGAGACAGTAGAGATGGATGGAGGCAGGTCAGATGGAAGAGGCAGTAGAGATGGGTGGAGGCGGAGCAGATGGAAAGGGGTGAGATGGGTGGAGGCAGGATAGGTGGAAGAGGCTGTAGAGATGGGTGGAGGCTGGGCAGATGGAAATGGGTGAGATGGGTGGAGGCAGGATAGGTGGAAGAGGCAATAGAGATGGGTGGAGGCGGGTCAGATGGAAGAGGCAGTAGAGATGGGTGGAGGTGGGTCAGATGGAAGAGGCAGTAGAGATGGGTGGAGGTGGGGCAGATGGAAAGGGATGAGATGGATGCAGGCCGGTCAGATGGAAGAGGCAGTAGAGATGTATGGAGACTGGGCAGATGGAAAGGGGTGAGATGGGTGGAGGCGGGTCAGATGGAAGAGACAGTAGAGATGGGTGGAGGCGGGTCAGATGGAAGAGGCAGTAGAGATGGGTGGAGGTGGGGCAGATGGAAAGGGATGAGATGGGTGAAGGCGGGTCAGATGGAAGAGGCAGTAGAGATGGGTGGAGGTGGGGCAGAATGGAAAGGGATGAGATGGGTGGAGACCGGTCAGATGGAAGAGGTAGTAGAGATGGGTGGAGGTGGGGCAGATGGAAAGGGGTGGGACAGAGGAGCACTGTGGGAGAGAGCAAATGCATAGCTGACAAGCGGCAGTTGAGGGCGCTGCATGCAGGGAGGGACACAGAGATAATGAGGAATGTAAACGTGAGCCGCCTGGCAATCAGCACTCCCGAGCCGAGCCGAGCGCGGCTGCTTTTAATCTGTTTCTTTTTTCCCCGCGGATCCCTGTTGTAGCGTTTATATTGCTGGGCACTCGCCTGCAAAGTAGGTGTGGCACCGTTGGAAGATGACCTTTTTTTACTGAGAAGAAGCAGCATGCAGGGTGCGAGGTTGTACTTCTGTAAGAAGGAGCGTTTTAAAAGCTGCGCTCCGTGTGTGTGTGTGTGTGTGTGTGTGTGCAAGTGTATGCATGTATGCATGCGTGTGTGTGTGTGTGTGCTTCATGCACAGAAGGTCACTCACAATCGTGCACTGTGAAGCATCCAGATCATGGGTGGCCAGTCTTACCCAGAAATGGCCTCTGCGGGTTTTCGCTGCAACTCCCTAATTAGATTGCTAATCAGAGTCCACACACCTAGTGATCCCAAAAACGTGCGTACACACTGACCCTTTGCCAATAAGGGTGCCCACACTATCCCCTTTACCCCGAAAGCTAGCATCTGGCCATAATGACGGGGGTCTCCCTTGTTTGGAAAGACCTGCTGCAATGTGGTCTCCAGTACCCACATCCCTGAATGGCCAGGCTGTTGGCTTTTCTCGGGCAGTAAAGACGGAATGATGACGAAATTGTGGTGAAAGCGATCACGCGGTGCCAGTTATTATCTGAGCAGAGTGATATCTGCGCTGAACTTTAATAGGAAGGCATGGTGTGAGAAGCAAGTGGGAGCGAGGCAGTAACAGATGATGACCACCAAGCAGTAGTGGTGGCGATTTAAGAATTCCAGGCCTTTCCCTTCCGTCCATGAGGTTATTCCGAAAAGAGGGATTGTTTGGGAAGCATCAGAAAGGCGAGGTGGACATTCTGTAACCTTTGAGGAAGGCAGTTAGCGGTGGACCGGCGCCCTCTTGTGGCAGAATCCAGAACTGAGCACATCTGCCGAGATGTAGTTTCCCTTCGCCCATTTTCCACAAGTCTCTATCCAGGGCAATCACCTGAGAAGCCCTGTTGACATAGTTCATGCTCAGGGAGAGGCACTGATTAAGCACCACCTATGGATAACCCTACACTGGTGCCATTATCGCATATCAGGTGGGACTAATATCCCCAATTCACACGTCTCCTGTCTCCCCTTCAGGGATGAAGCGCAGCTTCAGCCCAGCCGGCGAACTCCGGGGCGGCCCGTTGCTGGAGACAGAGCCCTGCGGCGGGGTGTCTGATGGCCAGCAGGGGGCACCGGAGTACAGGCCCAAGCGGGAGAGGAAGCACAAGACTTATACATTGTGCGAGGTGTGCAACATCCAACTGAACTCGCCGGCACAGGCGCAGATACACTACAATGGCAAGTCGCACCAAAAGAGGCTTAAACAACTGGCCAGCGGCAAGCCCCTCAGCACCGTGGGTAAGGCCCCGCCCCCTCGTTCAAAGCAACATGGCCGCTGTTTGAAAGTGTCACACACTGATATCAGTTTAATGGCCATAAATGGGCATTTTCTTTATGAACCTTTCTGAAATGCCAGCGGGTGGATTTTGAAGAGTAGAAGGCAGAGGTTGATAGTTCAGGTCCAGAAAGTAAAAATCCAGACCAAGATTTTGTTTCAACCAACCAATTGAGTATAACGAGTTACGGTCACAGAGTACCCAACTGGTTGGTTGAAACAAAACCTTGATCTGGATATGGATCTGGATTTACTTTTTGGACCTGACCTGTCCACCTCAGGTAGAGAGTAGTGACAGAATCCATTTGCCAGCATCTGCGAAGTCACCTGTGGTCCACTGCAGTGCTTCTGAGCTCTTATTGGGTAGGGTTCTGCTCTGGATCGGCTTCCCTTGATAGCCAGCTGCAGACCTGGGCCTGAGAGCAGTCCAGTATGTAATACACAGCGAGACCATCTGGAGTTTTTCCCTCTTCTAGTTTTTTGTATTGAGCTTGGCTGTCAAAAGCCCGGCATTCATCAGTAATGGGTCCCGCATATTTGTCAGTCTGTTTTGGCGGAAGAGGGCAGTAATCTTCTTTGAGGGGGATTTGGACCAGAAAGTAGTTACAGAGGCCCAGATTTTGGGTGGAAGGATTGTGTTTACAACGGCCCTAGATACAATCTGTAGATCACATGCATGCCTCAAACACTAGACTTTCCAGAAGGGGTCGAAGTAGGATCTCCAGAAGGTAGACCACTGACACTTTCCCACTGCTTTCATACCCTGCAAATGGACTGAACCTGTAGTGTTGTTTAAAGGGACATCAGCCCTGCTGGACTGGACCCATTTTCAAATGGGGAGGGGGGGTACATGTGGAGCCGGCCCTGCGGGACACACGCCTTATGAAACATGCCCACATGTGTGCTGACAACATGGAGAGAGATGAGCAAGCAGATCCCCAACGGGCAAACCCCTGGCTCATGAAGAAAGGAGGGGGGCGGACTCCTTCCCTGTGCTTGTCTTTCAACAGGGGACCGGTCCCAGTATTGTCACTGCTCTCTCTCTCTTTCTCTCTCTTTCCCTTCCTTCGCCTCTCTCCTACCTCGTTCACAGGGTTCATTAGCATAAAAATTATGTGCCTGGCAGGGGCGGCCAGGGGCTCCCAGATGTGTAGGGGGAGGCGAGGGCAGCTGTGTGAGGCCAACGCCTGGTCTCCTGCCCTGCGATGAGCCGTTAATCAGCGTGCTGGGTAACGGCTCGGCCCGGCTTCATTTTAGTCAGCTCTCGGAGCGAGCACCTGGAAACCAGGGCGCTGTGCCGGCCTTATCTCCCCCAAGCCAGCAGGGGGAGCGTCCCAGCAGTGCCGCGCAGGAATTTGGCCACCACCCCAGACAGGAGGCAGGAGGCACTGAGCCAGACAGGAGTCCCTGCCTCTCTCCTCACCATCTGCCAGCTCCGTCATAGTCTCCCCCGCCGTCAGTGATCAAAGTATGTGCGTGTCTGGAAGGAGGGCAAGCCGGCATGTGTCCATTCCTGAAAGGTTAGCCAGGTACTCTACAGCCAGCAGTAAAGTTTGTGTGGAGGGGGAACATATACCGTGGCAGGGTCCCAGGGGAACCGCCCCCAACTGAAAGCTGATTGGCTACCGAGAACACCCTCCCCCATCACTCATCGATTCTGAACATCTGATTGGCTACTAATAAAGTTGGCACCTCTGTATGAATTATGGCGCCTGTTATACCCCCCACCTTAAAAAAGAACAATCCCAGAATAGGCCCAGCGTGTGAGACGGGGGGGAGCCTGGTGTACCGAGAGATGACACAGCTGTGGCAACTTGTATGTAAGCAAGTATGTTTGCCTGCGTGCATCAGTGGAAAAGCATTTATGGACGGATTCAAGTTTGATACAGGAAGGGGAATGTTTTGTTTGCTCGTTCATTTCCTTCTCTTGGGACCTTTGTGTGTGTGTGTGTGGGGGGGGTGCTTTTTCGCTGTTTTGGTCCCTGTTTCGCAGTCAGATCGCATGCGGGGGGCTCCTGCCTGCCAGCACGCGAGTGTGTGTCCTGCCACTGCACCGGCTTCTCTCTGCCAGCGCGTGCTACCCACGCAAGCTGCCTCAGAGTAAACAGTGACTCGCTGACCCAGTTGGGTGGGGGGGTGGTTGTCACCTGCGGGGGGGCTTGAGGCGTGGGCTGACCGACCCAGGGAAAGGAGAATTAGCCGGCCCCGAATAACAGTGATAAAACTGTCTCTTTTTATTTAACTGAAAAGTACCGACACTTCCCCCCGGCCCCCAGCCCCTCAAGTTTAGGAAAGACTTCGGAGATGGGGGATACAGACAGGCCGGCGGATTGTGTCCTCTCCTCTGGAGACTGGAGTAGACAGCTGGAGCACAAGGTGCTGCATGTGAATGGACATTATGGGGAGAAGAAACATCAATCTTCGACAAGAGGAAGACAGGCCCGATATGGGGCTCTGGGTGAGAGGAGTGGAGCACTGGGTATAAGACGGGGCTCTGTATGAGAGGCGGGGCTCTTGGCGATAGGCGGACCTCTTAGTGGGAGGAGGGGTGCTGGATGAGAGGCAGGACTCTGTATGAGAGGTGGGGCTCTGTATAAGAGGTGGGGCTCTGTATAAGAGGCAGGACTCTGTATGAGAGGCGGGGCTCTGTATGAGAGGCGGGACTCTCAGTGAGAGGCGGGACTCTCAGTGAGAGGCGGATCTCTAGGTGGGAGGAGGGGTGCTGGATGAAAAGCAGGACTCTGTATGAGAGGCGGGACTCTCGGTGAGAGACGGAACTTTAGGTGAGAGGAGGGGTGCTGGATGACAGGCAGGACTCTGTATGAGAGGCGGGACTCTCGGTGAGAGGCGGAGCTCTAGGTGGGAGGAGGGGTGCTGGATGAGAGGCAAGACTGTATGAGAGGCGGGGCTCTGTATGACAGGCGGGACTCTTGGTGAGAGGCGGAGCTCTAGGTGGGAGGAGGGGTGCTGGATGAGAGGCAGGACTGTATGAGAGCCGGGGCTCTGTATGACAGGCGGGACTCTTGGTGAGAGGCGGAGCTCTAGGTGAGAGGAGGGGTGCTGGATGAGTGGGGCAGGATTCTGGGTGGGGGTGGGGCTCTGGGTGAGAGGCGGAGCTCTAGGTGGGAGGAGGGGTGGTGGATGAGATTAACAGGGCTCTGGGTAAGAGGCAGAGGGTGGGGCCCTTATTATGAGATGAGGCTCTTGAGAGAAGTCTTGCTTTTGGCTCCGTCTGCTCGACCTGGAAGCTCTGGGAATGGAGAGAAACATATATGTAGAGTATTACCCATCGACACACACATCTGTCTACTAAACACTTACCCTGGTCAGGATCACTGAGGACTTCCATTGTCCTGGGGGGATTCCAGCCAGCACAGAGCTGGGCCAAACCCTGGATGGGACACTGGAAATTACATAAGGGAAGCATGTGATGAAAAAAAATAAACACTGACCTCCATTTTCATGGAGAATGCACCTCACACCCCCTGCATGTATCCTCACCTTTAATTTATAAAGTCTGACGGCAGTGCATTCGGAAATTCAGATATGTAGATAATGAGTGTGCCAGACAATAGCACGATATAGACGATATACTGTCCCCTAATTTATCTGTTCGGAAAGGAGGCTCAGCTACATGGAGCAAAGTAAATAACAGTGCGAGGTTATGGACAGATTTTTTTTTTATTTCTTTGTTTTGGTCTCAACAGTACTGCGCCCCCCCCAAAGGTGGCAGCATAGTGTCGATTCCCCCCACTGCTGGGGTCTGCATGCCCAGCAAAGTATGAAAGAAGTGACAAGTACTTCCTGTTAGCATGAAAGAGGCGGTGTTGCCACTTCCCGCCGTCTCGGGCCGCCCCATCGTCAACAGGGCCGCTCTCCAGTCAGCTCTGGTCATCCCACTGGAAACGTAGTTATTTTCCCCTCCATCGGCATCATTTGTTCAAGGAGGCCGGCCATTACGGGCCCTCGAAAGAGCCGTGTTTGGCAGACGGTGATTTTCCCGTGTCGGTGGGGAGGAGAGGGCTCCGGATAAAACCTGTCATTTTCGGAGGAAAGCGACGCTCGTTACCGCCGTTTTCGCCCGGATGTTTCCACAGAAGTTCACTTTGTCTACCGCGGATTGCGGGCCGCTGACAAAATGAAAAATGTGACATTTTTTTTTTTTTGCCAGGATTTAAACGGTTTCCTTCTGCCACCATGGCTGCATTTATGACAGACTTTTTATATCGTGTAGTATAAGCCAGACCCACTTTACGTTCATCCTCTAGGCTGTAAAACTTCCAAGACGTTTTTCCAGCTTATAGTGTACCAGGCATCCTAAAACTTAAAGGTGCCTTTTCTGCGGGAGTGGAAAATCCAGCAGCTGTGTGCCCTCCTAAGGGCGAAGAAGCGGGAAGTGCATTGTTTATTGGCATAATGTTGAGCTAGAATTACGTCTATAATTATAGACAGATCTGTGTGTTCACTCACTGGCAAGCTCAAAATTTACCCCAGGACTCTCAAAATAAATGAAGGGAAATTCTTCTTCTTATTATTATTATTAGTATGTCATCTGTGCTCAGGATATTGCCGTACACTGAGCGTAGATGATATATGCCCATAGCCAAACCAATATGTCACTTTCATCAGAAATGCCATTCAATTCTGTGAATTGTTTGTGTGTAATATCCATCCATCCATGCATTTTTCATAACCACGTACGCAGTAGGGGGTGGCAGTGAGCCAACCGGACACAAGATAGTAAATAGAGAATGGGATGCTTTGCAAATGTGTGCGCTGTAAGGGCCGCTGTGTGGGTGGTTTGTGTTTATGGTGTTGGTGTCCAGGGGTGGCCTGGGAGTGCAGTGGTTAGCACTGTTGCCTCTGGAATCAGGGTCTCTGCCAGGGCTCCACGTGTGTGGAGATTACGTGTTCTCCCTCTGTTGCCATGGGGTTCCCACTCTCCAAAAACATGCTGATGATTTGAGTTACCAAATATGCCATAGGTGTGACTGGGGTGTGTGTGTGTGTGCCCTGCGATGGCCTCCAGGATAGGCTCCAGACCTGAATAGGACAAGCAGTTACAGAAAATGGATGGATGGATTGATTGGTGTCTATTCTAGGCATAGAAGACAAGGTAGGGGTACACCCGGGATGGGATGCCAGTCCATTGCTGGAAATGCTAAAATAAAACAAAAATAAGGTTATGGACCGGAATGCATAATTCCTGCCCATCAGCATAATAAAATCTGAGAGATAAAGGGCAGAGTTAGCAGTGGGCAGTGTGTTGTTCTGCTTTCTGGCAGGACAGAATAGATTAGCTAGCTACTTAGCACAGTCAAACGTGGTTTTGGTGTAAACATTCCACGTTCTCTTTTGCCCAGTGCTTCTAGACAGACAGTCTGGCTTGTATGCCCATCCCTAGTTATGCTTTCTGCCATGACAGACTGGAGTGAGTGGCGTCAGGCGAAGGTCAGGTGATCTTTTGGCGAGGAGAGTGTGGATAATGCACTGAGGGACAGTCCTTTAATATAATTTCCCTTTTCTCCAAATGCCAAACCTGTGATGCTTCATCAGCCGCTCATATACCTCCCAGTCAGATGGGGGCACCCTTAAGAGAAATGAAGCAGATGATTTTTTAACCAGTGCACCAAACTTGCTGGACAGCGCCTGCCCACTTGAAGCACAATCACATATAGATTTGTACTTCTACCTATTAAATCAACAATTCCGATTCATGCAATTACTACAGCCGACGTGGGTATGATCAGTTTTCAGTGCTGCCACATTTCGGAAGCAATTTTAAAGGATTACATTGGGTAGAAGGGAAGTATATTAGAGGTCATGTGTCATTAACTAAATAAAGCTGTTGGGATCTCCTCATCGAAGTTGCACTTAGCGCCAATTAGCCAGCACCAAGGTCTCACCTTTCTTAATGACCACATTAGGGCTCTTCACATCCGCCCCCCATGCCGGGTTCTGCCCACAGTGAAACGTCCAGGGTTGGCTTCGTTGTTTCGAACTTCCAGAGTGTGGTATGGGGCTTACACTGCCTCATCTGAAACTGAAGAGCAGGGGGGTGGGGCTTAATGTGGCCGGACTCTTAGCTGTGTAATTGTTTTACTTGGTTCTATTATTCCGGTAAGTATGGGAACCTGCACTTCTTTGTAAATGTCACTCGAGTTTGACTTCCTGACAGCAGAGGGAGCCACGTGCAAATGACACCACAGCACCCCCTGGTGGACATGCTGTACTTGCATTGCAGTTAGCTGTTTTTGACCTGTCCTTTTCACCTCTGTGAAGGGAGGGGACAAGGTTGCAGAAGGCGGAAATGGTGGCCGGGGCTGTCAGAGGTGGCAGGAGTCTGGAATCCTCAAGATCGGGGTCGCAGCTAGAGGGCGACGCACACGTGGGTTTGCTCTGTGCCATGAGTTATGGTCGACATTCAACCTGGGACACGGGGGTGGCCAAGGACTGGACGCGAGGCACAGGACTGTATCCACGGAGACGGGTACGGGGACAGGCACTCTGAGCAGACGGATGTACAGAGGCAGCAATGCGGCAGAAAAACGGATTGCTCATCTAGTTTTGGCCGGACTGTCTTATGCTTAGCAATCTGGAACAGAGCTACCCCCCCAGTTAATGAGTCACATGGTAAGATAAAGCTGATGCCGACACCTGATTCTAACAGGAAGCCGGGGGAGATCTCAGAGATACACAAATCTCTGCATCACTCTTCAGATACACTAAATCATTGAAGTCGTAGGTTTATTATTTGTGTGGAAGAAGGTGAGCAAGACAATCCTTGTCCTTTTTTATTTTGATGTAAGCAATTTAGGCTTCCATCTCCTGGGGTATGGGTTCAATTCCTGCTTGCCGTCCAAAAAACATGTGGTTAGGCAAAGCGGTGTCTCGGAATTGTGGTTGCCGCCCCATCCTGGGTTGTTCTGCATAGGCTCTGGACCCCCATGTACAGGACAAGTGTCATTGAAGATGAACGAATGAATGAAT
>JAODKL010000045.1:12854019-12867097 GCA_026780765.1 Petrocephalus schoutedeni
AGCGTCCAAATTGCCCGAGATGGAGTTCGCGAAATATTTCACAAAGGTTTAAGGTGACAGTTGTTAGGCATGCAGATAATTTCTCCCTCTTTAAAATTGGAGCAAGCGTGGAGCGATTTGACTGGAGCGGGAGGAAATTTTAGTGGAGCGAGGAGCGGAATGGAGTGGAGCGGCTTAGTGCGAATTAGAGCGGAGGAGCGGGCGGTGCCAACAGCCTCGTGAGCAAGGAGCGGAAATCCCCACCGCTCCACTCCGCTCACATGCTCTGGCCCAAACCCAGTATCAAACTCTGGCCCACGCCCTTGGTCTCAGAAATCAAATGGGGGAAGAAATCGTCGTCCTGCACTTTGCGCACAAAGGCTCGGGGAGGGGGGGGGGGATTCCGTACCGCTGCCTGGGGATCGGGGCGGAGGCGGGATCCCTCGGAACATAGTTGACATCCCCTCTGGCAGACTGCGTCTTCAGCGAACAAGGCCCGCGACCCGGGGAATTACCGCCCGTGTCTTTTCAGATCCCGCGCTGAAGCGGTGCGCACGCCGAACGTCGAAGTCCCAGAGTGATTTGAGTCATCCTTCATCACTAACCGCTAGGCCTTTAATATCCTTCGATCTCGACCCCTGCACTTATGCATGCACGATTCTGCTTTTTCTGGGCCACTAATAAAGGTCAGGGAAAGTCACTGAAAATGCCACTCAGCCGGCTGGCTGATTTGCTGTCATGCTCACACAGTCCCCTTTAAAGGGACTTCTCTTTGCTAGGGGCTGTCAGCCAATCATTGGCCCTTCACACTACTTAGGTACCTTCCTGCTTCCTCAGTTCAACACCAGCAACAGAAATGCCGTAAAAAGGGGGGGGGGGGTAAATTTAGGGTGATTCCAAGGGCCCCTAGATAATTTGCAACATAATTGGATTTGGGTTGGGGGCCCAATATGGTTTTATTTGATCTTACACTAATGGCTACAAGATTTTTATGGAAACCAGTTTGGGGAAAATGTTTTTAAAAGTACGACAATCAGAGCAACAATGACATTGATTTAATATACCTAAAAAGTTAAGACTATATTAGTTTCTCTATGAAAAAACAAACACTGTTTTTCATTGTACTGTAGCATTTTCCCCCATCTCAAGTTTGTGAGAATGACCCCTTCTTTAAGCAGACTAAGCAGTTACATCCAAGCTAGTTATAAATTATAACAAACTTGTCTCTTGTGTAGAACTGCCTTCGCTGACGGGACTTTTATGTGATATCCTGTACTAGTTCAGAGTAGATTTTATTTATTTTTTTTCCAGAAGGATTGTAGTAAAATTTTATGGTCATCAGATGACAGCATGAGCACCTGGGAAATTCCAGAACATTCCTTTCCACAGTATTCCACGTAGCTTGCCAGTGTGAGGATAGCTACTATTTTTTTAATCCTTCAAGGCAGGAGGTTTACGATTCAGATGTACAGAAGAATGCCAGCAGGACCAAGCTGGATTTGTTTCCGTGGCAACCAGGTTGGAACGAGGACGGGAGCTGGAATGTGAATGGTCCAATTACCATTCACATTTTCAGAAAGAAAGAACTTTTTCCCTTTTTTTTGGACCCTGTCAGTTACCTAATAATGAGCAAAGATGCAGAGAGCTGCGCTTGTTAACAGGTCAAAAGATGCCCCCCCCTCCCCCCAGGAACACAGAGCTATATATACAAGGTCGTTGATGATGACAAATACCCCTCCCCCTAGTGCTGGGTCACCTGACGTTTCCTCTCTCTGCTGCCGCGGCCACTCGTTGCGTTAAGTGCCGCGATCAAACACAGCTGGGCACTTCTTTATCGCGGCTCATCCAGGTGGTGGCGGGTCGTGTAAAGGTCCGCTGGGACTTCCAAGCGGGGCCTCTCTTACCTGCCAAGTCCGGCTTCTCCGCGACCCGCGAAGCCGCCGCGTTTTATAACGAGTACTCTCTGCCGAGTGCCTGCAAAGTTACCGATAAGAATCCTCCAGCGTTATTGCGCGGCTACACCTCTGTGCCAAATTTCGGGCACGAATTGCAAATCAGAGGCACCGTCAGTGCGCTCGAGACTTATTTGTAATCAGACGCCGGCTTTCGGGAGCCGGCTTTTCAGTCTCACGCCTGCTCCTACGTTTAGCTCCCTCGACACGTGGGCGACATTCCAGAGTAGCCGACTTAATCGGCTCCAGCATGGAGTCTCATAGTGCAAAATTTCTTCTTGTGGGTCCTTACGGGGTAGCGGAGCCAGCCCATGGAGCAGGAAAACAGGAAATGGGCCAGAAACTCAGCAGCTAGCATTAGCCACTTCAGAGCTGGGAAGGATTCCACCTCCCGTTGCATGGGAGCCGCAAGTTATAATCATGGCTGCTTGTGTGTTGCTAGGGCCACATCTGGTCAAGAGTAACCCCCCCCCCCCCCCCCCCCCGACTGTTTGTGCACGCGGCATGGGGGGGTAGATGAGTTGATGTGCTTGAGATTGTCCTACAATGTTCTCACCATAAGGTTGTGGCTTCATTTTGCAGTAGCTGAAATGCCAAGGCAAAGTGAAACAGTACTGACCTTGTGTGTTATGTTGTTTATTTGCTTTTAAAGGAGTTAATTTCATCTGTCACCTGGTCCCCCTGCTTGTGACAAATTGATGGTCTTGCCTCCATTCAGCTGCACGTGCGCTCAAGGTCAATAAATTAGCCTTGTAAATATTATATTCTGGCCGTAATGGGTTCCAGTAAAGGGCTACGATTCAGGTCATGTGCTTCTGGGGAGCCGGGGGTGGGGGGGGGGTGCTGTTCCGGAACGTCGAGCCGCGCGTCTCCATGGTACCGGCGACCCCGGGCTGATGCTAATCAGAGACGGCCTCGGCCTCGCTTTCAGACCTCCCCGGGGGAGATGCCGGGTTACGCGACACGTCACGCCCACGACGCCGTCACCGACGGAGAAGAGTCGAGCCTCAGGGGCCGGCTTCTCGACGCCCAGTGCTCTGCTGTGGCTCGGGAACAGAGGACCGTGATTAATTGTGTTTTTTGTCACCCCCTAATACCGTTCTCATCTCATTTAATTTGCAGCCATTCAAAAATGGCTTCCGCCTCCGGTTACGGTAAACATTTAAATACTTTGCTTTCTGGTTGTAGCATAATTTTGTAAATTATGTATTAAATAGGTTCATGCGGGAAGCCTGCCGAGTACAGAGGCTCTGCGCATGATTGAAACATGAATAATTCAGGACAGGAGGGATTTTAAATGCCAATTTAGTAACTGGGTCTTTACCTGCAGAGACCGTGAACAAAGCCCAGTATGCATGAAGCCTGCCACACATAGAGGAAAATAGATCCTATAAGCAAGGGTGTCTATTTAAACCATTTTAAACGAAATAGTGCTTTTTCTGAGTCACTGGCTCACAATAACTAGTTAACATTATCTATGAATGACAGCGAGTGGCTGCCGCCAGTTCGGTGTCCATAATGACTTTAGCTAACTGAATATTCACCGTAATGGCCTCTCATTTGGGATATTCCCATGTGCTTCCTGGGGTAGGCCCCAGGCTCGCCGCGACCCTGTACTAGGTTCGGAAGACAGATTGGTAGATTGATCCTCGCCATCAGCCGCGACGAAAGGAATGTTCTGCCATCCAATCAGAGCGACGAGCGCCAGCACTGAATATCGGGTGTGCATCTAGCGCCCCCTAAAGTTAAGAGGAAGCTGAATGGGGTAGCAGCTATGAAGGACATCTGGGTGCCAATGAGATCTTATGCTTACCACTTGGTGCCATGGTCTGGTCACGGTGATAAACTTTTCCCATCTGAGTGCAGCTTGAATGCAGGTTTGGACTCCTGACTGACAGTTCAGGAGTGGAGGCATTGAAAGAAATGTTTTAGTTTGGGCCGGCCCAGTATTTCACGATGCTCTCTACTCTCTACAGCAGTGGCTAGTGTTATTATGGTAGTAAGTCACTGACATTTTTAAAATATAAAATAGGGTAGCTTAACATATATATATGTCACCCCACTCTTCCAGAAGACAGGATTTACATTGTGGAACAGCATAATTTAGATCATAAGTCCAATATTGCCATTCTGGTGTCAAAAGAATTTAATAAGAGTTACGTTGAAAGGATGTGATGTGTAACTAATGCACCTCATTCTGAGCGGCGAGTCTTTGTCTCGGTCTTTCTCAATTAATTATATTTTGGCATCATTTTAACAGACTGAAGAATGTAGCCTGCAGGCAAGACAGCTAATAATTGGGCCAATTCCTGTTACCTGTTCACATTTATTTTATTTGTTGGAGGTGTTTCTCTCTCCCCCCATGGTTGTTTGACTGATGAAGACAGCAGGTCGTTTGTCCTAATACCTGTTCAGTTATCCTTGTCATTTATAACTCTTATCTCCTTCTTGTTATAATGAAGTTAGGTTTCTTTGGTTCAAATTTAACTTAAACCCAAATTACGTTATGTTAAGGAAATGTATTGTGTTTTTATTGTTGAGTCCCTGGTGTTTCCAGATGTTTGTTACTTTGAAGCTTATGTATTCCTTTCCACTAAATGGACCTTAAAAAGCTACTATTCTACATTCATAATGCTATGGCCAAATCTCGTTGCGCATTCCCATCCGTAAAACTCATGCCAATTTTCACAACTGTATGAATATGATTTTTTTAACAATTGTTAACCTGTATTTTCTATTGTATTTCTCTGTCTTTGTCTTATTTCCGTGTCTCAGAAATCGCTGATTTCTCGTACTGTGACCGATGAGATCATAATTTCACTTCAGCATATGGCTCATGGGTCATATATCTGCAATTGACAATCGAGATGCTTTGACTTTGATATGCACTTAGGTGACTGCAGGTTTCCTTCCCGTCTCTCACTTCCGGAACGTTCTCTCTGGTTATCGCATAGCCTGCTTCATGTGGAGGTGGCCATTTGAGATGTGGAATCATTACCCTTAAGCCTGTGATTCACCCACGTTATTGGTAGTTTTTATTCTGTGTGTGTGATTATTTTTAACTTTCTTGACAGTTAAGCCGGTAAACCTTGCTGAATTGATTTAATCTCCAAAATTAATTTTATAGCTTAAAAGCACTGGGGTAAATAACAGCAGTAATAAACCTCTGTTTTTTTTTGCATTAATTAAAGTTTGTTTCTTTTTAATTAAAGAGAAGCCTGTCAAGAAGTTCAAAATAGAGACGCCTAATAGGAGTGAAATCCCCGGGGTTAAGGCAATACCATGAGTTCAAATGAAATGTTCTGACGCTAGGAAAGTAGTGTTAGGCTATTAGCATTAAAAAAGGAACAGGAAACAAACAAGCCAGGAGTTGAACCTGGGGCTTTCTGAAATCTACTTGGATTCTCAGCCCAGGTACCCAGACATTGCTAATCAGTCCCAGAAGAGTTATACATTGGGTTGGCAAGCCATGACTAGCAGTATTTAATGATCTAAAACAATGTTGTACCACTTAATGTGGAATCACACAGCTTACGGAGGATATGTTAGCTTTCAGCAACTCTAGAGGCCAAAACACACTTCGTGAGACATTTTGAAGATGCCGCACTCCAAGAAAAACTGTGGGAATAGTCGGTTTAACCTCAATCTGGTGTTCATGGCTGCTGGAACTCCGACTTAATCTATCTCTAAAATCATGTTTGTTAGATTGCTTTAAATTAGTTTTTTCTAGTTGAAAAAATTTCTAATCTGAGTTATGAAATTGATAGGCTGTACATTGTGTCCAGTAGCAGTGTCAGAATTCTTTTAATTTATTGTCCTTTTCGACTATAGAACATGTTTATAACAACAGCAAATGCCTAGAGAAACATTAAATAAGTTTCAATGTGCAAAAAAATCTGCTAAATATAAGAATGACATTTCGTCATTTTGATAGGGTTTATGTTGTGATATACTCTCTGCAATCAAGAAGGAAAATTGTATCATTCCATTTATTCCAACATTCCATCTGTTCCGCATCAGATGTTTTCAGTAGGAATTAATGGTCACTGAGGGGAACTTCTCTCATTTCCATACCGTTTCCCAAAGATGACCTGTGATGTTTGTTGTTTACATTTTTTACATTTGAGGTTTGCTTTCCAAGATTATTATTTTAGCAGTATACCGCTGGTAAAGCATGCAGCCGTGGATCTATGAAGGTGCGGAAGACTGTCAGAGGGGGGTCAGAAGGGGTCAGTGGAATTCCTCATGCTTTCCCGCCTTGGTTGAGGACGTCTGCAGACCTCCGTCATCGCGTGACCGCGACAGTCGCCAGGTACATTGCCCGGCGAGCGGGAAATGACGGTCTCAGCAGCCATTCTCGCTCTTGCGGGTGACTCTGGCGGTACTCCTCTCCTTCTCAGAACCACGGTTACATGCGTAATCAGCGTTCTATTTCAGTCCTTCCAGAGCACCAGACTAGTGGAAGGAGCATGCTAACATATGTGAGGCTATAAAACCTGGTGAAGGTGCTGGGTGAAGGACCATGTCACCGCAGGGCAGGTCTCAGAGGGAGGTGCCGCAGAGCGCTGCCCAATCAGACACCATGGCCTGGGTTGAGTGATCCCTAAGAAAGCGGGGGCTGCACCCCCACGCAGTCGGTATATCACAGAGATAGTATTTGTGTTCCAGTAGGAAAGGCGCTGCTTGGAGAGAGGAGACCCTTTGTTCCACCCACTGAAGCAGACAAACAACTGGACCGAGGTATGCCTGGGCGCATTAGCAGTGACATAGTGCCGTAATGCTGAAGGCCCTACGGGACACAAGGTCCGTGTAGGGCCATCTCCAGCAGCAAAGGCCGCCAAGGAAAGGGGCCTATTAATAAACTAGGGGTTCAGGACCTTGGGCAGAAAAGCAGGGTTAGGCCACAGGGTAGCAGAAGTAGCAGTAGCAGTCCTTAGGGCCCTAGCGCATGCGTTGAGGACTGACAGACAGGGCATGGATCTCTCTAACCCATCTGGCAGACGTTACAGCCAATAAGAAGTAAAGACCTATCCCAACACCACAGAGAAAAGAGTTTCTGCCTGTTCTCATACCTGGAGCGTGTGGACGGGGCAAACGCATTCAAAACAGTGTTCTGTTCGTTTGTGAACAGTCCAGGAGCTGCCGGCCTGTCCCAAAGGCCACACCCAGAGGTTCATGCCCCCCGGGTAGGGATGTCACAAAGGCCTTCACACCTGCAACAGCACAACTGCCCTCTAGCTGTCTGGAAGGACTAGAATAGAACCGTGTATTCTATATTCTGTGAAAATCTGGAACACATATTTAGTTTATACTTAATATTCTGCCATTATACATTTTAGAGGAAAAAAAATAAAAACACTCCAACAGACTTAAATGGCACAGTGGTCACAAATGAATGTTTTAATAGCTTCTTAATCTCCTCATAAAATGCGAATATAATGGCACTCACATTTTCCCTTCACAAAGGGGCTTGCCTTAAATGAAGTAAGAAAAGGCTTATCGTTTGTTAAATGTGCTGCTGCTGCAAAACCGGAGTGTTTTATCGCAGCTTTTACTTGCTTAAACAAGCGATATTAAGCAGTAAAATGAAATTTGTCAGAGCCTCAGGAAAGTTTTGCGACGCACGCCCGCGCACAATAAGGCCGGTTTCGGTTTGCCACTTCAGCTCAGACACGACTGTCCCTGGATGTGACAAGGAAACCAGGGCACTTGGAGACAACGTCCCTGAACACGAGGTGATCGGGCAGACGGGGCAGGCAGGGAGCTGAGCTCAGACTGGAGTCCTCAGCTCTGGAGACGGGAGGCGGCGTGTCTGTACGCTGAACCCACGTATAGCCCCGTCCGTACCCTGAAAAATCCATAAATGACAATACTCAAGATTCCTGATACATTAACAGGTAGAAAGGTGATCGATTTACAAGTCTCTTTGTAAAGTGCTGTTTGCCTCAATTGTATTTCGCTTTGAACGAAAGCATCTGCAAAATAAAAGTGTACGTAGTGACACTATACGTCACTTTCATTAATGATGAATTAACATGAAATCAGTATATAACTAAGACTTAGTTTGTGGTTAATTAATACATAAGTAATAGTTTAACAGGGCTGCTAACTGCTGGCTGGAGTGAGATTTTCAGTATGAGACAATTCAGCACACATTTACATGCATGTAACAGTTTTATTACCTTGTAATTAGTCTGTGGGGTTTGCAAACTACCCCAGTGCTTTTGAGGTAGCTCATTTAGCTTTAAAATGGAATAATATAGATTTGCCTTGAGATCTCTTGCGTGAGAGTTAGAAAGCGTACTGTAAGTGTCATGCCAGATGCGTGAGGTTTGGCAACCCTGGTATAGTTATACTATTAGTGCCCCGTCAAATACAGTGTTACCGTTTATGTAAATGTAAGACTTGCTCTTATGAAAATGAATCATGGTTTTATTATGATTTTTTAGGTAACCATGAGTTTATGACTATGGTAAAACCACGGTTACTGTAAAAAAAACCATAGGGAACCATAGTGAATTTCCGTAAGGGTGAACACATGCTTCCGTGTATCTTTAGGGGTAAGCTGTGTTTTTGTGGGGCCAGAGCCGTCATTAGCCGCGGGCACCGGCCATACGCATCGCACCCGGCCGGGCTTCGTCTCCCCGGGCGCCGTTTTGTCACGCCGCTCCCCGCCTCCGCCTGCCTCCTCGATCGACAGCGCTTCCAGTCTCGCTAACGTGCCTTGGCTTGACATCACTTATTATAGATCCTTCGTCGGGTATCTGCTACTAAGCTCCAGCTGAACTGTCTGCTTCGTCTCCGAAACGGCGTCGAATGATCCGCGCATCTCCTGGCTGATACCTAATTTATGAATTAAAATGTTACACTGCTCCGCGATCTGGTAAACAGCGTTTACTGCTTCAGTGGAATCACATTAAAGGTGCAGAGTAACCGGGAAAAAAAAACACCTTTGGTTTATATTAGGCTTAATTTATGTGATGTTTATATGTTCATTTAATAGCCCGTGAGACTGTCCCGATATTTTAAATACCAGCAGCCGCGGCAGCGATAGCATTGATCTTCCTGATTACAGAATCCATCTTTTTGACAGAAATGTGATTGTTGCACAGCAAAGGAATGGCGAGGGCTCGTCCCGAAGACTCCTGCCTCTCCATGAATTATGGGTTATAAGGCTATCGACTCGCGGCAGCGCCTGCTTCTTAACACGTCAAGCCGTTTTATTGTAAGATCTCATTTTCTGCGACTTTGTTGATGCGTCTTCTGGCAGGGTAATGACTCAGAGCATCGCTAAATGTACCACCATGGGGCAAACGAGCAGAAACAGGTGCTCAGAATTAACTCTCACTGCCTAAATGACGCAGGGAAGTCGGGGGCAGAAACATGCGGGCAAACTCCCTACAATGCTGCAATTAGCTCTTTTTGCTTTCAAAGCCAAATCAAAATTGTACCTTACGGTTAATTTTCCAGGCATTTGGTTGAGTTGAGCTTTTGTTTACAGTGGACTAAATTCTATAAATTCTTTTAGCGTGTTTGCAAAAATATTACAGAAAATGTGCGGCAGTGTTTCCCCTCTAACCTGTACTGCCTTCGCCGTGGATTTTGTCAGCCTTATAAGCAGGGTCGCCACCTTTGGTCAGCTGGTTGGGTTGAGATTTTCTATTCGAGACGGGTCTGCAGACACATGCACACACATTTACATGCATGTGCCAATTTTGTTACCTTGTAAATAGTCTGTAGGGCTTGCAAACTACCATCAACGCGTTTGATGTTGCTATAATTTAAGTTAATAATGGAATAAAACAGATTTGCCGTAAGAGTTCTTGCGTGAGAGATGCGTGAGAGCTGGCAACCATGTATACACAAAAACTATTGGTCAAAAATTGTACCAATCCATCCATTTTCCAACTGTTTATCCAATATAGGGTCATGGGGACTGTGCAGCATAGCACACATGGCAGGGGACACTCTGGATGGGATGCTAATGAATACAAGTATTGCATTTTGAACTATATATGTTTCCCATTGTCTTAATATACTGACTTATCTTTTTACACAAAAAAATGAGGCGGCGTACATTCTAACCTCATAATCATATTCGGTTCACCTTTGTATTCATTACTATTCATATCCAATGTTTGGGATCGCTGTCCTGGAACAGCATTTACCAGTCTTGGTAATTGCCTGCACGACCTTGGGGCGTGTCGCCGAGTACGGCACGTGGAGACAGCCGTACATTCCTATTATGCTCTGATCAGTGCATTCATGCCACCGGCGACATATTGATCCGGTGTGAACTCCTGCCTTGGTTCTTTTTCTCATCCATCGATTGCAAATCCTCGTGTGTGTGTTTTAAAATACGCTATTAATTTCCGACCCCCGCAGCAAAGTTATGTTGCCCTCTGGATTTCTGAGCGCTCCGAGTCGACGCCATGACAGCGTGCGCGACCGTTCCTCTTGTACCGTCTTGTGCTTCCCGACTTTGGTGTCACCGAAGGGTTAAAGATCGGAAAGTTTTACGCGATCGGCATATGGAGCAAATTATTTCCGCGTGTCTCTTTTCCTGCTCCCCTGGGAAATCCGTCAAGCTCCTGTACGCGATACGGAATCACTTAAAACCATGGGCGTCGCCGCCATTAAATCTAAGGGCGACGTGTCCCCCTCACATTTCATAATTATTCGTTTGGACCCCCCCCCCACATTTAATATAAAATATTAGTTCACAACGCCAGTGTGTGTGTGTCCACACATTCAAAATGCTTCTTAAAACATTTAATCCTGTAAATTGTTGCTTTGGAACAGGCCGACCTTTTGAAAGAAAGATTGTGATTCCCCTTTAAATAAACCATGAACAACATAGGTGCTAATTTAATGAAGGTGTGCTGTAATCCAGGGATTGGCCATATACATTCCCTGTGATATTTAAAGGTGATTATTATGATAGCTGTTGCAAACTAAAGTGGGCATCATTAAAAGGGCTAATACTGTTAATGGTAGATGGCTGGTTTGCTACCACCTGATCTAGTACAGTACTGCTCTTTTTATATCTGTTCAGGGTCCCTGTATATGAATCCCATGGGCTACCAGAGGAAACATTCCGGCTCCCCCGAGAATGTTCTGCAAGCCTTAACCGAGCCGTGCTCTCAGGGGACCCGGGCGAAAATGCCGGAAGGTGCGAGGTGCGGCCCAGGGCGCCGTCTCTGGTATATTCCGATTCAGAATGGCTCTGGGTCAGAAGCTAGCAGAAGGCTGGGAGAAAGAGATCTTTATTTTTAAGGGTCGGAACCGGCATCGAAATGCCTGGAAGATTAATGAGATCTATTTCAGATTGGTTTAGGAGGGGACCTGGCATCTCCGATAGTTACTTCCATCAAAGGGGCAGATTAGATCCGCCACAACGCCTGGCCCTCCTTCTAACTCTGCTCTGTCTGTGCCTCCTTCCCTTTACCAGCTCAGAGGAGACCCACCTGGAGAAACTTGATAACATACATATTTGTTTTCTTGCACTAAATCCTATCGCTGACAACCCAGAAATCATATTGGTCTTTGCTCCTCACCACCACCCCCACCACCACCACCACCCCCCACCACCAACTTTATTGGTCTTCAACAACCAGTGGGTGGGAATTTTTTTCCGGCTTAGAAGATTAAATGACTTTCACAGAGAATCAAAGAGCTCCGGCGCTGGGTCCCCTCCCCACGGAACGCTCCCTCCGATGGCTGCCGTCAGACGCGCGATGGCAGGAGAATGCTCCCCCTCTGAGCCACCGTCAGAAGTAGTGATTCATTGCCACTCATTAGTATTTTATAATGTGGAAAAATTTACCTGAATTACTAATGCTGCCATTTCTCCTTTTAAACAGCTTTCTTACCCATGGCCTGCACAGCGATAGCTCCTGTAGGATATCATAGGGATGGGCAGCGAAGGCAGTGCCATGAAAAACAGCTTTCATGAAGGGGCGGGGCTTCTAGCAGCTTTTTCCGCATCACTTCCTGTTTAATGTCCCTTTCCCCTCTGCCTCGTCTCACACAAATGTGGTGTGTGATGACACATCATCCATCTTGAGTTTGGTGCATAGGAAATTCACTGAGGTTCAGCAGACAGGCTCTGCAGATTTGGCACTATCGCCTTACTCCCAAGGTGCCCCTTTGGCGTATTGCCGCAAATACGTAACAGGATTCCACTTGTTTGCCTTCTCCTGATCCTGTTTTTTTTTTTTTTTCCATTTACGTCTTGTCATCTCTCTTTTGCATGCCTTCATTATTGTGATCATCATAATAATCATGATATTAATGGGAACATCAATGACAAGAGCAATGTTCATATTCTGAAGACCTCTTTCACGTAGGGGAGCTTTTTGAATGCCTACAGAGAGTTTGGGTCATTGAGTGCCTTAACAGGCAGTCACAAGAAGTAATCAGGCAGCCTCTCGGTTATCCTCTCTCTTGGCAGAACAGCTAGGAGTTTTGCCGTCGAGGTCAGGGAGCTGTCACCGCGGTGTGTGTTTTTGCAGAGCGACAGCTTTTCCCACAGCAAGTCGAAGCCGCCCGGTGGTTCACGTAATGGCGGTTCTGCCAGTGAAGGCGGCTTCAGCCTCCAGCCACAGCGGCGTGTCCCTGCTGTCTCTGCAGTCGTGGTCGTTGGGGCATGGCAGGCCAAACGCTCCATCTGGAAGCCTCCATGGGGCTGACAAGTGCCCGGCAGGGGGCCACATTACTGCCTCAGTCATTACAAAGAAAATTTTCTGCAGAAGGGCCAAGAATTCTGGGAAATTTAGATTGTACATGCTGAAGCTAAGGCTTTATCCTTGGGTATTATATAAATTCTGCGCACTGTCTATGCAGTGCACAAATTAAAAATCTGTAGCATGTTAATCATCAGATCAGGTCTTCTGAATGCAATTAAATGTTCTAACAAAAATAAAATCTACTACAAGCTGAATTTCTGTTAAATTCTAACGAGCTAATCTATGAAGACTATGAATTATTTAAACTGTTAATTATTTCAGAACTGCTCTCTGTTCTATATCTGCACAGCTTTTTTCAAAAGAGCAGCTAAAAAAAAAATACTGTATCTTGCAGAAAAATCTGCAAAGGATCACTCTGCCTGTCATGTTTCTGTGGCATCGGGGAAATAGCGAAATATT
>JAODKL010000045.1:12867197-12894034 GCA_026780765.1 Petrocephalus schoutedeni
TGTATCTTGCAGAAAAATCTGCAAAGGATCACTCTGCCTGTCATGTTTCTGTGGCATCGGGGAAATAGCGAAATATTGGGTTACCTATCCATTTAATTGATTACTTATCTCTCCATCTTCCATAACCTTCTCTCCTGCACATGGCCTCAGTGAGCCTGAAGCCTGACCCAAGTAGCACAGGGCACCAAGCAGGGGGTAAGCAGGATGGTAATTAATGATGAGGAGATTCTAATGCTTATCTCGTTTATAAATTATACATATATACAGTATAGATTAAGTCAATCGTAGCCCTCCCCTCTGCTTTAAGTCACTTTGGATAAACGCGTCAAGTAAATGAATTAAATGTAAATGTGATTAATAAAAAGGAGTGTTGAAGTAGAAACTTGGCAGTAATTAGACTTCCCTTGTTTGCCTTTTAGATCCATACTCTCTCTGTCTCTCGCTCTCACTACAGACATCATTACGCAACGTTCACCTTTAAAGTGATTCATAGCCCCGCTGACAGGAGTCGACCCACAAGGCTGTTATGGAGCCGCGGTTCCCCCGAATCAGGCCATTATAGCACTGCCCTGGTCAGGGCCGGAGAGCAGAGACAGTGTCTCTGCAGCTCGTTTTATGATGCTTTTGACCGGTTACCGCTCAGGCCACATTAAACAAGCCTTTTAATGAACGCCTTTCTGTGTTTGTTGGAATTGTGCGCTTCTTTCGTATTTCCTATTGATTTGTAATGTCTTGTTGCCGGTGTGAAATGAGGTGCTCTCTTTACTTACACTCAATTACTGACAGTGCTCTCCATCCGAGCGTCAGTAGTTCTCTACGGGGTCTTCACCCGCCTTGGAATGGAGAGGAGTGTAATTGGCTTGTTAACGCCTCTCCCCGGTGCCGCCGCCTTCCTGGCGAGGTCAAACGAGGGCCTGACAGTCATCGACAGCCGGAATTCCAGATGGGCATCCTGAAAGGGCCACCTGGAAATGGAATTCTGGGAAGTGCGTCTGATTGGATAGAGGAGCTGCCAGCACCTGTACTGTTCCTGCTACCTGCGGCACGCCGCATCTTGAACAAATGTTGGGCAAACGTTTCTTTCGGGTCTTATATGGCTCTCAGGCGTCTGCCTTTGACTTTGGAATGGAAACTGCAGCCACAGAACCAGACATGCTTTCATCGGCCTCTAGCAGGCCAAATTCAAGGCAGTCTAAGAATGCAAAACCATACTTACCAAGGTATTGTCTAACATGACTGGCCTTCCTCTTTATCTCTCTCTCTCTGAGGACCGGGAATAATTGACTGGATTAACCATGCTGCTCTCCGTCTTGAAGTTTGCAGGGTAATATCCCCCCTGTACCATCACACTAGGTCCTCAGAGTTTAGGTAGAGTGTTACTGGCAAGATGGTGGGGTTGAGGGCAAGGTCACAGGTGTCTCTAGACTAACAGGCCTCTTGCGTGACTGTGTTAAAAGCTGCCCTGGCCCCCTCCTGATTCCAGCACCTGGACAATCCCATGTGTTTTCCAGCCTTGGAAGGTCTTTCCTAGACCATAGCAGAAGGACCTCAGCATCCATAGGTTTTACAGTAATGCCTCAGATCTTCAATCTGCCCATTTTCCATGGCTTGTTCTCGGCTGGATTAGTCACACCCTTCCTGGAACCCTTGAAGCGGGTTGGGTGATTGAGACTCTGAACATCTGCCTGCGTTAGCGAGCCTCTCAGTGTTAATCACCGGCTGCAAACCGTAATTCACTTCAGTGACGTTCATCACGGCCGTATTGTTCGGTTTACAATTCAATCCCGAAATTCAGATTGATGTGAAGCAAGACTATCTATTAGGCACCTGGAGGCCTGCAGGTGTAATGATAGGAGTACTAAGGTGACACAGCTGGGGCAGAATTTACCTTAAAAGGGCTAATTTTCAGCTGTCGATGGGGTTTTGGGGGGAGGGGGTAACGCAGAATAAAAAAAGATTCTCAGGTATTGCAGTAGATTGAAGTATGTAAAAAATATAGCACATTAAATCTTGCTTCCAAATGTATTATCTCTTTTCATCCTAAAGGGGGGGGGGAATTTTCTTTACGTTGGCCGCTTGAAAACACTATTTTTGGTGCATAAAGGAGGGTGTGGGGGAGGGGGGGGCAAAATGAAATAGCAAATGGTCTTCCTCGGGGTAGCAAAATGCCCCTTATCGGTCTGAAAAAAACATAATTCCACGCCGGTCTCCCGCCCGCCATTTCAGATGACTCTGCAGGTCCGTGCTCGGTACACAAGATGCTTGATTAGCGGCTGGGCAGCGGAGGGTGAAAATTGCTGCACGGTGTTGATCGCGTCCATTTAATGGTAGATCTGGCAAGCAGGGGGCGGAGCCTACTTAAATATAGGGAGCTGCTCGCAGAGGTGGGGAGCTAAATTGGGGATGATGAAAGCCAGGGGAAGGCAAGTCAAGATATAACCGAGCCAAGAACTAACCGAGCCTCTTTTCAGCAAAAGTACCCCTTTATGCTCTGGCCATACATATTTCACAGGGACAGTTCAAGATAGCTAGCCGCCATTGCCGAAAGCTTCTTCGTTAGTACCTCTGTGTGAAACAGATATGCCTGGGCGGTATCTGTCGCATCATTCAAGGCCTCATACTGCGCTATACAGTACTTTGACAGTATTTTCAAAAGCAGCGCTATTTCAGAATATAGAAATCTTAGCAATAAAATTTGCTAAAAATATCACAGCATACCAAGAAGTCTTGGGTGAAGATGTTGATAAATCCCGTCGAGATCAGAGGCAATACTCACTCTGTTTGTCCGGAATTACAGTAGGGGATCTAAGTATGCCTCATCTAGTGTTTTTATGAATGAGGTATTCGGCAACCTGCATAGTCCATAAGGAGAATTCAAAATAATGATCTACAATTTTGCGCGTGCACAGTGCAAACCCCAGTAGAGTTCGTGCTGGTGGCCTCAGAAGACGTTTTATGTTTACTGGCTGAAAAAACATGGCAATTGTGGAAGCACCATGAACCACCTGCCCTGTATGACACAGTCACTCAGGTGTAACCCCCAGAAAAAATCCTATTATGGGAACAATAGTAGCTAACAGGAAAAAATAAATAAAGGGTATAGTGGCTATCAGTATATTTGCAATGCGGTTTTCTGTGAATGTAGCCGTGGGTGCTGGACTTCTTTGTTGTGTGATTGTTTTCTCTTTGTCTTCATTTGTTTACGAGTATGGCTTCTGTCTTGTGCTCAGAATTTCGGGAAGAAAAGAAGACAGAGATTTAATTTTGTGCTGTGTTTTACCCTCTGTAATTTCTGTAGCCGCACGGCGTGTGGCCGCGGGAATGCTCGTGCGGTGCTGGCAGAGTCGTGTTTCCTCCAGCGTTGATGGCCCTCGCTGCAGACACACCTCCGCCGAGCACGTGGGCGGCCGTAACAGCACGGAGGCTCTCCTCACGCAGTCTGACAAATGGGAAAAACTTGTCATCTTCTCCAGCTTTCTACTTATCTTGCTGCAACACGGAGGAAGAGCTTGGCTTCCTGTTATCGTTGCTACTTAGCTAGCTGTTGAACGCCTGATAGCCTTAATGGGCATGAATATGTGCTCTTCTAAAATATATGTGCTTGCAAATCTGTATTCAATTTTATTACCTACAAAAACTTGGTTTGATACAGACTGCAGTGTCATTTAAAATGAAACAATGCTTTCATTTGAAATCACCAGCAAATAAATATGCATGAATAAATTTGCTATTGATTAGTAGCACGAAATTACATGTAAAATGTTCAATTATTAAACAAATAAATGATTCGCAGCACTGTAATTGATTAATGCTGCTGGCTGCACAGAACTTTGTCTGTAGGTTTTATGACAAAAATAGTTATGAGTGTTATGAACTTTAGAAAGAATAAGTGTTTTTCTATTCCCTGTGAATGTATCTGAGATATTTCAGTCAAGCTGCATCGATAACAATGTTTTGAAAGGTACTGAGGGCAGAGTGATACTGCCAGAAATCACTCCAGTCATTGACTTTGACCTAGATATTCTTTTACACTATTAAACAAATGTTGAAGACAAGTCACTTAAATATAGCAAGTCAAACAGGGACGTTACTATTTCAGGCCGTACAGTGTGCCATTTCTAAAGTAGCAAGTGTCAGACCAGCCTTCAGATGACAACACACTTATATGCAATGATGAGCTATGTTCTCTTATCATCCAACTGAAAGAAGTGTCCCCAGTATTGTCAGGCTATTCAAGCTATAATTACAAACACAAAGCTTCCTAGTTAAAGGCAATTGCTCAGGGTGAGCTGTGAGGGTATATTTGCATTCCAGAATAATGAATCAAAGGCCTATTGCTAAGCTATGGTTATTATTAATATTATTAGATTTTTTTATCGTTGTATTTAGTTGGGCTACCTGGTTTCTCAACATGTTATTGGTCAGTGTCAGTACTGTAATTAGTGTGTTAAATACAAGGACATGGAGACACTAGGATAATTCTGATTAAACTAAACTTATCCGATGGCCGTTTGTGGGCATACGCGTCATTGGTGTCACAGAGTCTTGTTTAACAAATATGCAATGAAAGACAGCGAATCACCTATTTCAAATGAATTTCTGAATGAAGGGGAATTAAAAGGGGGGAGTTTTGAGTCATTCCCCGAAGGAAGACTCAATTCTAAGATTCTGCCATTCTAAGATTGCTTAAGATTGATTAATTGCAATTATTTGTGCTGGGTGCACCTGATGGCAGTTATAATGTTGTACCTTGCACAACTGCCATAGTGCATCCTTCGCCAGGTCATGCCGTGTGCTCGCGTGTGACGCCTCGTGATTCACGTCGACAGGCCCATGAAGGATTGCTCACATGGACGCCCCCAGACCCTCAGCTGCTCCGATTCTCCCACGCAGAGCTAAGTTTAATGAGTTTTGCCGTGTCGTACGTCACTGCATCACCCCGGTTCCCTTTGTGGGCTCCTTGGTAGGGCTAAATTTGGCGGCGTCCCTCTCCGCTCGTCATCAGACCCAGTTGTCGCCGTTGACAGCCTTCATAGGGCTCCCCTCTTCTCTCATGAGTGCTTTTTTGTTCAGTTTCTCCATCCCTCCCTCCGTGCCATGTGACGTAGTCGTCCGTGGGTGGCGACAGGTCCCGATCGTTCAAACATCGCCGTGCTTCCAGCACTGCGGCTAATTAGATCCGTCCAGCACATGTGGATCATGGAGGGCCATGCCTGTGCACAGTTGACTCACTCAAATACCAATATCTCTGTGGCAAGAAGCCAAGGGATTAGGGTATATTTCATTACACCTCTGTGACCTTCTGGAGTTCTCCCTCGCCGGAGCCATGGAGCCAACAGCAGAAAAATGTCGGTCTCGGAACCGCGATACTAGCCCCGTAAATCTGTTTCTCAAATAAAGAAACTGTCCGGCTTGTAGCTTCGGGACAAGCAAGCGATGTTCCTTTTCCAGGCTCACAGCCGGACACCTATCTGGTGACAGGTCTGTACATCAGCTACAAAACAATTGTCGCTCTTGCAACAACGCGTTCCCCGCTGACGGTGCGGCTTTGGGGTCTCGATCAGCTGGAGAGTCGAGGTTGTTTGCATTTATGAGCGCCTACCGGGACAGCAGAGTGCCCGCTGTGCAGCCCAGTGGCCTCCCAGAGAAGTGAGAGCAGTCGGAATGAGTCACAAAAGCACATTGCTTCCCAGAGTGCTGGTAGCAGCTTCTGCCTGGTAACTGCGTGGCCGTAGGATTCTTACATCTAACCAGCCAGCTTCTTCATTCCCCAACAAATGAGGTCTCCCCAACTCTTTCTGTCCCACCCTGCCGGTGATCATATGGGGGCCTCAACTGTGAACATGTATTCTGGGCTCATTATGCGAATCTCATGTCATCCCCCACTCCACCCCCATCGAGATCTTCGCCGCTGTCGAGCCCTCAGATGAACTCGACCTCCCTGCAAAGTCATACGTGAGCAGTGTGCGGAGACCGACGTCCTCCCTCCTTGCTCCACGCGGTGACAGTGCCGCGCGCCGGCCGCCGGGCCACATAGGAGGTGTAGGGGGCAGTAGTGGCCGAGCCTGAGCTGCATTGTGCTGCGAATGGGGAGAACCCCGAGCTGTGAACAGTACAGGAAGGCACTGCGTTGGCGCGGCTCAGGAGGCCGGAACTCTGTGCGGTCTTGGCGGTCGGCCGGTATGATCTATGCTCCCTCTGCAAACCCCGGGCAGCCGAGTGACCTGGGAGACGACGCCAATGATTGATCCTGTGCTTGGACACGTAGGCACACCAGTGCTTAAACCCAGCCATGTGGAAAATTAGAAATCTCTGCGTTCGCAATCCATTTAAAAGCTTTTAAAAGCGATTTACACCCCCCCCCCCTACTAAAAACCTGTCCCCCGCATTCCCTTTCGGCGATAAATCAGTAATTAAATGATGTGTGTGTCTATACATTAGTGCAGAGAGCACGTCCTTGAAAAATTAGCTGAAGAAGCAATGCGGTACGGTCACTGAAGCGTGGGGAAGAATAGCGTGAGGCAGGAATACAGATTTCTGAAAGTTAGTTTAGGGCTACTTGATGAGATATGGATTAGGCTGCAGGTGAAGCTGGTGTTTTGAAAGGAGAATTCATGCGCACAGAACTGTGTGCGTGTTCTTCTACCTCCTGAAGAAGATCTGGAGATCACAGCTGAATAGACCTCACACCCTCCTCCCATTAGAGCTGGACTAGAATTAAAAAATAAGCCGCTGGACTTTGGGGTCCCCCACGAACCTCCCTGTGATCGTTGGCCTACTGAGACAATGCCTGGTATGGCGAGGTGGCCAGTCCAGCCCTAGTTCCATTAAAGAAAGAAATTAAGAAAGACCACAAGATTTATTAACAGACATGCATTGGTTATCAGCAAATAGGGATAACAAAAAGTATAGCTGGAATATACCCCAGCCTTTAGGAAGGTTCGTAGTTGATGTCTTGCTAAGACGGATGGGAAACCCGATCAATGGAGGGCTGGTGTGGCTTTTGGGATGACCTTTTATCAGCCAGTAATAAAGCAATGGTTTTCAGCAGCAGTCCTGGGGACTCACTGTTATCAGCTGATTGAGGAGTCGTCCCAAAAACCTGCACCCACACCAGCCCTCCGTGGATAAGGTTCCCCATCCCCATGCTAAGACAAGCAGGAGCACTAATTTGTATTTATATTGCTTGTCCTTTTCTCCTCGTAGGCACCCCCTCCCAGAGCAGCTCCCTGCTGGCCTCCCTTCCTGTGCCTGGACGTCCTCTGCAGCCTCAACTGGACCTCAAGCACCTCCTGCCCTTCCAGCTCAATGGCTCCTCCCCCCTCAGCCTCTTCCCCAATTTCAACACGGTTAGTTTCCGGCCACTTGTACGTAGGTACTGCGCGATGCGTGCCTTCAAAGCTCCCCAAGCTTGAAGATACGTGATGCTGTACACTTCCTGTTTTACTCAGTCACTGAATCAGTCACTGTAAGGGGCCACCATGGAATGAATGAATGAATGAATGAATGAAAAGTACATTTCCATGCGTGCTCACTCTTGAAGAACACCCAATAATCACGGTTGGCCAAAAGCAAAATTCTCTTCGCATTTGCCTACGAACTGATCAGAACCATCTAAGATTAGAGTTAGTCTTTAAAGGCTTCTAGAATTAAAAAAAGAATCACTTTAATTTGATTGCTGGCACTTAGATTGTTTTATTCATACCCGCTAGCTTCCTGTGAGGTTTTTTTTTTTTTTGCCTTATTTTCTTTTCCAGAAATAACTCTATTATACCCTCTAAACTCCAATGTCACCCACTTCACTTGTTTTACAAAAGGCTGGAGAACAAATGAGAACAAATTTGGGTTTTCAGTGTGTGGAATTAATGGAATATTTCAGCGAATAATAGTGTTATCAAAAAGAACACACATCTCACCTCACTCAAGCCTCTCTTGAATGTTCTGCCGTGTGCCTTAACTTACCGGAATTGATGTTCCGGAAATCATGTGGCAACGTGGCTTTGAAAGATATTGAAAGAAAGTCAAATTAACGGGGAAATAAAAGCCACCCTTCAGCAGCAGGACCACCCACATCATCGGCGCCCCTTTTGGCATGTGCTGCTTAGGTAGCAGTGAAAATTCCCGTCGCTACATCTAAGGACAGGATGCGATCGCTCCAGCCGCTGGGTCTCCGCGTGCCCCCCCCCCCTTTACCACCCACCCTTGCCCTGATGCCAGAAGGTGCTTGTCGTTCCCCAGCAACTCGGAACTCAGTCTGCGCTACCTTGCAGCATTATCTAAATGAGGATTTGTGGGAGTTGGATTGGGGAGTTAATTAATCCATCTCAACACACGGTGCCTGGGAGGACACATTAGTGCCCCCCCCCACACCCCGCGCTTACTCCTCTGTGTGTTTGCGTGTGTGGGCGGCTGTTAGCCTATTCAGGCTATTCGTGCTGGTAGGTGTCATCTTAGACTTCTGAGCAGCATATGTGAGAAAGTCGAGGGAGGTCAAAACTTCGCCACTCTCGCCCTGGGAGACTCGGTCCAGAGGCAGAAGGCTCGCTGAAACACAAAGATGAAAAGTGCCCCTTAACCTCACTGGCTGGAGGTTGGATTGCAGCAAGCCTTGGAAATAATTTCTACCCGGCTCCGACGCCTCACACCACCGACGGACCCCGCACCAGACCAGGTCTTGTGGGTCTGCTCGTTAGCGACCTCTGCTGTTGGGTTGCATTAGCGCGACAGCTGCTGTGCTATTGCTGTGCTATCTGCTGCTGTGCTGTGCTGTGCCGGACCCTCCCCTCACCACCACCACCTCCACCCCTTCCTTGCTTTCCTCTGGGCTCAGGTTGCAGGAGTCCGACAATGCTCTCGCTGTTCCGGGGGCGGGTGCATGGAGGATGGATGCACCTGTCTCTGCTACTGAATAGCTTATAGCATCCACCCCCATCTCTGCTGTGCCTTTCACCTCTGCCTGAAACTCCATCTCTGTATTTATATCCAGCCAAAAGATAACCGGTCTGGTTCAGAAGTTCCAGGACAATGGCCGCATTTATGCAGAGCTGATGAAGATGGCTGGGGGCTGACAGGGGTGCCTTCTCCGGCCCCTAAAAACAAGAGGCGGGCATGCGGCGTCCACTCACGCGTGTCCGGGCGGAGCCGGTGCACCCTTTAGAAGCTTAGATTGCCGCGATCGGGAGCAGGGTTTTTTAAGGAAGGAGAAGTCGCTGTTGCGGGGTCTCAGTCGACCCCCCGGCGACGCGCTGGTTTGTGCGGCCACCGACGAGGGCCCGGGCTGAGAACATCACAGGGAGCGACGGCCCGGAACGGCGGCGTGAGATAAGGAGGCGAGCGAGATGAAAGAGAAGCATGCTATCACTGACCCGAGGCAGAAAGACAGGTTACTCTACCCCTGTCTATTACAGTGTATCTCTGTACCGTCCACCAGGAGACTGGACTGAGCACCAAGGCAGCATATACTGTACTTTAATACTCCCATCGTGAAGATTTGATCATCAGTCAAAGTTGTCTCACTTTCCCTATCGGAATAAAAAGCCCCCCCCCCCCCATTATTCATTCGCATTACGTGATAAAACTGTTACCCAGATTTGTCCACGTTTGACAAATAACAGAAACCATTTAACTTATAATGACGTGCCTTTTTTTTTTTCCCTCTCTGCACCGACGCCGTGTTTTTAAAGTGACAGCCGGTATTTTCTGTCTTGTCTGGGGCTCATTTGCACATGACTGTGGGTGTAGCTGATCTTTTAATTACGGTGAGGCTGCTTCTGATCCGACTCGCTGCCTCTCGGTAGTTTTTAGCTCTGTCAGTGCTTGTGTCGCTCTGCGCTTTCAGTGTGTTCTCTCTCGAAATCAAGGTGTTCTTTTTCTCTAATGACTTAGACGGCAAGGTGTCCCCAGTCTCTGACGAATGGAAATCCAAGGTGTCTAGTGACTTATACTACTGGTCCGTAAAAGCTAATTTTAGGGTTTACTTTGCTTAGCAGATGCCTTTACTCCAAACCAGAGTATGTTGAGCACAGGTATGGAGATACCTGTTTTATAGATCACTTTACTCAAAAGGTACTGCAGAAGGACTCAAATCAGAAGACCGGGGATTACAAATCCAAGTCCCTTTTCAAGTCATGTATATCCTGGGACCATGCCAATGTCTCAGTCAGGTTCAGTTCATCTTAATGAGTTGTGTATATGTCTAAAAACGCTCAGGGTCCAGTACTGATCTCAAAGGTACCAGTCAAGAAAGGCCTGGACCATTGACTATGTCTTTCTCTCCTTTAGATGGACCCGGTTCAGAAGGCTGTGATCAACCACACTTTTGGGGTTCCTCAGCCCCTCAAGAAGAAGCCCGTCATTTCTTGTAACATCTGCCACCTGCGGTTCAACTCCATGGTCAGTGAGGGCTTCCTGAGCTTCCACTTGTAGCAGTCTCTGTCACTAGCAACATTTGCTTGCCTTGGTTGCTGAATTGTCAGCTTAACATCCCTGTTCTATAAACCATTACACAATTGTTTGTAGGATGTCATTTCCGAGTCTTGTGATTGGGCATATGGTTAACCATAATAATGCATAGAAATGTTGTATTTTGTCAACATACTCACGGGGACAGGCATGTTAGTGTAGTTTGTACAGAATCACTCTTTGCCCCCATTACACAATATGAAATGCTTATTTGTTCTTGTTTTAAACTGCTTTGGTTTGGACTTTACTTAAAGCAGTCATTATACTGCATTACACATACCTTCATAACGCATTATAATGCATTCATAAAGTATTATAAACCCAGCTATAACTATTTATAAAAAGGCATAACACATTATGTCCTGTGTATTATGCATTATGAATGCTCAACGAAGGTCTCATCTCTAATGCACTATAAACACCATGCAGCACAAAGCATCCTTAATTCTTATACTGACCATTGTAATGCATTATAGTGCATTATAGATGAGGCCTTTATAGAACATCCATAATACATGAGAAACACAGCTATACTTTATATAAATAGTTATAGCTGTGCTTATAATATTTTATGAACATGTTACAATGAATTATAAGAACAGTCATTAGACTTTATGAATATGGGCTTCTTAGAAAGTGTTACCATAACTTTTTCTATACACTGTATATTTTAATGTCAGTAGTATTGTTAGCATTTAATATTTATTAGCATTTAGCAGGTCATATTATCAATCCGTCCATCTGTCTTCCCACCATTTACATAGAACAGGGTCTCGGGGCCCAGGAGCTAATCCCAGGCAACCCAGGGCAAAAGGCCGGGGTACCAGTCCACTGCAGGGCATCCATGCACACTACGGGCATTTTATAAGACCTCAAAGGAGCTTGCAGTTGCAGTTTTTTTCATTTATTATACACAACTTTTGTAATTTGGGGCTTCATTTGTGTCAGGAGTTACTCTATCACTCATTTGCATTTATATGGCAGGGCCCGAATTCCGCCGAATCCTAATGAGGTTCTCCAATCAGTGATCATGGAGATCGCCCGCGCAAGCGACCTGCCAAGCAGCTGTGGGGGAGCAGTGACTCCTCTCACCTAACAAATTACTCCATTCAGAGGAGATGTTCAAAAAGCCGCTTCGTTTCCATGCCGGGGGGAGTTTGCCGATCCCGCCCCCCAAAACCCGTCCCTTTGGTTCCCGTCCCGTTAGAAGCGAGACCAGCGCGGATAATCACGCAGGTCCCGGCTACGGCACTCCAGACGAGGATGGACTCTAAGGTCCCCCATGTCCGAATATTGACTCCCCAGGTCACGGCTGGCATATTTCGCTAAACTGAGGTCTGAGCTGTCCTCAGCTGAGACAGGGCCGAGGAGCGAACCCCCCCCCCCCCCGGAGCTGTGCGGGGGACAGCAGCCATCAGTTTCTGTGAAGGGACTTCATTGATCGGCCTCATTCTCCGCCCCCAAGCATTTTGCCACGGGGGAGTTTATGCATCTGTGCACTGGATCAGTGTGACTGATTATACGGCTTTACCCCCACCCCCACATCACCATGTCTGACTTCAATATCTTGTCGCACAACCCATCCTGCTCAGCAGTCCCTAATCTGCGTTCTTTACATCCCTATGCTACTCTACACTTAACTTAATTTTCCCGGAATGTTAATTTGACGCATTGCCATTATTTTGCCCGCCTTTGCCTTTTCGCAGCAGCGATTATCGCCTGGGATTCAAAATCGCAGTGTAACTTCAGTACGGTCGCCCCTAAACTCTTACTGTTGCCCATCTGCATGCGGCAGTCACGGGATAATATACTGCGCATGTCGCTGAGCTCGAGCCCGACATCGCACCAATAAAAAATGTGACGTCCCTCTCTATGTGGCACCCAACTCATCGCAATTTTAATGCATCCCTTTGATTCATACGCCCACGTGCCTCATGGTCCCACCTCCATGACACGTTATCCAATTGTCTGGCTCGTTGCTTCGTTTGCGTCCAATCGAATCCTGGGAAAACACCACGTGAGCCCATTCAGAGGAGATAAAAGGGGTGAGAAAGGGACGTCTTCCTGCGCGGTAGTGGTGAACGCTTGTTTGTTTACCCTGGAGCACTCCTGTCGCAAGAAATGCGACAGACGTGCGGCGCCTGCAGATTAGCGTTCCCTTTTCTTTGCAGGCTTTTGTTGGGGCTCTTATCTGAGAAGCACGCCGGGCGGGGTCAATGCAATGAACAAGTTGACCCGCTAAGAGCTCATACAGAGAATACAGAGAAGCCCCCCCCCCAATGAGTGTCAGCATCATTTGCTCACCGTTTAATTTATTCCTGATCGTTTCGATGTGGTGGAGTCTCGCTCTCCCCGGGTCACGATAATCATACCTCACGGGGGGTTAAATCAAGAGGCTGCTTCAGTCATGTGTGTGTGTGTGTCTGTGTGTGTGTGTGTGTGTGGCTGGGAGTGTATTAGTGTGTGTCTATGACAGCAGGTTTTTTTTTCTCCTGGGGAGCTCATGTGACTGTGATAAGGTATGTTCCTGTTACACCTGCCGTATCTCAGGACCCCAACTCCGGGTTTCAGCTCGCTGCGTCTTCCGGTTCTTATCGGGTCTGAGCAGGCCCTTCTGGGTGTATGAGGTGGCCATTTTAGCTGTACATTGTGCATATATTTATATGCCTCTGGGGAGGTAAAGAAAGATTCCCAGTACTGAGATTTAAATTTTGCACAGGCAGGATGCTCCTCGATGATGCTCCTGTGTTATTTTTATCTCACGATTCGCCACGCGGCAGCCTTCACTCTGGGTCCCATTCAAGGAGCCTCCTTGATTTGATCCTGTTGTTCCCAAGCAGTCGGCTCTATTTCCCATTTCTTTCTCCCCTGTGTTGGGGGTGGCTTTGTGGTTTGATGGGTTAAGATGCTGTGATCAGAAGGTTGCCAGTTCGAATCCCAAAGTCAGCAGAGTAGTTTTACCATTGGGCCCTTACCAATTAAATGGGTAAAAGTCACTCAGTCCACAGAATGCTTTTGCAAGAACCTTTTGTAGGATTACATGAGGACTGAACTGTATTATAAGAGGAGGAATCCTGACTTTAGGTCATTGGCGGTCTCATCTGAAAAACAACAAAAAAATGGATTGGCTGAGTTTTGGAAATTAGCCCTTCAGTTGGCCCAGGAATTGACAGAGCCTGCTTTCTCAACTGTAAGGTGCTGTGGATAAAAGCATCTGCTAAAGAAAAATTATTATAATTGCATCACACACACACTGCCATGGTCATGCAGCACTGACCTCGTCAGCTTCTCCGACACAGCATGTCCACCGTTTCCTTCGGCACGCCTGGGTCTTCGCAGTTCCAGGGTAAGCGTTTTCCCCGCACCTGTGACCACTTCACTTTGCAGCAGTATGAACAGATGGTCGGTCTTGCGAGATACTTGGGGCGGGTCACATGATGCTGGGAGCTTTGCAAGGTTGGGAAGTTCAGCCTTGTCTGGTTTTCAGCTGCCTAGTGACCGGAGACAGGCAGAGAAGGCCAGATGCCAAGGCCCATGGGGTCCAGGCCGGCGTGCTCCACTCGTATCCGCCAGGTCCCCGTAACCCCACCCCAGGCATACAAACTGGGCCCAGCAAAGCTGAACAGCACTAGAAACAATTACAGTTCCTTTTTTAGCAAATGCTTTTATCCAAACTGATGGACAGTTGAAAGCAGGGTCAGTCTGTTCCCGGAGCAATTGGGGGTTAAGGGCCTCGCTGAAGGGCCCGACGGTGAAATCATTCTGCGACACTGGGATTTGAACTAGCGACCCTCTGATCCCAGGCACACACCGCCCCCCCCGAAACATACAGTGAACATGAACCGCAGGCCATCAAACAGGAGCCAGAAAGCTGTTTTCCTCTGCGTGATGCTGAATGTCATGCTGTGACGCTAGTGCTCTTGTCCAGGTGTCCGGCCCAGTGCGATTAGAGTCCGCAGATATAGCGGGCCTAAATGCAGCCTTAATGCCCCCCCCGTCGACTCCTGCATTGGCCTTTTCCCACCGGCAGAACCAGGCAGAGGCGCACTACAAGGGCAACAAGCACGCCCGCAAGATGAAGGCCGTGGAGGCGCAGAAGAACAAGCAGAGGCATCTGGTGGAGCCGGCTGGGCGGGACCGGGAGCTGGAGAAGGTCCGGGAGAACGCGCCGGCAGCGGAGGCCCCCCCGGCGCTGACAGAGAGCGGTAAGCACCCGAGAGGTGGCGCGGCACACTATGGCGGCCTTCGCCGCTTCGGATTGTAATTTGAGCCGGTTGGCGGTCGGTGTTCTGTTCTTTGGCGCGCTGGCTTCCCTTCCTCCCCCGTCCTTGTCACCCGACCCCCAAATGTTGCTCGTTGTCGTCGCTTGTTGCAGGCACTGCCCATCCCCCTTCGGCTCGGCCTCCCGTAAGTCAGCTACCCGCCGGCTGCACGCCCAGACCGGCAGCCTCTCCGGGCCCGGGCCTCTGCGCCCGCCACTTAGCACCTCCCGCTTGATTGATGGCACAGGAGCTGCCGTAAGGACTCGTAGAGAAGATGCTCCGACTTAAGGAGAGCAGCTCAGTTAATAAAGAGCCCTGAATATCGATCGGCGGCTCCGGTGGGTCTTTATCATGCTCACCGCCTCGCTGTCAGGGGCCGTCCCCGCGGGCCGATCCCGAAGGGCTCTGTGGCAGATGGGAGCTTTGATGTGACTGATGCGGAGGAAGCTATGCCGCACTTAGAAGACACTAGCGTCGTCACGTCAGCAGAAAGGGCTGTTCGCGGGCATGCTAGGCTAGGGTCAGGGGTCACATGTCTGTAAGCGTTACGGGAAAGGTGCTGTGTTTGACGACATTTATGAGTAGCGAGTCCTTAGTCCTAACCGTGCATATCCTCCCCACTTAAGAGTAAGTGACAGGCAACATCAGTCATGCCTCCATAGGTGAAACAGAGCAGGATTTCACATGCAATTCATTGAAAAATTGGAAGTAGTGTATGCTTTCAGTGGTCATTGCAGGGTCCTGTCCCCAAGGGAGCTCACAATGATCAGGGATCTATCTATAGAATTTATTTTCTGGCTTTTGTGTATATATATAATTTTATGACTTATCCATGATTTTTAAGATCTCACATTTGTTTAAAAAATACAAATACACCCAAAGTGCAGAAGTCCAGGGACACCCTGGACAGGATACCAGTGGCTAAATGCCTGCTTATCTAGAGTCCAGGAATGCTATAAGGCATATCTAAATATCTAAGGCAGCTAAACCTATTGGCTCGTGCGAAATAGAAAAACGAGCAGCAAACCGCAGATTAATCTACACGATAAACTAATATTACGCAAATTCGGTCCTAATCACTTCTTCACCATGGATGGTTTCTCAAAAATAAACGCCAATGGCACCGCAAACTAAATGCTGCACTTATTTGTAATTAGTTTTGAGGGAAAGTGAATTAAATAGCTGAGTCATGCATTACACTTTTTTCCCTGAAACTAAGGGAAAGACAGTAGGGGCAAAAAATAATTACTTTCCTGTCAGATTCCATTGGATATTCTTCGCTCAGGCCTATCTGACAGACAGATTCAGTATATATATGGTAGGACCAGGAGGAAATGGAACCAGGGGAGCAGGGAGATAAGCCAGAACTGGTTTTATGTTGCAAGTAATTTTATACTTCCGAAGTAATTTAGTGACAAAGGCACAAACCTTAATAAACCCCTTCTTGTAATTGGCGTGATGTGAAATTGAAATGCAGCAGAGCAGCCCAGTCACAGCATGGCGACAACGCAATTCTGTAACCTGGTAATACCCAGAATTACCGCCCTATGAAATAAGCCACTCTCCCCTTTCCCTACAAACCAGGAGCCAATCCCAGGGCATCAGGCTGTACCGGGTAGCCAATAGCATGCGCGGCTCCCTCAAGGAGGCCCTGGAGAGGTAGATGAAAGACTGCTGGACTGATGCAGTTCCCCAGGCCACAAGGCCACTCCACTGGGAGGGCGGTGTTGCTGACGCATAGCTGTGTTGGCCAGAAGTCGATGTAGTATGGTCACTCTCTGCAGTGGTGTCATCCTGCACTGGACACCCCTGTCACCTGCTCTCCCTACGCAAGCCCGCACACTATTTGTGTCCTCCAGAGCAGTGTTCCCCAACCCAGTCCTTAGGGAACACCAGACAGTCCACGTTTTCGCCAACCAGCTCCCAGCTGATCAGGAACACCGAACACCTGGAGTGCAGGGAGCTGAGAGGAAGTCTGGTGATCCCCAAGGACTGGGTTGGGAAACACTGCCTCAGAACACTGAGAAATTCTGTGGCAGTTGCACAAAATTGTTGCCGGGTTGGATTCTGTGCCTGTGACCCAAAGGTTGTTGGTTCAAATCCTGGAGTCGGCAGAGTGATTTCACCACATGGCCCTTATCCCGCAGTTGCTCTGGGGATTGCCTGACCATGCTTTTAATTGCACGTCGCTTTCCATATGCATTCAATAAATTAATGTTCGCCGGCCAATTCAGTCAATAGTTATTCAGTTATTGCAGTTTTGGTACGGCTGGCGGTGAAACCATGACTGGATTTTGTAATAACAGTGCTGCCTGTTGAGAAGCGACCGAGGCTACGGGAATTTCTGTCTGTCCTCGAAGTGCTCAGGAAGAGGGGATGTAGGCCAAAATATTACACACAGGCTAAAAAAAAAGGCCAGACAGCTCTGTCACAGGGAGAGGTGTACGGTCGCCATAGCGCTGTGAATCAGAGACCTATTATAACTGCTCCAGGTTGCGCCCCATCTGGTGCTCCCCCCGAGCTTTGTTCCCCGTCCGTCAAGACGCAGTCGGGGGCACGGTTATCTGGAAGCCTCACCTGGCCTGAGGACAATGCCAGACCATCAAGGAGTGACCTCAGCGGCCCTCAGCCTGTCCTCAGCTCGAATGACCAGGGAACCCAGCGGTCGTTTGGCTTAATAGAAACACTTTGAACACTCTTGAGTTCTGGGGGGGGAAAAAACCCAAATGAGGCATTGATTTTAATATCGATACGGCGCGGGAGCTGCAGGTTTCACACATAGTATCGAAGACAATCACCGATAATGGGGATTCTGGCGGGGAGAGAGTATCTGTTATACAGAATGAACATTCTCATTCAGTGGCGGTTTGCACTCGATTGGACTATTTACATGTTTGAAAGGAAGCTGTCTTGTATCGATAATAATTATTGTTTACCATAATTACCCAATTTTAAACGCTTGACTCGGCTTTGCATTTGAGTCAACAGATTAACAACAACAGATATAATAATAAAATGAAGACGACAGCCCACACATTTTTCGAATTACTTACCCCACGGCTGGAGTTTATACTGCAGGGGATGCCAGTCTACCACAGGACACATACACACACAGCACTGGCAAGTCAGAGATGCCATTTAGCCTTAACTGCATGTCTTTGGGTTGTGGGAGGAGACTCACGCATGGATGTAGTAGATATGAGAGTAGGGGTAAGATGTTAGAACCCCACCCCAGGTGAGAGGAGGCCACATCACCAGGGACTTAGCCACCCCAGATAATGATGAAGATAGCTATTGTCGCTGTTGTTTGTTGTTTTTTTTTATTATTGTCATTGTTGTTATTTGTCATTTATATTTGATCTAAAAGTGTTTACCACAAATTGAAAGTGCAGAAACAAATTGGAAAAAGAAATCAGGGACCAGCTAACAGATAAAACTAAACAAAGGTTAAAATGCCCAGTTGAAAGCCTTACGGAGCAGAGCTATAAACAAAGAAGATCCATTAAGTAAGGCCCATTAAGTGGGAATAAAAAACACACAGCGGATTATAGATTGAAGTGCTGATTGTAGAGGCATCTTTAAAATTGACGGTCAAGTGCAATGGTGGGCAAAGCATTTCAAAATAATGGATGAAAATGACGCCCCCTTGTGTTTACTTTAGGAGACCCGTATAAGTTTAGAGTACAGCGGTATTACTGAGGTGTGGTGCGGTTTAATGGAATGTAGGATGGCATTACTGAAGGGTGAAGCAAGGTTAATGAACGGTGGGGTGGTGTTAATGATGGGTGTAGCAGTGTTCAAGGAGAGTAGGACGGCAGTGCTGGAAGGTGAGGCGAGGTTAATGAATGTTGGGGTGGTGTTAATGGCAGGTGGTGCAGTGTTTATGGAGACGTACAGGCTGAACTGTGCACGTTCTTATGTGCAAGAAGGCTGGGGCACCTTGACGTCTCAGCTCTCCCTCCCGGGGATGTTTCCGGAATGCGAGAGAAAGGTGCTCACGAGGGGTGGCTGAATTTAGGCATTAGAGGAGCGCCTACCCAAAGGCTGTGTTACGAAACCGGGGGGAAAAAAAGACACTTTCCCTACATGCTTGACACATTTCAGAAATCTAAGAGAGGACTTCGTGAGAAGCTGAAGGTTTCTCAGAACACGAAGGATAAATGATGCGTTAGAACAGTTAAGACATACAGTCTGGAGAGATTTCAGCTGAACGTTTCTATACTACACGGGCGTCATATCTTACAAAAACATAGCCCAGCTGAGACAGGGCGGATTCCTGTTGAGGAAGCTTACATTTTCAAAAGAGCTGAGGGTGAAGTGCAGATCTTTGGAGAGCCCATAATTACTGTCATTCAAAATCGGAGCAAAACCAAAGGAAGTTTCAGTGCACTGTTGTTTTTTCTGTCGTTTTGTGGTCTTGTTGCTATCTATGTAAGTCTGGTTCTTGCCAGAATATTTTTATTAATAGATATTTTCGTGAAACATGATAGTTCAGTTCATACTCTCCATCCATCCATTCATTTTTTGTAACTGCTTGTGCTGTTCTGGGTCACGGGGGTTCTCCCAGTTGGCTCATTTCAGGGGCCACTTTCACAAAAAAACAAGCCTTTTAAAATGACCTTTTTAGCTCCATCTTTTCTTTACATTGAAGAAATTGAAAGTTGGGTCATCACTGCAGTAAATTTGCTGCAGGGGAGATAAATCCAATGACCTCCAGATTGGTTTCAGGGTAAACACATATGACATCCCCTTCCTTAGCCTGTTTTATTAACTGGAATACAGCGAGGTGCCAGGGGGCCTTTCCCAGGGTAATTCATGTACTGCACGTGCTGTGAGAATAGGCATAATTAAACTGTAACGGCATCGGGTGAATGTTACAGTTGGTGCACTGCTGTTGGTTTGCATTGAATGGATACATGGTAAACAGCAGATCTTTAAACTGTATGGATAAAAATTATTTTGATGTTTTCTAATTCGCTGTATAAAACAGTTTACAATTAGAGTTTAAAACAACAGAGTTTAAGTTAGATGGACACATGGGCCTGATTGCCGAACTGGAATGTTCCCATGGCTAAAATATCTCTGAAGAGCTTATGACACGGCTGAACTTGGTGTATTTGGATAGAAGGCACGCAAACAGCTTTTGGAATGTTTGTGGGTCTTCGTTTCAGGTGAACATTAATAAATAATAAATGAATAAAGCTCCTGCCTTCTTATCTTCATTTTACATTTTAGCCAATGGCTCCAATATCCAAGTGAAAATGGTGAAAATGAGTTAAAATGCATCCGCCTTCGTATATACACGAGTTTCAGTGGTGTTTTTTTTTTTACATTTTCCATCGAAAATGAGATAAGACTTTATCTTCTCTGTCATTTGAATTAGATAAGGCTCAATACGCAGAGGAATTGAATGGAAAATTCAAGTTCTGTTCTCTGAACTCAGTGTGATCAAAGATTAGAAAAATTTTAGTTATATAATGTGAATGTTGGACTAAAACCATATGATATTCACTGTAGGAGTAAGATTGGTAATGAGCTTTGGGTACCAGCATGTGAAGGATGATCACACTATTTGTCGTCAAGGTTTGCCTTCATGTCTACATTGATGAGTTAATTTTGTACTAGTCTGGGTCTTTTTTGTGTTGGGAGTCTATTTTCACAGCTTCCCAGAAATTGCATGAAGGGGTAGTGTGTTTGCTCAGTGAGTAGTATTGTTGCCTCACACCATCAGGGTTATGGGATCGATGACCCTAGCTCTCTGTGTGGGGATCACCATGGTCCGTTATTTGGAATTGTGAGTTTCCTCCAGTTCCAAGTTCCTTCCCACGTGCCAAAAATGTGAATTTGTGTCTCTAAATTGCTTTTAGCATGTGATTATGTATGGGAATGTATGTTCCCTGCTTCATGCCCTGTGGTGAATGAGCAGCTATTTTAAGTAGAGTATACTTTTATGAAAGCAGGGTGAGAGTATCCCTGGAGAAAAGTTAAAGGGCCTTCGCTCACTCTGCCAACCCTAGGATTTGAACCCACAACCTTCCACAGCATCCTATCCCACTGAGCCACACACTTCCTCATTTTGCTTTATTGAGTGATCAGATGGTTCCTCCACAGCCCCTACACCTGATCCAGAGCCAGGAAGACTGGAGGAGTCCCCAGGGATCTCGGTTATGCTCACCCCCATATCAGAGGTGTCATCACTGGAGTTGGCCACCCTGACCTCGCCCCACGTGTCCCCGGACCCTCAGCGGACTGTCCCGTCCGATCCCCCCAGCAGTGAGGTCCCGAGCCTATCCTTTGAGCCCCCCTCCCGGGACCTGTCCAGCAGCGAGGGGGAGGCCACCCTAGATGGGGATAAAGACTCCAAAAGAAGCAAGCAGCAGCTCCACTGCCCCGTGTGTAAAGTCACCGTCAACTCCGTGTCGCAGCTTGACGCACATAACAGTGGTAAGTCCTGCATCAGTATCACATTTTTGGCAAGCAGGAGTGCATTTCAGATAGACCTCACCCTGCAGTCCGAGCCGAACCGGCATCGTACTCTGGATCTCAGCATCACACTTGATAATTCCCATAGTAACACCAATAAAAACACCTCTACTTATCTCTCTACAGACGAATGAAATATTTGCACTTGGGAGTTTTACTTAGCCAAACATCTCAGGGCAGAACAAAAAATGATTAGTACAGAGAGATAACCAATCAGATTGTAGAGGGGGTGGGCCCAAGCAACTGGAGGAGGCGAGGCCATGACATCCGATTGGTTGGTCTGACATCTGACACAAGATCGGATTGGTTATCTCATTGAACAAATCATTTTTCGCTTAAATAAAACTCCCAAGAGCAAAATATTTATGATTGCACAAAGAACATCAGTTTGCCTGAAATGGAAATGATTGTAGTGGCCACACAGGAATGTTTTATCAGATTATTCTGTTTTCAGTTGGATAGAGATAAAGGTAATTCTTTCAGTAGTGCTTAGTACAGCTAAATTAAGCAATAGTATTAATACTATGCAAAGGCACAGTGTAGATCTACCTCACAGCAGCAAAACATAGTAACTACACTGACACTGAAGCTGAGAAATAGGGCTTCTAAGTTCCCAAATGTGCTGTAGATAGATAAATGATTGTGTACTTATTCAAAACTTAGCATGGCTGAAGTAAGATCTTTTGTCATGAGATAAAGCACAGACTGAGAAACCCAATTTCGATCATAACTCAGTTTTGGTAAAACATGAACGTGTCTTGCCTTTTTACGGCAGAGATGATAAAATACTTGTCACACTTAAATGGGATTTATTTTTCAAACATTAAGCTGTTTCAAAATCTTTTATATAGAATAGATATCCATCCATCCATTTTCTATGCAGGGAGAGTAAATTATAAAGAATGCTAATTCTCTTTTTACAATGTTGGGCTTTTTTCTTGCATGGTTGCCTTGTTTTGAACAGTTTTGAACAGACATACTATCACAATAATAGGTGAATAGGTGAAAAGTCCGACCCTTCACTATCCAGTGGCCACGCAATTTAAAATTAGATAATTGACCCGAAGCCATTAGGACCTAGATGTTCAAATATTAAATTCAGTTTTTCAAATTGAATGCTAAACACACTTTTGTAAATAAATAAGCCATTTTCCAATTGACTTAATGACACAGCATTAAAATGAAAAAAAGACATTTTAGACCTTTTTATTTGAAACCATAAAGAACCTGTTTTCAAATAATATTTTTAGATTTGAAAGTTTGCAGTCTTATGAGCAGTTTTATGAATTATTTCATGTTTCAGGTCATGCACGGGTTTAAAATATTCTTTCCGGGCAGACGCCAGTCAGACACAGGTCAGCTGTAAAATCTCGGGCTTCATCAGAAACGGAGGCAGGGCATCGATAGATTTACCAGGTTAACCCTGACGTCTTATCTGATACTATTTATAATAACTCATTATAATATATAATTATAATATATATATATAAAATATCATAATATTCTATATTATAATAGCTATAATAACTAATTATACATTCGTCCTCTGCTGTGTTTTCTTTTTTGCACGGAATGCATTAATTTATTACTCAGTGGAAGTCAGAAAGAACGTCTCTGTTTTGCTGGACATCTTCCAGGCAGCCATCTAATTTTGCCACTACATCTTTGTTCTAATCACCTATACAGTACAAGGTTAGGGGGATGGGGGCATCCAAGGGACACCCTGCATGGTGTTATATTGCTAATTAAATCACTGACGTAAAACACCCTCCAGATTAATACAAGTGATCTGAATGAAGTCTTGTGATTCGCTGCTTCTTTTCCTCTGCCCCGCCCCCCCAAACCCCGCCCCCACCCCATCCCACCTCCAGGGTCCAAGCACAAGCTGATGCTGGAGGGCCAGTGCGTTCAGCCACGGCGCCGGAGCAAAATCGCGGCCTGCAGGAGCAAGCGGCTCGGGCCCAAGAGCAGCCTGAGCGTCACCGGCAAGGACTTCCACTGCGAGGTGTGCGAGATCCACGTGAACTCGGAAACGCAGCTGGAGCAGGTAAAGGAAAAGGGGATGTGGGAGTGCAGTCTGTCTGCTGCCCAGTCTCAGCAGTATGGATTACATATGAGTGCTGCTTAGCATACTGGGAGAGTGTTATGAATACAGTAAGTGTCATTGCCAATCGGGATCGGGCCTCAGACCGTTGAGCTGGAATTCAATGCCGATGGTTAACATGAGAAGTGGAGGTGGGAGATGCGCAGGAACCTAAGTTCCATTCAAAAAGGTTTTTGGTAAAGGTAAACGAGGCTTGGAGGCATAGACATAAACTACATAAACTCCACAGACGTCTGGTCCACAGACGCACATGCCAGTGACCGGAGGTGTCAATTTCAGGTCCAGAAAGTAAGGATTTTGTTTCAACCAACTAGTTGAGCACTCTATGACTGTGACTCTTTATGCTCAACTGGTTAGTTGAAACAAAATTATGGTTTGGATTTTTACTTTCTGGACCTGAAGTTGACTGCCAGTGACTCTGACGTTCAGGCCTCTGGCAACATATTTAATGCAGAGGAGTTGCTACATTGTTATATTCATATAGTGTAACAGAGTTACCGTTACGAGTTTACGTGAATATCTCCTCTTCATTAGCCTTCATTGACAGATTCCCAATGAGCCTTCGGTCCACGTAATTCAATAGCTGCATTCGGTATTAACAAGATCTGTTGGAGTAAAATTAACTGAAAGTTAAAAAGGAATTTTTAAAAGTGTATATGATCCAAGCTGATATAATTTCTTATTATGTCACTCTCATGGGGGCAAAGAAATACATATTCTTGGCAATCAGGTATTAGAATAAGCTATCAAATGTACAGGAAAATAGATAATATGAGTGGTAAAAAAAATATCTTGCAGTATTTTATAGCACAAACGATAAAATCCCAATGAAATCAGACTTGGTTTCTGACTGAGTAGCGGAGATTGAGGAAGGTTACGGCTCGAATGGACATAAAACCGAAACGCTCATAGCACAGAGAAGCGTTAGCATCCCACGCGTCACATTTTCCAGGACGCTCTCCGTCAGCGGTGGGCGGGGCTGGTCACACAGGCTCCGCCCTGCTGGTGTTAGTCGCCATGTGACTCCTGGCCCTGCTTCAAAAGTTCTGCAGCCCCCAAACCCCAGACAGAATGAAAGAATGAGTGTGGGAATGGTGGGTAAGGCTGGGGGGATTGTCTTTGTTAATGTGTCGCACTGGGAGACCTGTGACCGGTGTCCCCCCCCCCTGCATTCCAGCACATGAACAGCAGGCGGCATAAGGACCGCCTGGCGGGAAAACCCCCCAAGCCCAAGTTCAGCCCACACACCAAGACCCAGCAAAGCTCTCTGCTACCAGTAAGTAGAGTCAGGCAGCCTCATCTACACCTGAGGAGAGAGGGGAGTACACAGGGGTGGGGCCACGGGAGCGCAAGCTGAAAGCTGATTGGCTCATGGATGTCGCTCAACAATTCTGGACAAATCATTGCCATTATATGGTTGGTTCCTCTGTAAGATACAGTACCACATTCACACATAAGATTAAGATTAAGCATGCATCATGTTGATGACTCGTATTCTTGTGTATGTGAAAGTATTTTGATATTGTTCAAAAGCCAGATGTTTCAGGTGATTTTGCTAACGTTGGTGGGAAGAGTTTTGAGATATCAGAGAGGCCAATATTAATACAGAGGAGCTAACTTTATCATTAGTCAATGATTCGTTTTGAATTGGTGACTGACAGGGGAGGAGGCACTTCAGGGACCAATCAGCTTTCAGCTGAGGTCAGTGACCCTGTGGCCCCACCCCTGTGTATACGCTTATTGGTCAGTGTATTGAGGCTCTGCCATTGGATTCCTGCATCACTCCAGCACTTTTTCTGTCTGCCCTAGAACGTGCGATGGAGCGGCTATGCCAGTGGGGCCGTCTCTGCCGTCAAGAAGGTGTTCGGCCACTACAACCTCAGCTCCCTCTCCTCTCAGGTTTGTGCCAGAGGAACAGTCATGGTGGGGTGGCGGATGGGGGTGTTTGCATCCTGCTCTTTTTTTATGCGTCCTTCTGAAGAAATCGTGCCTCCGAGCCACTGGACATTGTTTACCGGTCATTGGCAGGATTTCACTTAGGACTTCAAATCAAATCAATGTTTATTTATGAAATGCACAACAGTACAGCACACAGCAGTAGATGCAGGCTGTGTGTTTTCCTGGGAGTTCCCTATAGTAAAGTAATAAGTAATAAGGTTAAGGTTAAAGAGGAAACCAGAAATGTGCGAAATGTGCAAATCACCCACACTAGTATTCTGAACAGCTATTGAGTAGCCACACTGCCTGAGGGTAGATGCTGTTACGGAGCACGATTCTCCGATGGTGCTTCCCTGACGGCAGGAGTGAAATCAAGCCTTCTAGTCTAGCTTAGCTGAGGGGGCTTGTAGTTCCTCACAGGTAGAAAGCACAAAAGATCTGTTGGGGAGGTCGACCGCGGTGGTAAGAGCAGGGACAGAGTCCAGTCTTGGGTGGACTGTCTGTCTCAGACAGACCTGATGTCAATGGAGCTTCAGTAGCTGGTGCCACCCAAAGAGATTCCCATAGTGAGACACCTTACTCCATTATCTAAGAACCTTATTATGCTTTTCTGGTTTTTCCCTTTCTCTTAGTGGGTGATAAGAGTTTGTAAAAAGATTGCAAAGTCTTAATACCCAAAGTATGCTCCAAAGCAGTAACCACAGAAACCACTCTGATCTAATCTACCTGAAACTGCTCATTGGAATTACAGCCCTTACTTCCGTGACATGGTGAGGTCACCTAGTAACACAATCCTTATTGGCTGCCTACCTGTAAGGATCGGGCAAACTGACCAATCAAAATAACACTTGGCTGGAGCTCTAGCAGAGCATTTAAAACAGTTCCCCTTTAAGGCATCAACTTGTATATATATGACGAGTGTTGGGTAGATCATAAGCAGCGATAGTCTGCTGTCTTCACCCTGCAAGCCACTGAAGGCATACAGGAGAATCTCTGCGGTGCACCTGTAGAAATGCCTCAGGATGCAGGATGCAGGCTGCTTTTGGATTCTGGTTGACAAAAAAACAAAGTCCATATTTCCAGGCCTGTAATCACTCCTCACAGATTATAGTTAAGAGCATTCTTATTACTGAGGCAGCAGCATAGATGTACTGTAGTCTGGCAGGAGATCGGTCTGTGCGTTATTATAAATACAAACACGGTGCACAGCAAAGGTCACAGTTTGAAACATCCTGTTCTGAGCAGATCCACTTTTTAGGTTCTGTCTATCTTTTCTCGCTCCATGCGTTTCCTGGTTTAACATTGTCATTTCTTTTCCAATGATTCCAAAGCATCAGCACCATTATTAAATGTGGTGCTGTTAGAGTTAATTATTTGCAAGGGCTCTTGCTAAATTCAGGAACATCAAGAAAACATATGTATATTTTTAATTTGCATTTTTGCTCAGCATAGCCATGCCAGAACAGGACAATAGCTGACAAATTGTGATAATGGATATGGCTTTGATGAGCTATTTAAAAACACGCTCAAGCAAATATGCCGCAACTGTTGCTGGTTAATATTTTTACAGTCCATGAATAGTTAATCTA
>JAODKL010000045.1:12908299-12926971 GCA_026780765.1 Petrocephalus schoutedeni
GAATTTCTAGGTGTTTGAATTGGGGGGGGAGGGGGGTTCGGGGTCGCTGTCATTCAGCGTCGCTCACCGGCAGCGACCTTCGCGTCTGCGCGCCGCTGTGGGGAGAGACGCGCCGACGCGCTTCCGCCGGCCACGTGACCTGTCACGGCACTCGCGTGCGCCCGATGTTTTGAAATGACACCCTTTAGTGTTAAGTTAGTCGTAAGTAACATTTCCAGCCGACTGGGTATATTGATGCGACACCAGAAACATTTATCGCAGTCATTTAAATCAGACTTTTATTCTAAAAGTATTGCATTAAGGGGACAAACCAAAGAGTGCATTAAACACATTCGTACCTGCTTTTCTTGGTGAGGATTACAATATAACATTTTTTTTAAATAGAATTTTCTTGAGGTGTTTTTTGTAAACGCAGCAATGACATTTTCTCTCTCTGGCTTTAAAGGGGTTAATATAGATCTATTGGAATGCACATTTTGCCTGAAGTCTTGCCCATTCATAGAGGAAGGTGCATACTTAAATCAGTTTAAGAACTTAAATCAAGGGTTTTTGACTAGAATAACGCTTTTGTACTTGCATCTGTTATGTTTCCATGTTTGATGTGTCTTCTTACTTGTGAATGCCGGTGTGTTGGGAACCATTCTCTCATTAAAGAATTAGATGTTTATTAGTGTGGTGTCTTAAAGGGGCTGCCCTTTACTTCTGCCACATCACAAATTGGTGAGCCAGGTTTGCTGTGCTTCTCGTTTATAAAGGGCACAATTACAATTGGTGCTAATGCGCCAGTGCTCACAAGTTTTATTGTAGATGTGAGTCTGCAGCGAGCTTCTCCAGTGATTGGGTTACGCCAGCTGGCTGCTGCTTCTGCTGCTGCTTCTGCTGCTTCTGCTCTTTCTATGTATAGATCCGGGCTGGATAGCATGGTGCCTCGGCCACACTGAGGTGAATGTGCCACACATACTACATTTTAGTAACGGCTCATTGTGACACCGTGAGTCCTGATGTAACACAATGCAGAATTTGAATCCAATCTTAAGTGTAGTGACGTGGGGATTGTAGTGGGTGGGACCATAGTAATTTTTTATGTTCTCATTGGGTTAAAGCTCATGGTGATTCACAGCACACAGTAATCCCGCCCACTGTCAGTTTTGAAACTTTTCATCGTTTCCTCAATGCTTTTATTTCTCTTCTTTTTAGACAGTGTCTACAAATTAGGCGCACTCCCACCAGCAGCTTGCTCACACTACATATTGTTTCACTGTAGCTGTATGTAGTTCAATTTAACAACATTTAATATTTAAATATGTGTGTTTTTGTCCTATATTTTTCTTTCTAACTCGTCTGGGGAAGCTGCCCCCTGTCTGGGATTTCTTTGTGGTTAAAAGTTCAGTTGATGTACTGATGCTTCTATGGGCGCTTTCTGCCTGTCACTTAATTAACCTGAAATTTTCTCACTTTTATTGCAAATCACATTTTTTTGTTTCTGCTTTTGTCTATTTTGTTTTCCTGACCCTTTCAGGGAAGCAGAGACATTCAAAGAAAGAGGGAATTCCTTTTATGTTAAAAAGGATTACTCTGAAGCATTTAACTGCTATACAAAGGCCATAGGTAAGCAAACTGCTGATTACCCTCTATGCCCTTAGAGTTCCAAGATATTCCTCAAGTTGTCTTTTAACTCTCACCATATTAAAACTTCATTGCTCTGGTGATATTTTGGCGATGTTGCCTTTGATTAAATGTTTTAAGTTAAAATTCCCATTTTTTCCAAACATTTTCCACCCTTCCTTAGCGTAGGAAATTTCATAAAAGGGCTGTTTCTCTAGTTTGGCAGGCGACATGGTATCGTTGGCAAGGTTTCATCTTCAGCCTGACAGTAAAAGCATTTCAGTTGTGACATTAAATTAATGGGTTTGGCTTTGCTATAATTTCTGAAATTAAGCACAACTGCCATTTTGCCACCTCCAGGTACATCCAGTTTGAACCAGTTTTTATATGGTGAAATATTTAATCATTTTTATTTTCTCAAACCTGATGATTGATTTTTGCCTGTTGGGGGTCTGATTGTCCAGAATTTGGGGTCATGAATCACTTTTGGTTGGACCCCTTGTCGCCATGACAGCAGGTGTTCCATTTTTTTCCCTCTTCTGTATCATTCCTCATTCAAGTTTAAAAGAGTACAAATAGACTGACAGCTGCTCCCTTTGACCCCAAGGCCAGTGTAGTGTAAGTAAGCTGGGGCATCTTTGAGAGACCAATATCCTGGACCTGATGGAATGTATTCCTTAACTGTTCTTCAGTTTGAGGATTTTTTGTCATCTTTGTTAAGCCATATGTGTCCTTACAGACTTGTGCCCAAAGAATGCCAGTTTCTACGGCAACAGGGCTGCTACACTCATGATGCTGAGCCGGTACAGAGAGGCGCTAGAGGACTCCCAGCAGGCCGTGCGGCTGGATGATACCTTCATGAAGGTATGTGATTGACTGACTTAAACAGCGACTGGGCTAGGGTTTAAAACACCAGTAGATTTAGGTGGGCGTTGTATTGTTTTTGGGAACTTATCTTTCAAAAATGTACTCAGGATAAGTAAAAGCTAACTATATCTGAAGTGCTGTCACTATAAATGAGTGCATTTATAAATCTGTTAAAGTTTTCTAGATGTCCTCCAGCAAATAATGCACAGTCTGTTTTAAGCATTTTCAAAAACATACAGGGAATACTGAAAAATCAGTGTAAGCAGTCAGTGTCGGTTGAGCTGTTGGTCTGTCGCCTTCCATTGATTTAAGCAGTTGTTCTGACTGTGTAACACCTGTCTCCCCAGGGTCATCTCCGGGAAGGGAAGTGCCATTTGTCACTGGGCAATGCAATGGCTGCCATCCGTAGCTTTCAGAAAGTTCTCGAATTAGAGCCTGACAGTGCCCAAGCACAGCAGGAGGTGAGTCACCTTGACAAATCAGCTGCACTCTTTCCTTTCTGTTGAGGGATAAGTCTTCAGTTTTTGACCTTTAGGACAACCGTTAAAGGAACAAGTGCTTCCTTCATGGTTGGGTCTTCTAGCAAAATTTTGGTTCATTTTAATACAAAATTCGAATTGCTGCTCCTGGTGTAATGTGTGGTATTATTAATATTACAATAGGTCGCTCACGACTCCCCGTTTTAAGGTTGGTCTCTTTCTGAAAGCCCATTTCGTTTGAAAGTTTCCGACACCTGGCCTCTGTTTCAGGTGAAGAATGCCGAAGCCATTCTGGAATACGAGAAGCTGGCAGAGGTCGGCTTTGAAAAGAGAGACTTCCGCATGGTGCGTTGACCCGTGCGACGATGCTGTAGCAGCTCAGCTCCGATCCTTTGGCTTGATCGTCTCTCCCAGCCCCCCGTCAGTTACCGCTGTGTCCCACCTCTGCAGGTCGTCTACTGCATGGATCGCGCCCTGGAGTCAGCCTCCGCTTGCCACCGCTTCAAGGTGCTGAAGGCGGAGTGCCTGGCACTGCTGGGCCGCTACTCGGAAGCACAGTCTGTGGCCAGGTATGGATGCCAGATCGTGCCAAGTAGGTGTTAAATGTGCATAGAGGTACAGACAAGGACTGGACCTTTACGGTGTTATCCAACAGCTGGGCACTAGCCATCTTTCTAATACACAAATTACTTTTCACATCTTACTAAAAAAAGACGTTTTAGATTGACAATTAGGTCATGCAACGGCATTTCCATTGGTTTATTTAGCGAGCGCTTTGTCCAAAGCGATCGGGGTCAGCCTGTTTACCTGGAGAAATTGAGGTTAAGGGCTTTGCTCAAGGGCCTTACCGTGATATTATACTACCTCCTATGGGATATGAACCAATGTCCTTCCGGGCAGATCTGGTACAGATCCGTAATCAGCCGGGATATTCATTGCTCATTCTTAGTGAGGCGTTTTAAGTTTTCTTTGTTTGGCCTGTGTCTGTATTTTGGCCCACTTTGGGTCCAGATTGGGAAATTGGGAAAACCAGTCTTTCAGAGGAGGTTTGAAGTCACGTTTTAGGTCCATATGTTGCACTAGCTAGGGGCAGAGGTCACAGTGCTGGGAAGTTTTCATCTGATGAAATGTGTGCAGCTGGTTGTATAAAACCCAGCCAAGAACTGGTTGATGTCACATCGCTGGATCAGTTGTTGGGATTGAAGGGGTCCTCTTTAGGATAGTTCCCAGTGCTGAAGCGGCTGATTCCCCCTTCCCTTGGGAGCGTTGGGTTGGTCCTAGTGCAGTGTGAGTGCTGGCAGAGGGCACATTACAAATAAGAAATAGAAGAGCTGTGAGTAATATGAAAATGAGAAATGAGTATGTAGGGCTTTCCTGCCGTGTGTCAGTGTTAGCACTGCAGTCATGGTCACATTCATGTACGGGCAGAGTGCAGTGATTCCGGGAATGGGGTTGCCAATTCCCCAAGTTCTCATCTCTCACCTCGTGATTGCCCCTCACCTCGTCCGGACGATTCCCCATCCCGAGTGTACGCCGTGTTGTCCTTTGCAGTGACATTTTGCGGATGGATTCGACCAATGGAGACGCTCTGTATGTTCGCGGCCTGTGCCTGTACTATGAAGACTGCATCGACAAGGCCGTACAGTTTTTCATGCAGGCCCTGCGCATGGCCCCCGACCACGAGAAGGCCCGCATCGCCTGCCGAGTGAGTCTGCCTGCTTCCCATTGCTGCCCCTGAGCTGTTAGGTGCATGAGGGGCACACCTTTAAGGACCTGACCTCTTCCTCTGACTTCGTCAAAAGGCACACCTACCATTACCCTGCTGTGTCCCTTATTGGTTGATTTTAAATTTTACTTTTTTTTTTTTCTTTGGGGGGAAGTGAGTGGTTTGGGGTTTACTAATGAGTTATCAGTGTGACAGCAGACCTTTGAAATTGTCTTTGTATGGAATGTGAGACTGTTTAATATTTTATCTGTGCTGCTAAGATCTTTGTCACGTTTAGTTTCAGTAATATCAGTGAAAGCTCCTCAGAGACTTTAACGTCTTGTCCTCAGAACGCCAAAGCCCTCAAAGCCAAGAAAGAGGAAGGGAACAGAGCCTTCAAGGAGGGAAATTATGAGGGTGCCTATGACCTGTACACAGAGGCACTTACAATAGACCCAAACAACATCAAAACGAATGCCAAGCTGTACTGCAACAGGGCGACTGTGGGTTCCAAGGTGAGAGCTAGTGTCTTGGGGGATGAAGTCCCCCTCCCCGATGTGTCGTGACAGTCGCAGAAATCTTCTGCCATATTTGGATGGTAGCTTCAGCCTGGTTTCACACTCTGTTCTCTAACTCTGCCTCCTCCGTCATTTTTAGTTTTAATAATAGGCTGCGTATCTCTATATTTTTAGCTCCTGTGTTTCCCTGGCACTTGAATAGCGAGCGCTTGTGGGCTGAGCGTTTTCTAGGACTCGCAGAACTGGGTCGTCTCTGTCCTGCGTGGTCACCGGCCTCGCATAGCATCGCGGTCCTCCTAAGTTCCCGTTTTTCCACAGCTAAAGAAACTGGAGCAGGCGATTGAAGACTGCACAAAGGCGATCAAGCTGGACGAGACGTACATTAAGGCCTATTTACGGAGGGCACAATGGTCAGTAAATGAGGCTCCCCCCCCCCCCATTTCTCCAGTTGTGCTTCTTCTCAGTGATGGATCCAGTGCTTCCTGTTATGAAATCTTGTTTTGTTTACCAGCAATGCCTTTTATTTCTACATAGTCTATTCAGCTTAATGTGGATGGCACAATCAGGTTTGTCCTTTCATATGCAGCTACATGGACACAGAGATGTATGAGGAGGCCGTCCGAGATTATGAGAAGGTGTATCAGACGGAGAAGACAAAAGGTAGACCACGCTTTTTAAATACCTGTACAGCATAGCATGATTCCGGCATTTGATCTTTGCCTGTGATTAGAGTGTGTGATTAAATTCTTTGGAGCTTCTGTGAATGTTTGTTCTGACGTTTTTCAGAAAGACTCGTACAGGTGTGAGTGCGCTCCTAGCCTTTTCCACCTGACGTTAATCATAGGGCAGGGGAAATTCTGGCTGGGCACCCAGGATGTGTGCAGGCATGTTGCTGCGCCGAAAGAATTTTCAGGTCATCAGTTTATCTGAGCTGCACCTCACTGGAGAAGTACCTGGGGCAATTGGAACTCAAATGTGTTTTTTTGTGTGCGTATGTAATAAGACGGGCAATCTTTTGTCATGCCGGTTGATCAAAATAAGAATTAAAAAATTCCACCTTGAGCATTTTGAAGGATTCAGTAATGTTGTATCTAGTCTGTAAGGGCCAATAGCTCCTGTTTTAGGTTTCCCTCAACAGACCTCTACCCATTCCAACCTGTTTAACGGCTGCAGGCTTCAACCCAAATATTTTATCTTACAGGTGAAGATTCACCTGTATGGCCTGCATGTAGCACTCCTTTTACCATCAAGCCCATTTTATTGCGTTGTCCTTCTTTGGACTTATCTCGGCATTTTTCCTGGCTCTTTAACAGATGTTTCTAGTAAAGTCATGCCAGAGGCTTTTTTGGATTTTTTTTATTGAAAACTAAACTTAAACACCTTACTTGTATAGCTCTTACTGTTTGAAGTGATTTCTACTTATTTAGATTTAGTGTCAGCATGCATATAGTCCAAACTTAATGCCCATAAAACCCATAAAGTTATGAGATGTCCATTGCTTTTGGGGGCAATCCAGTAAGAAGACCCATTAGATGGATATTTACTGATATTAGGACAACATGCTAGGCGGATTAATAATAATTATTGATTCCCGTGGGGAAATTTTCTTCTCACCTCCCCCAACCTTGCGCTCTACATGAGAGCAGGCTTAGCCATGAAGGGCAGCCAGCTCATGCAGCACCCAGGGAGCTGGGGGTTAAGGGCGTTGTTCAAGGGCCTACAGATATGCAGAGGCTGGGCTTGAACCGGCAACCTTCCGATTATAGGCACAGAGGCTTAACCCACTAAGCCACATTCCATTATTGCAATTGATGCTGTTTACTTTATTAAAGAATCTGCTGTTATTGTGAGTCCTGGAATTCAGGTGTTAGATCTTGTCACATGAAGTCAGTTTATGTAAAGGTTCATGTAAAGTCAGTTTATGTAAAGGCCTGTTTGTCCCTAAGTCGTCTGGTACTGATTTGCGGATATTGGGGTTCTCCTGCAGAGCACAAGAACCTCCTGAAGAATGCACAGCTGGAGCTGAAGAAGAGCAAACGAAAAGATTACTATAAAGTGCTCGGGGTGGACAAGAACGCCACAGACGAGGAGATCAAGAAGGCATACCGCAAGCGGGCCCTCATGCACCACCCCGGTACTCTCCCAGATCAGCCGAACTGGGTCTGCCCCTGTGTCTGTGTTTCCCAGCCTGGTGTTCGGGGACCCCCAGCCAGCCCACGTTGAGCCCAATGTGGAGCTGGGAGGGAGCAGAAATGTGGACCTGCTGGGGGTCCCTGAGGATCAGGTTGGGAAACACTGACCTATATGATGCACTTCCACCTGCCTTCGTGGCCTCCATAAAACAGCTTATTCTGCAGAATTAAAGGTCATGTTGGCGTTATCGGATCAGCGCCTATAACGGACATCTCCCGACCCCCCTCTTAGACCGCCACAGTTCAGCCAGTCCAGAGGTTCAGAAAGAAGAAGAGAAGAAATTCAAGGAAGTGGGCGAGGCCTTCTCCGTGCTCTCGGACCCCAAGAAGAAATCTAGATACGACAGCGGCCATGACCTGGAGGAGGATGGTGTGGATATGGGAGGTGAGAGCCTCTTCTGCTTTGCTAGGCTTTTCCTTCGGTCAGAGCAACTGAAAGTTATACAGAGCTGGTTAAGGGTCACTGGCACCCCAAAGGTACCTTACCTAAAACAGGAGCATTAAGCATAGCTTACTGTCCAGCCACCGTGTCCCAGTTCACATTCTCAGTTAACCCCAGAAGTTCATGTGCATAGTAATCAGTACCTTACCACCTGTTGCCACTCCAAGATGGATGTCTCTCTCAAAATGTCTTTTCGCTATCTGAGAGTAAGTCTGTTCTGATTTTTAAACTGATTACAAAATCATGTTCATTCCTGTTTCACGAGGAAAACACGCAGGTTACTAGTTGTTCAGGAATTATCCCCTGGATAGCTTCCATTGAGAATTTTAAACACTGGCAAATTGCTGTGATCTCAACTTTCAGATTTTGATGCCAATAACATCTTCAAAGCGTTCTTTGGGGGACCTGGCGGCTTCAGTTTCGAAGGTAATTTGTGTGCTGTGGAAATCCTAGCTTAAACATTGTTTTAATTTCAATTGTAATGATTGTATTGCTTTTCTGCTTGTGCCTTAATGTGTGCTGTTTCTTTTCCCCAGCATCTGGACCTGGAAATTTCTTTTTCCAGTTTGGCTAAAGTCTCCGTTATGTGTATACTGTAGCCTCGCTGTGGACTTCATTCACATGGACTTGTACTACCGCCTCAGTTATGTTCTTGAGTTTTGTAAGTCGGATGCTGTGTATACTGTACTTATGGAATGCTTTCACTTGAAGACAAATTACAAATGCATCACACTACGAAAGACGTTTAGTTTTGAAATTTTTCAGGGAGAAAAAAAAAACCAATATGTTTGGGTCTTCAGATTCGTACCTTAAACATCAGTCAACAGCGGGTGGGAAGCTTTGAGTGACACATCTGCTTTGGATATGTAAAATGTAGCCATTCATATTTTGCCAGAAAATGAGGAATTGGAAGTCTAGCCTTCTGTAATGGACTGACAGGAGGCAGGAAGGAAGTTAGGGTTCTTTTAGGGCCAGTAAGTTTCCACACCTTGGTGTGAAGCGTAAAGAATTTACCATGTAGAAAGATGGTTGAGTAAACTTGAGTCAACAATACTCATTTGCTACCCAAGAGCATATAAACAAAAGCATGTCCTCTCAAGCCACATGAGCCAGGAGGAAGCGTCACTGGAGGCCGATTGTATCCGGGACTATACAGTGTCCCGAACTTAATATGGGGTGAGGGAGGGGTGGGGCCTGCTATGGAATAAAACTTGGAAGCCGTAATGGCTACAACCTGTTCCCCTGTGAATGCCTTGCGAATTCAGCACCGTTCCCTTGGATAAATGTACAGTCTCGGCGAATAGAATATCGCTAACAATCCAGCATGTAAATCAACGCTGTCAGAGGAGCACGAGGCAGTGAGAGGGTGGAGTCTGGCCCCGTCTTATCTCGGTGTCACTGCAGGTCAGCGTTCGATGTCGCCATTCTACCATCGCTGCATTGTAAATTTTACTGGTATATAAACTTGTTTATAGTAATTTTTTATGTTTAAGATACTTGCAGTACTTCAAGGGAGCACCTAGGTGCTTGTTTGTTTGAAGAAATTTTAGGGCAGTGTTTCTCAGCCCGGTCCTCTGTGACCCCCAGATGGTCCACCTTTTTGCTGCCAGTAGCGAGGAGGGAGCAAAAACATGGAGTGTCTGGGGGGAGGGGGGGGACTGGGTTGAGAAACACTGTTTTGAGGAATATAAGGAATGTACCCTCCACTGGAGTACCCTCACACAGATGCGAAGTGACCGTTTTGGTTTTCAAAACAGTTGTGTAAATAAACGTAGTTGCCCTGTGTTCTCCTTTTTAAAGCAGATTGTCATTTTGTTTCTTTGTGATGGCCATTGTCTTGTGTTTCTGATCATGAACAAAGATATTTATTATGTCCCTCCTGTTTCTCTCTTGGTTTGACTCCCGTTATGAGTCAGTCTTGGTTATTTTTATCTCCAGTGACTTGGTGCCTTATGACACACAGCTTACCGTTGTACCGTTTCACTCGCCTGACAGCACATTCAGTGCATTCCTCTGGCTATGGGTGCCTCCACAAGAATGGAAAACAATTAAATGTATGAGTGAGATCTTTTTTCTTTTTTTTTTCTTTTTTGTTTTTCCCCTCCTCCATGTCTTCACTGTTCTGTCTCGAACCACAAGGCTGCTTCCAAATAGCCACCAGAAAATGCGTAAGAGTACATATAAAATTGGTTTAAGTGCAACTTAAACCAACTGGGACAGTTGCGCTCACATGACTTGGGTTTTCTACCTGTTGAGGAGAAAGGGATTATGAAAAAACTTAAATGCATTGTTTGCATTCTCTGTTTATACTGAGAAAGTTATATGTAAACAAACCAAAATTTGTGCATCTGTATGAAGCTCTGCACTCCGCACTCATTTCTTGTTGTATAATGCAGCATCTAAAATCTATGGCCAGTTTATGGTTTATTAAAGATCAGTCATGGTGTAACTTCAAAGCAGTATTACACACAGGTAGCCAAATCAAATGCAGACATGACAGTCTTGATCCATGGATGACTGAAATCAAGATTTATTACCCTCCCCCTCTGCCCCTTATCTGTGACCTCCTTGAGTGGTTTTTCGCCATGATCAACCCTGATCAGGTGTTGAATATAGTTCTTTTAATAGTGGCCATAGAAGTATTGTCTATATTTTCAGTAAGTGACAATGCTAAGAGATCATGACTGAAGTAGTCATGGCTTTAAGGGTGACTGTGACTGAGCTTAGCATTAAGCAACACTGGCAATGGTGAGTAGGTCAGTAGCAAAGGTCCTTGTCGGATTGCTTACGCACGGATGGTGTGGTACACCAATGAATGCAGCACATTTGAAAATGTACCTGTACCACTTTCTTTTGTAGTGTATGGACTACAGTGAAGTGATGACTAGCTGTAAATACAATTTCCATGGTCTCAAGCAAAGGGTATAAGATATATGTATATATTGTCCTATGTGTTGTGTATACATTATGGTTGTAATTAAATAAAAATAAGTATAAAGTATATATTGATCTTGAATCAGTATGATTACTTAAGTCTCATTTATTTACATTTACAGATTTCTGGGTGTAACTGGCAGTACACAGGGAAAAGTCAGTAGCTAAAAAGTAGACTGATGGCTTATTTAAAAAACCAGATAAAAGAAAATCCATTCATTTGTTTTCAAGGAGCCTGAACTGGAAACTATGAAGATTTTCTGGTTTAATTTGTTTCATTTCATTAGGTAAATTAAATGAATGCAGTGACTGCTTTCGAAATGCTTGATTTCCCTCTTCATCCACACAGAGAGGTAAAGGAGTAGGCTTGATGGCTAGAATTGCTGTGTGCAGTGTGAGACACTCAATTTGAAGTTTATTGCCGAAAAGCAGTGGATTCTATATTGAGCTTTAACTTTCCCCATACTCCTATTTCACCAATATATTCCTAATCGCATGCTTGTATTTGAATGATGTTTATAATCAACAACCTATTGCACCATCTGGTGTTCTGCACAATGAAAAGTGGAATATTTCTCAAAACTGCTTCATGCATGATTAAGTTTTTATTCAGGTGACTGCTTCACAGAAATCTCCCCTTGATGTTAGCATTATGAAATATGTGAGTTCTGCGTGAATGATTTCCATTTCCACCTTCTTCTCCAAAAAGCAGAGGGGCAGCAAAGCCTTTTCCATGTGCACCCACAAGCCGTAACATTAAAACCGCCTGCCTCCCCCCGTACCACCAAAACAGCTCTGATCCATCAAGACATGGCCTCCACAAGATCTCTGAAGATGTGCTGTGGCGTCTGGCATCAACATGTTAGCAGCAGATCCTTTACAGTAAGTCCTTTAAGTTGCGAGGTGGGGCCTCCATGGAACTTGTTTGTCTAGCACATCCAACAGATGCCTGATCAGATTGACATCTGGGCAATTTGGAGGCCAAGTCAATACTGAACTCATATTTTCATGTTCCTGAGCATTTTTTGCAGTGTGGCTGAAAGAGGCCACTGCCATGAGGGGGTGTACTTGGTCTGCAACATTGTTTTAGTAGGTGGAATGTGTCAAAGTAACATCCACATGAATGCCAGGACCCACGGTCTCCCAGCAGAACATTGCCCAGAGCATCACACTGCCCCTGTCAGCATGCCTTCTTCCCAAAATGCATCCTGGTACCATCTCTACCCCAGGTAAATGATGCACACACACCCAGCCATCCACATGATGTAACAGAAAAGGTGACTCACCACACCTTCTCCCATTGCGCCATCTTCCACTTCTAACGCTCACTTGCCCATTGTAGGCCTTTTCGGCAGTGGACAGGGGTCAGAGCATTCTGATGGCTCTGACGCACTGTGTGTTCTAACATCTTTATTATTTCCAGCATTAGCTCTTTTTTAGCTATTTGTGCTACAGTAGCTCTCCTGTAGGATTGGACCAGACAGGCTAGCCTTCGCTCCCCCACACGCATCAGTGAGCCTTGGGTGCCCATGTTATTACATCATAACGAAATGCATGTATATATTTAGGCATGCTCTGCCGCAAAGGGTTAAACTGACGTTAACCGGGCAATGGCGTCGCGCAACGTGCAGTGTGTCGTGTCGGTTACGTCATGCCCGTCATGTGGTGCAACGGGAAGCGAAAACGAGCAGCGTGTGTTAGGACGGTTGCTAGGATACGGCAGTACGAGGCCTCAGAAAGAGAACAGTGCGGATTGTGATAGATACGGTTTTGAAAGGTGGACACTAGCTAATGACAGACAAGAAAAACTGCCATAATGTCAGATACCGAAAGAGATCAAGGACCCAAGAGCACGTTTACCACTTATATGGCCGAAGGAGACCAGCTTTATCATAAAGGCGAATACCTCAAAGCAATTGAAAGTTACACTACGGTAAAGCAAATGTATATGGTGTTCACATGCATGATGTTATACGTCAGGTTTACAGTCATTTGTAAAGCGTTAGTGTGTGATTCACCAGAATCCTTCCTTATATCAACTGTATATGTCATCTGCTGATTTATGTATTTAAATCCTATTACATCACTAACTTATATGTATGGTTTGTAAACTTGCCACATGCTGAGTTTACCTCGCAAATGCTTTCGCTACTCAGACAAGAAAATGGCTTAAATAGGCGGCGGAGACGTATAAAACATTTTTACAGAGTTACAGGACACGGTGTTACATTGTACTGGTGCGACTAAGGACGTTTGGACGGTTTAGCTTTACAGATAAAATGCTTCCACATTTACACATTTCATTCCATGTTTTTAGTAAGACGTGCATTTCACCTAAAAAAACAGAACACATTTTAATTTATTATTTAAATGACGATTATTTAAAGTGACGAACTCTAAATAGTAATACATTGTTTACTGACATGCCAGCCACGAATTCCGATTTTGTAGATCTGATGCTCTGTGCACTTTTTTAGACCATGGGAAACAGGATACTTTAGTTTAACTAGCAGTGAATGTGAGAACGAGCTGCCGTTTTATTCGTGATGCCAAACTTCCGAGCGGATAGATGTTTTTCGGGGTGTTTGCCAATCGCGTAGCCTCGATCACCCAGTCAGCAAAGCTCCCTAGTTGGCGCTACCTTTCTTGCACCGTAGCTTTGTATCATGTTGCAAATGCCATCAGCTTGGCAGACAGTGAATCAGAAGGCTGTAGAGCCAGGCTTTGATAGATACCGGCAGGTCAGCCAGGGGCAAGGCCATCTATATAACCCCATATCAGCAGCAGTCACCTGCGGTCAGTCTGAATAAAGCAACCACTGCCGCATGACCATCTCAAAGCTAATATGGTTAAATCTTTTGGTGAGCAGTATTGGTACGGCTTGCGGTTTTTAAAGTACCATTAGTCCATCCAGCCAGAATTGCACTGGAACAGTCTGATCTCATTTTAACAAACATGTGTACTCATTTTCAAAACCAAACTGATACATCGGCAGGGAATGTCTAATCTAAAAATAAATACTTCGTAGCTGACAGTATGATCTTCGGTGGCTATTTTGGATATGCTCTGTTTGAGAAGCTGAAATCGGTGTAAGATGTTTTTTTTCATTTCATGTTGGATATGTTAGCAAAAGTTGCTGCCGGTGGGATTAACCGGGTTAATATTAGATCCATGCAAATGAGACTGATTTTGTCCCAAGTAAACAGTTCCTGGCAAATTCTGCAGATTACAGCTTAAGAACATCAAGTTCCTAACCCCACTATAGCCGAGAGATTCCTTGAAAGGCTACACTAGTCTGGTACTTCGGAATACGAGGGAAAAGAGTGGTTGTGGAGGAGGTGGAAACAGGTTGGTGTAGCAATGTTAACTCAGACCTGACATGATGCTTGTCCCTGCAGTTGGCGACAGAATGATATAGACTGACGGATACCTCTCCATTAGCAGTTGCTGTGGAACAGTTATAATTGGCTGCTGAATAAATATGCATAAGAGGTGAACAATCTTGGTCTTCTGCATATGCCTAAAGGGGAAATGCCATAAACTGAAGTGCTTCATGTTTCCTGCTGTGCAACAAGCTAATCTTACAGTTATTATTGCAACAGAGCTGTCCTCTTTCCTCCAGTATAACAACATTCACATGTAGGAGCCAGACCTGAAATGATTCCGCTCCCTAACCTGCAGGGCTAGATGGCTTACTATTCTTTTGCTGGTTATCTGATCTACAAGGCTGCTGATACGGCTGCGGCAGCGTCCTGCAACCGGCTCCGAATCGCGGTGCCCTGGGCACTTCTCCATTTGCATGGTCGGGCTAAAGTTAAAGCAGTCTGGTAATAATTAACCAAGACTAGGCCCTTTTATCAAACCCTTTCATGCATTCTCAGTCCTTTTATCGTCTACCTGAATCGCAACACAAAATACAATTGGAGGCCAAACAAATGATACCGTTTGTATATGTGCTGTGTGCTAAATTGAGTATTTTAATCAAAAGGTCACAGTGGAGTTCCAAATGAAAGCTGCTACTTAGCAGCACTGGCACAATCAATAAAATGTGATTCATATTGTCACTAATGCCCAGAGGAACACATGTGATGCACTTTCAGGCACTGACACTGCAGCCGAATGACAAGAGCTGCTTGGTAGCCCGATCCAAGTGCTACGTGAAGGTGGGGGATTCGGAAAATGCCTTGCTGGATGCTGAGGCATCTCTCAAAGAAGATAAAGAATTTTTTAAGGTGCTCGCATTTATCTGTTTTTTTTTTTTTCTGACTGATATGGTCAGAAAATTAATTTTAATTAACTTAATAACTGGGTTTTCGGGTTTATGTTTGTGCAAATTTAACCCACGACACAAAGAGCTTATATTTGACTATGTGGTTTAACTTCATTTTGATTTTTGTTTGCAAAAACCCCAGGGTCTCTATCAGAAGGCTGAGGCACTGTACACTATGGGGGACTTTGAGTTCGCTCTCGTGTTTTACCATCGCGGTCACAAGCTGCGCCCAGAGCTTCAGCAGTTCCGCCTGGGGATACAGAAGGCCCAGGAGGCCATCGACAATTCAGTTGGCAGTATGTATAGCAGATTATTCCTTCTTTGCACCATCGGCAAAATTACATTTCTTCTGGAATCCAGTTTATATGGTTCTAGAATCTTTAGTTTCTGTTAAGTTCCATTTTTTTCAAACTTGTGAATGCGGTTCACGTTTTAGGGCGATTTTTTTTCACTAAAATAAACTACTTCTAGTGTCTTTGTAACTTTTGCTCTATTCTCAAAGTTACATTTTCATGCAGTGCATTTATATGTCTTGATCATCAGAAGGCTGCCATAATTTTCTACAAACTTGACTTTATTCCTACTAGGCCCTTCATCGGTAAAGCTCGAGAACAAGGGAGATCTGTCCTTCTACCACACACTGGATGAGGTGAGCATCCACAGCTTCCTGTAGAGCTCTGTGGGCTGCCAATGGCATCTCAACCAATGGCGTCTCAATGGGACGTCTCAACCAGTGGCGTCTCAACCAATGGCGTCTCAATGGGACGTCTCAACCAATGGCGTCTCAACCAATGGCGTCTCAATCAATGGCGTCTCAATGGGACGTCTCAACCAATGGCGTCTCAATGGGACGTCTCAACCTTGGCAGGGTAGAAAGGGGAGGCTGAAGGGATCCATCCGGCCCCCAAAAAATGAGCAGCAGAAGCTAAACCAAAAAGACCCCAAGAGTGAGAAGATCTCCAGGCAGCTGCTGGGGGAGCTCTACAGCGATAAGGAGTACCTGGAGAAGCTGCTGAAGGACGAAGGTGATCTCTTCAGGAGAGCCTTACCCCTGTACACTCAGCAGGAATGGTTCTAGCATGGAAGAGTGTGGATCACTGTAAAATACTGTCTGTAGTATCATTGCTGCCATTCTTTGTGTTCTCACAATGAATGTACTTGTCAATTTAGCGAATGGTGTGTGAGTGTGGATGGATGGATGGATGGATGAATCTTGAAAGACTTTGAAAGAACATTGAAAGACAGGTCATGAAATGGGGGGTTCATTGGTCTACCTGAGAAAGATGCTATATGCTCCACAGATCTGGTCAAGGACAGGATGAGGAATGGAGAGAAGCTGCAGGACCTCATCGTCGGATGCCTCACCTACCTGGACACGCGCACAGAGTTCTGGCGGCAGCAGAAACCCATATATGCTCGTGAGCGGGACCGCAGGCTCATGCGGCAGAAGTGGACCAGAACCCAGGCGTGCTCAGTTTCGAATGCAGCCGGCTTTGTTTTGAAGAGCCTCGAGGAGATCGATGCAGGTGAGAATATGAGTGGGCCTTCCGCAATGCCCAATTTTAATGCAAGAAATTGGGTCATATAAAAAGGGAGTATTTACAATACTTGTCCAGTTATTGCATCACCTCTTTATATATCTAAAGCATCAGAAAAGAAAATGGATTTAGGGTGGTGATATTTCAGCTTTGATTGCATTTTTTTTCCCAGCCCTGTCAGCAGGCAATACAAAGGGCAGCCTCAAGAAGGCTCGTGAGGTCCTTAAGACAGTGCAGAAATGGTCAGAAGGGACCGTGCCCAATAAGGTGGAGGTGCTGGGTAACTTGCACAGCTGCATCGGCAATGCCTTGTTTGATATGGGTGAAATGAAAAGGGCACTGGACAGTCACCAGAAAGACCTGGAGCTGGCCCGAGAGGGGTAAATATTCAGATTAAAAATTGATATTTTTATAAGTGTTTAAAAATCCTTATTTGTCTCAGACCTGGATATATAGTTATATACAGTGCACAGCATGAGTGCACCCCCTTTGAATTAAAACTTTTAACCATTTCTCAGTGATTACAAGGACATTTAGCTGTATTTTTTTACAAACCAGTTTTATTAAACATGTATTTGTATCAACATAAGAATATGATCAACTTCTTTACTTCATTAGAATAAGAAAAATAATTTTTGGATGACTTTTGCGGCAGTATTCAAACTTATTAGCAATGCCTTACTGATTTTCTTATAAAATAAGAAATAATTTTTTCTTCTCAGATCTTGTGACATTTCTTTTCCACGTGGTGCCATTTTCCAATGATTTTGGTGTAATCTTTTTTGCATCACCTTATTTGAATAAAATGTATCATTTTTCTTATTCTAAAGAAGTAAAGAAGGTGATCATACTCTTATGTTGATACCAATAAATGTTTGATAAAACTGGTTTGTAAAATTGTCCTCATAATCACTGAGAAATTGTTAAAAGTTTTAATTTCAAAGGGGGTGCACTCATTTATGTTGTGCACTGTATTCATGTATATTATTTGCATCAAGGGTTTCCTAACAACTTTGATGTTTTCCAATATTGATTTTGACAGAAATCTCACAGACGCAAAATCGAGGGCTCTGGACAACATTGGCCGAGTGTATGCCCGGATTGGAAAGTTTCCTCAAGCCATACAGGTGTAAGAAAACTTTTTTTTGTTTATCTTCTACTTAAATATGGATGCTGCTCATTTCACTTCATCCAATAGACCTTGAATCCATTTGCATATTGCAGGGGAAGTGTAGGTAGGTCTCCTGAGGGTGATTATATTTCATTTTGCAAGATCATTGATGCAAAAAAAAATAAAAAATCAAATGTGCTGAATAAGCTCTAATTTCTTATGAGGACAACAGTAGATTCTAACCCGGGATTTCAACCTGGACGTTCTAGACTAGTATTTCCATGTTTTTGCTCCCTCCCTGCTCCCTGACAAACAGTCCATTTTTGCTCCCTACTGGGAGCCGGGAAGGAGCAAAAACGTGGACTGTCTGTGGGTCCCCTAGGACCCGTTTGGGAAACATTGTTCTAGCCAATGCCTTAGCATAAGCTACTTGCTGCTCCTCACAGCTGTTCACAGCTTTTGTTTCACTGGTGTCTGTAGTTGGGAGGAGAAGATTCCTCTCGCTCACAGCACTCTGGAGAGGGCGTGGCTCTTCCACGAGATCGGACGCTGTTACCTGGAGCTAAAACGGTACGCTGAGGCCCGAGACTACGGCTCATGCTCGCTGGCTGCGGCGGACGACATCAGAGATGAGAAGTGGCGGCTGAATGCCTGTGTGCTGGTGGCGCAGTCGGAGGGTGAGCAATAGGATGGTGTCCTGGGCCCCTGCTGGGACTCAAAGCTCTCCTCTGGCAGGGCCGAACCCCCGCCTCTATCCCCCAGCTCACCATTTGCTACAGCCCCGATTTTCAGACCACAGTGCTGGCACTGCAGATTAGCCGTGTTTATGGATGCCACGTTTCACTGGGGAGCCTTTTTTATGAGACTCACAAAGAACATACAAACCATTCATTTCAGCCTGGTAGGCAAAACAATAAATAACCTAATTCAGGGATCTCCAACTCCGGTCCTGGAGAGCTACTACCCAGGAGGTTTTCTGTCCTACCTGGCTTCTGATGAGCCACAGCTGTT
>JAODKL010000045.1:12927071-12937395 GCA_026780765.1 Petrocephalus schoutedeni
CCTTTAAGGGTTCTATAACTTGGTACATATATGGCACCCTCAAAAGGTTCTATATAGAACCATTTAATATATCCTCATGTGCATGAAATGGAACCTGTTTGAAGGCAATGGTTCTATTACCTAGGGTTATAACCCCTATGGTTTTATATAGCACCCCCAAGAACCCTTTTTTTCTAAGAGTGTCCTAGCTACCATTTATTTGCAGTCATATTTTTTCTTTGCATGCCCCCTGCCCAGGGAAACTGGGTGATTATGAGTCTAGCACTGCACACTTTGAGGAAGCTCTGGCCCAAGCTAGCGCCTTGCAAGACGAGCCAGCTAGAGACGCAATTCAGAAGGTAATAAAACTCACACGTCGGTCTGTTTCGTTTCCTTTCGGTCGCTTATTTCCCCAAGACGTGGTCTGGACCGTCGTCCCAAAGCAGAGATGGGTTGAAACTGTACTGTGGAAAAAAAACAACTCTCTCACCTAACATATTGTGTCTCTCTATTCACAGGCTCTGCGTAATGCAAGACAGCACATGACCGGCCAGAGATGAAGCCACTCATTTGAACATGTGATTTGAAGAATATCCGGGAACTACCAGCTAAAAATGCTGGCTTAAGCGGAAAGAAAAAAAGTATGATTTTATCATATTTAAATTAGACATTAAATGACATGTTAAATTGGTAATAAAGATGTTTGTCGTTGTTTATAAACCACTGCTTGATATACTTGTCACTTTGTTTTTTTTTGTCTGTCAGTAACCTTATATGACTAGTGAAGGTCTGATATTAACATTGTAATCAATTGAAGTAATCCCCATATTAACAAAAGAAAAGGAAAGAAACATTCATATGAACTCGACAACACTACTAAAGCTTGTCAAAATACTGAACGTCAGTCAGAAACGACCTCCGGTTATAAAGGGGCAACTACAAACACAGAGAACGGTGGCAAGTATACACTAGTACTGTGCACCCTGTTCAGCGGAATACCAAATTATATGTGCTCAGCTTAACTCTTGTGTGTTCAGTTTGCAGTGTAATCCGATTGTCCGATTTAATTCCGACCTCGGAAAGAATATTAAAGAGTTTGGGGTTTATAAGCGGAATTAAAAAGTGCAAATAGTAATACGTGAATTAAAAAAAAAAAAAAAAGCGGTTGTGAGGGGGGAGTGTTGCAGCACGCCGGGTATTTATGGGCGGCTGTGGGCGGGCGCGCCGTCAGGCAGATCTTGCAGTCTCTGAGATGCGCAGACTGAGCGCTTGTCAGTGAGTGGCCCATTTCCGTCCCCGTTACTCCCCGATCGCTCACACACCGAGGTCGGCCTCTTCGGAAGCGCCACGCCGCTGCCTCCCCCCGCCCCAGCTCGCCTACACCCGGGCTTTTTGGGACACGTCCGCCGCCTGACGCCGCGATAGCCGGCGAACCCCCAGCCGCGCCTCGGCCGCCTTACTTTCGTCTCGGATCGACCTCGGTAAGGAAATTAAAAAACGTCGCGTTTGCGGAGCCGTCCGCTTTCAGCGCATCGGCGAAACTTTCCGGCACATCGGGCGAAAGCGTAAATTGTTTGTGACATTTATTGCGCGTCCGCACGCTTTGTGAATGGCAAGTTTGCAAACGGCGAGGTGCAAATTTTGGTGTTTAGACTTTATATTAAAGAAGTGCATCACGCTGTTTTGTTTCGTCTTACACCACGATGGCAGCCACTCCCCGTTTCATTGTTCCTCCAAATTTCTCTCGTCGGCTATCTACAATCAACCCATTCGCTACTTAATTTCCCCATTGATACATTTATGGTTTTATAACTGCTTAATTTATAGTTCTGTAGTAAAACTACCGGTTCAGTATTAAATGTATTTGTTAGTAGCAGTAAAGATTGTGCTCTCGTAAAACTGAAATCTGTTATTTGATCGGTTTTTAGGTGCCATTTTTTTGGCACTGTGGCACTGGGTTACTTTTGGGTTTCATTTTCAAAGATTGCGATTTGGTGAAATCGTCTCTTTCGCAAAGCAAGGGGGGACTTTTCTGTCTGCAGGTGTCTGGTTCCCATGGCCCTCTGTGCGTTTCCCTTTTTCGTTTTAATTTGGATTTAAAAAAACGTTCTCACATAGTAAATAAATATGCTCAAGGTTCACAGTTTTTCTTTTGATAGGTTGGGAAACTATTTGTCAAATGTGAAGCGAGGGTTATTTGCATGAAAGGTCACTGGCTTAATAAGGGTGCTCTGTTCTACTGGGTAATAAAGTAAGATCGTGTGTGGCAAATGTATAACTAATGTAAATCTAGACTGGATTTACATATTCACGTTTTTTTTCTGAATGGACTTTTTAAAGTTACACGTGTCTTGGGAACCACGGGGAAAATTGTAGTAAAGGTCATGTTGGTACAACAGATTTGTACTTTTATAATACGATGACGCCACAGAATGGCAGCTGCATTGCAAATAGTGTGCAAATTTATGAATATTTCTGCTAGTAGGTTCAGCTATCATGCTTAGTATCAGCCATAAACTCCAATCTCCACTCTGAATTAAAACGTTATTAATAAAACAGAATGGACATGGTAAAACTGTAGCTGGAGCAGAAAAGATCCAGCCATTTTGGGTGGGGTTTCAGACCAGTTCAATCATTTTAAATTTTAGCATAAGTACTGAGATTCCTCATAACTAGTGTTGCAGCACATTCAGGCTTGCTAATTTTTTTCATCTAATATAGTCCTTAATAATAAAGGTGCGTTTGTGTTTGAACACTAAACACTGTTACACTCTCTCCTTAATTCTGCCTAATCTTTACTAAATTTATCTGCTCCATCTTAACTTTGAAGCACATAAAATGGAGAATCACGAAGTCGTTGAAGACCAGCAGGTCAACTCTACAGTGGAGGACCAGAAGCAGGATGGTCAGCAGCCAGAACCGGACATAGCGACCAAACAGGAACCAGAGCAGCAGGTGGCTGAACCTGCATCTGTGGAGCCAGAGGAACCAAAGCCAGAGAGAACCCCTGAGCCGGAACCCCAGAAGCAACCGGAAGAAACCACAGAACCGCCTCCAGAACCGGAGAAGGAGCAGAACGCACAACCAGAAGGCCAGGTGGACAAGACTGGAGAACCACGGCCAGAAGACCAGCCCAAAGGAGAGGCGGACAAGACCCTGGAAAAGACTGTGGACCATGAGCAGGAGCAAAAGGTGGAGACCAATATAGAGAAGCCTGAGCCGGAGGCCCAGCCAGAGACAACGGAAGTGGCAGAAAAGTCGGAAGCTGAAGCGGAGAACCAGGCAGGGAAGCAGGATGCGGGGGCAGAGTCAAAGGAGCAGGAGAACCAGGAACAGCAAGCCACAGAAGAAGCGCAAGCTCCGGAGGTCGCCGAAGGTTCCTTCGCCTTCACCTTTCTGGAAAATGAGGCCACCGTGGCTTTTGTCCGCAGCACCCCAACCATCTTCATCCTGAGGGGTTTACCTGGAAGTGGAAAGAGCAGACTGGCTAGTACTATTAGCACCACCTACCAGGGCATCTGTACTGTCATCTGTGCCGACGACCACGGCATCAAGCCTGAGAAGCACGGACCTTCTGCCGAACCGTTTAAAGCCATGGATGCAGCCTTCGTGGAATGCCTGACCTCTGGGAAAGAGGTGGTGGTGGTAGATGATACCAACCACACCCACAATCGACTGGCCCGTCTAGAGGAGCTGGCAGAGGAGCATCAGTACTTGGCCTTCTACGTGGAACCCCGCACTCCTTGGAACCGCAATGTGGAGCAGCTGTGCCGGAAAACCCACCGGAAACTGGACAAGAATCAGATGCAGACCCTGGCGAGCACAATGTCGGAGACATCTCTGCCTTTATTTTACGGCTGGTTCCTATCCAAGACGTACCAGGATAAGCTGAGGAGCACGGCTAGCGATTTCCTGAAGATGCTGGGCAACCTGGATGCCTTCAAGAAACACGTTGGTGACTGTGAGTATTCAACAACGACGTGTTATTCTGCTGGATTTGCGTCACTAAATGACAATTGAAAGATTATACGTGGTTTGTATGTCAACCAAGTAAACAAAGCATGTCAAAAGTCCATATCAGCGAGGTCGTTCTTGTATCTGATAACTGGGATCACTGTAAAGCCGACTTTCCGTTTTGCAGTTACGGGTGACCCCGAGAAAGAAGTGGACCTGGAGCAGTATTTCAGTGATAAGGGTGTGCTGCACTGCACCACCAAATTTTGCGACTATGGAAAAGAGCAGGGGGCCAAAGAGTACGCGGAGAAACAGGTGGGACTGAACTCCGCCGTGAAATCAGCTTTACCGTTCGCCGCGTCGCGCTTGCAGTTTGTCGAGTGACGTACAGCAGGTGGCTGTCAGTCACCACATCAGGAGGCCACTTTCCAGTGTCTGCCCGACTGTGGGCCAAAGACCCTTCAACAAGCAAAATATCCAGAATTTGTTGGTCACAGTTTTTTTTAGTATGCCTGATTTTTTTCATGTATAGAAATGTGGTAGATGGTATCGTTGAGCATTGGGCCTTTTTATGCAGTGACGTCTTCGAGGGCACCGTAGAGGAGCTACCAGGCGTTATGTAGAAATGTAAGCCACCTTCCTACAGGAAGTCCCTTGGTTAATAGCGGCGTATGTGAGTCAGAAACCAACCGCTTTTGGCAGCTGTACCTTAACTCGGATCCGGAAGCACTATGGTTGGCCTTGAATGTGTTGATTTGTTTAAAAAAAAAAAAAAAAAAAAAAGTGAGAGACCTTATCGTGAATTTCCACTGCCCTGGTTGGCCATTAGCTTCCTTTTACAAATCCACAAATGAGTATTGCATTTTAGAAAATAGACTCAGGTGCTTTCCCATTACCTTCCCCTGGGCATAATTTTAGAATTCACCTTTTAGAACTGTTTATAACTTTATACACCGTGTCAGGAAATCACTCTTATGGGCCTGCGTATTAGATTTTCACACCCTTTTATGTTTGCTTATGAAGCTTCTGTCCAGCTGTAAGTGACGAGAGGGGAGAGGGAGTTTGACTGGGATGGAATGTGGCAGCATTCTGGATGTATTTCTTGGCTTTACGGCTATGGGCTGGAGCTTGATCGCCACTTTTTGTGTTGATCTGCAGCAGTGCTTTCACAAACCCCTCCTGTCACTGTTTGCTCCCCCAGGCGGTGAGTGACTCCTACGGAACGGTGTCTGAGCTGGAGCTCACCGCCCTCTTCATCACGCCCCGCACAGCCGGAGCCCGGGTATCCCTCACCGAGGCCCAGCTCCAACTGTGGCCCGACGGTTCTGACACGGAGGACCTACCCCCCGGAAGCCGCGCCCACGTGACGCTGGGGTGCGCTGAGGGCGTGGAGCCAGTGCAGACGGGCCTGGACCTGCTGGAGATACTCACACAGCAGAAGGCGGGCGAGGAGGGCGAGAAGATCCAGGACCTGGACCTGGGCGCGCTCACCTACTACGGCAAAGGCACGTGGATGCTGAGCCTGAAGGAGCCGATCCGGGCCGAGTCCTGCTTCTCCAGCTACTATGGGCCCAAGAAAGGCGACGGTGGCAAGGAGCCCGAGAAGAAGAAGAAGCTGAAGTGTAGCGTGATGTGAAGCAGAGCTTCAGCTTCTGAGTGCCTAGATGGCTCCTCCTCTAGTGTCTCTGCATGTTGGAGGCAGTGTTAGTTGGTTCTCTTAAGGTTCCTGTTGGAACACTTGGGATGAATCCACCCTTATGCCTACCAAGAGCCTACACACCCAACCTGTTCTTTCTTCTCCACCCATATTTGCTGTTTCTACATTCCCTGGCTCGAGTGAGTCTTCAATGTTACAGTGGTGAATGTTCTGGCGTCATTTTACATTCCGTTCGGTATGGGCCTGGTCACCAACACCCCGCCCCCCCCCCACCTGAACCATTTCCGGGTATGCACCGCTGTTCCGTGGTGGCCCTAGGGCTGCTCTTAACAGCAGGCCAGCCAAAGCCTTGAGGACGACCACGTCCGCATTCTGTTTGTCCTTTGGTGCCTTCTACAGCTCCCCCGACTGCGGGTGTTAAACAAGAGCCTTGCCACTACTGCTGATGACTTCCTCCAGAACCCCCCCCCCCCCCCCCCCCCGGCCTCTTGCTTTTTGCAAAGTATTAAGTGTTTCAGGCATATTTTTAGCCTATTTTTGGGTGCATTCTGTATTTTCTACTAACTGAAATGGTTGATGCTCAAAATGAACTGACCAAGAAAGAAAAGAAACGGCTGTTCCTGCTCTTAAAATGTACAAGCTGGATGAAGTCTAGGCAAATCCTGTACTGGTGGTTCTTTTCGTGGTACGTGTCTCCGCCCCCCACAACTATATCACACTTTTTTTTTTTTTAAACTACTTGTGAACTAGAAATGAAATTGTCTCTATGATGGCTGTTAATAGTGTGTTTGCAAGGGTTAAATGATTTCTACATCTTGGCTTCATAGAAGATGGACCAAAGGTTTGTGGATGTGATTTGTGACTTGTGAAAACTGTGAAAATTCTTGCGGGATTTTTTTCCAGCAAATTGCTTGTCGAATACAGCAGCACACAGACATTGAGAACAGTTTCAGTGTATGGTGATAAATGTATGTCGCTTTAGGAACTCTTAGTCTGCACTTTTTCCAGTTAGGGTGATTTACAGATCTGCGTTCCATTTTCATATAGACAGACTTGTTAATCTAACTCCAATTTAAGCTTTTAATCTCCATTTTGCACATTTAATGACATTTAACACGGTATATTGACTGTTTACTTAGACTAGCCGGGTAGGTTTGTAGTGCTGGAAACCATACTAGAGTAGTTCCTAGAGGAAGTGAGGGGTCTATTTTTGCACCTTTGAAATTTTTTACACTTAATAAAGTTTGCTTGGGTTAAAATGAGAATGTGCCTTATTGCATCACTGTGTCGTTCTTATTCACTGGAAAACCATGTACGCTCTTGTTTTCTTGAATGGATGACTAGAACATAACCCGGGGTTTGTAACGTACTCTTTTCACCTGCAGGTGGCAGTATTTAATCACTCCTGGGTTGAATCGTTAGGGACGTGAATCTAAATGGAACAGTTAAGACATTGTCATTTTCTGTAAGTCTCTGTATCCGAAGAATGTAAAATGTTTTGTGTGAAATCTCCTGTTGAGGGAGCTAATATCTACGGCTTCTGCACTTGCCCATACCAGTATATTACCCCGCAGTCTCTAAAACTGTTTGTGTCATTTGAGGGGTCTGATGGACCCTGTTTATTAAAATCCCCTAGGGACACCCAGGCATTCTGGAAGAGTGCATTCCAAATTTTCTGCTTGTGGTGACTCTCAGCCCACTTCGCTGATGCACCCACTTCTGAGTTCCACTGCAATTTCCTGAGCAGAATCACTGACCGAACTAACACTGCATCTCCAGGCATGGTTGCAAAATAGCCACTATTGCACAAGGCCATGTTGGATGATGCAAAGAGAGAAGAATTTGCCAGCGGTCTTTGTCCCAAGTTACCCCATTCAGCTTTGCCAATTTGGCCAGCCTGTAGCATATACACAAGCACTGCTATGGGAATGTTATGAGAATTACATTTATTACTGATAAAAGGCCAAGGTCTGAGTATGGTGTAAATTTCACCAGATTAAAACACTTCATTCGTTGGTCATGGATTAATTATCCCAATGCTATACTTTTGTGTCCATTGTCTTGGATCAGTGAAAAATCAGTAATTGTTTAATTTGGGGGAAGGCAACCTGGATCCTGGAGTGTTGGTATCCAGCAGGTTTTTTGTCTATATATATGTAAATATATATATATGTATGTGTGTGTATATATATCTACAGTATATATGACTTGTTTTTATAGTACTTAAATGAGGTCCTATGCTGGAGGAATTCTTGTATATACAGTGACCCCCGCAGGAAGTGGTAAGTGATGTCCTTCATCAAGATAAGAAGATGGTCAAAAAGATTAAGAAGATTATAAAATGACTTTGTAGTGGGTTTTGACAATGAACTAATTGTATTGTGACTGATTTTGATGAGGCAGTAACTAATAGTGCAAGGCCTCCTAGTGAGGCTGCCGGAATCACTGCACTGCCAATCTGCAGTTGGCTGTGCCTGTTGGGTCATGCTTTGACATAAAAGGTGAGACTTTGAGTCAAACTATGGGCACTGTCACATTGTTTATATCCCTGTGTTTTAATTTCTTTCATGCAGGTAACCTTGTAAATTATGCTTCTTTAGAAGTTTGACGAAACGAATAGGGTTCAGTAGTATAACTCATTTAAATGGTTATGATAGGTATAATATCAAGGTTGTCAACTTTGGTCAGCTGGCTGATATGATACTTTCAATTAGAGTCTGCGCACATACACACGCATTTACATGCATGTAACAGTTATATTATATTGCAAACTGTCTGTAGGGATTGCAAACTACCCTAACGCTTTTGGTGTAGCTAATTTTAGGTCTATAATGGAATGATATAGACGATGTAAAATTTCTTGAGTGAGAGTCAGAAAGAGTGAGTTGGCAAATATCACCCAGTACTATTTCACTCAGTGACAGGTAGGTATTGTATATATACTTATTATAATATGATATAAAATAATATATAGTATATATAATATATAGTATATATAAAGAGACAGATAACTACTTATATATAAGTACGGTCGCGGATTTTTATTTTTCAGATTTTTTTTTATGAATGTGTTTTTACGAAATTAAGAGTCATTCTTTCAAAACCTCGACGAACGTGCGATAGCCTCCAGCTCCAATCAGCGGCGCCGGTCCGCTCCAGCGGGTGGCCTGAGCCAATCAGCGCGCAGGAAAAATCAGCTAATCGGCTAATGAGAGCGAGGCCGGCGAGAAGTCAGGGAGAAGCCGGCCACACAGCAGCCCGGCAGCGGCAGAGACAGCGGCGCTCGTCAACCGCGCACGGAGCACCGTCCGAAACATCCGGGATCGCTTACCCCCGTCATTACCGCGCAGCGAAGGTAAGGCGTGATTTACTGGGCAGGTAACTCGCCAAGTCCGCATGTTTTGCAGCGCTTCTTAAACTAGCCGGCTGTTGCACCTGAAGTTGGAAGCATCGCTCCGTCTGCTAAGCCGGGCTGTGCAAAGTCTGGGTCTGACGGCGTCTCGATCACTTACCAGCTCGCAGTCGCATCATGCCTCTTTCTGACCGATGCATACGTTTGTCGGATACGTGGATCATGTTAACTGGCGACCAAATCCTTGTGTTAAACTTAGCGGCGAACATTAACATCACCCATTCATCGCCCATTCATTACCAGTCCCCCTTCTTGCACTTTGCAACAGATGTATCAGTATTACAAGTTAATATATGTGAATTTTGTGAGGTTATAACTAGAAATCCATTTTAAGGGAAACAAATCTGATATTCGGTGCAATGCTTTTGGTAAGTTTAACAGCACAATGTTTTATTGACAATTGTTCAGTAAACACTGGCTGTATGTAAGAATACGGACCACGCTGTTGGTCCGTATTATATTTTACAATCGTATCATTACTACCAGTATGGATAGTGTAGCTGGGGCAGGTTTTCCAAATAAAAGCGTCCTCCCACGTTATCTGCCTCGTTATGAAGGGATTCGGGTAGAATCTTGCCCTGTAATACACAATGCAGCGCCCCCACTCCCTGGCACTGAGAGAATTTAGACCATCCGCGGGGTGCATTGGAGGTAAAGAAGAGATCAACAATGACACAGGAGAGAGATTCATTCTTGTGTTACGAAATACCAAATTTACATGGAAAGGAAACTATAGAAAGCCTTGTTTACGTGTTTGGGTAATATTTACTCTTAATATTTATCTGTTAACGCGGCAGATGGAAATTGATTAGCGCTCGTGATTACGGCAACTTGATAAGAGAAGTTTTTCTAAAGATCTTTTGGCTGCTCAGTCAGTAGGGAGAAGCGTGCTGATTCCTCCTCCGTGGGTCCATAGGTCTGCGCATAGACGATCGCACGTGAGACAGATACGCCCATCTGCACACAGCTGTTGCCTTGTTTCATGTAGCTTGTGTCCTGTGAATTATTTATTTATTTTGCTCTCCATTCTTTGGAATCAGATATTTGGTTCCTCTTAAGACTGCCTGCCCTGGTCCATTTGTATCTGTTGTGCAGTATTGCCAAGTGGGTAGGAAGAATGTCCTGGGTTGGGATCAGATCCCATCACCGCTATATAATTTAGACTGTCATCACTCCAGTCCCCAAATAAAGTCCTTATTCCTTCAGAAGGACTGCTGGGGCGAGTTCGGTGTCGAGGGTCATGGCCTTCTCCTGCAATGCTGCATGACCCCAGCTGAGCAGAAATGCCCTCTGATGGCGCCCCCCCCCCCCCCCCCCCCCCT
>JAODKL010000045.1:12943563-12959555 GCA_026780765.1 Petrocephalus schoutedeni
GTCTGACCTTGTACGGTATAAGTGACAGGAAGGTGGATGGATGGATGGATGGATGTGCGGATGGCTGGAAGGTGGATGGATGGATGGATGGATGATGGATGGGTTGAAGGTGGATGGATGGATGGATGATGGATGGGTAGAAGGATGATGGATGGATGGATGATGGATGGGTGGAAGTTGGATGGATGGATGGATGGGTGGAAGGTGGAGGGATGGATGGAAGGTGGATGGATAAATGTACTTTCACTCTCATCAATGGTCAAACTGAATAGCCCAAAGCACTGGTGTACAGCATTGATATAGACGTACAGACCTTTTGGTCAGGTGAGACCCTAATATTTGGGGTGGTGATGGGGGGGGGGAGTTATTGTTTCATATCCAGAAATTCTGGGCCCACCCCTGACCTTTTTCCACACATAATTCTACATAATCAAAGGCCCCTGAAAGGTGCTGGGCTCCCGGAATCGGCCTGGGTGTCCAAGCCCCTACTGCAGTCCCTCTTCGCAGAGAGAGCCTGGGCACAAACGCACTCACCGCTCGAAGCAAAACAGCTTCCGTTAAAAAAGACACACTCTGGAATAAAACAATAGGCTTTAAACGGAAGGGCCGCAAATCATCCTCAGCCAGCGACTAAATAAAGCTGCATAGCGACATTCCCACCCCTAGCTGGCGCTGATCGCGGGAGAGCAAACAGCCCAGAATCCACTCTGTTCTCCTCCGGCAGCAAAATGTGTTTTTCCCGTAATAAATAACAGTCCGGATCCCGCAGCCAAGAGGACAGAGAGGAAGTTGCCATTTGGGGGTTTGGGGGCAGGCAGCAGAGGGCAATTGCTAGTTTTATGACCCTACCCTCAGTGTGTGGGCACCCCCCCCCGTAGGGGCAGTTCAGCCGGCACCCCACAGTTGCCACCACGCTGTCAATAACAGACAGATTATAACCGCGGCCACTGCGGAGAGCGAAGGCGAAGAAATAAGAACCGAGCGACCCACAGGGCCGGTGAATTAAATCCCACCAGCGGAAGGAGACACGCAAGGCGGCTCAGACGCACGCCGGCGCTCTCCCGGAAAATCCGTAAACACGAGGCGGCGGGGGAGGCGACGGCTGGCAGGGAGCCACGGCCCGCAGTCTGACCGTCGAACAGAACCCCCCCCCCAGCTAACTCTGACAGATTCAGCCGTCTCCTCCCCGTCTGATGCAGTGGGGTGCCTGAACGGAGACACGGGATCCCGGTTCGCCGGCATGATTAAAATCCGTCGCCTTTCCATGTTTCTAATAACACAATAATATAAAAATATTCCCTAACCCGGCATATCAGATCCCAGCCTTGACAGGACGCGATCACGCTGTCGGTCCAATATTCAGCTGGTGCTACTTCAGCCTAGCACACCCCACCCGGGTGAGCCAATCAGCACTCTTGGGTAATTAAGGCGTGACCAGTCCAGATTGTGTCGTTCGTGAGCCACTTGTTCGGTCATCCGTCCGATCGAAAGCAGAAATCGCTGGTGTTTGTTTCCAGTTTCGATGCTTTGTAAAGCAGACGTGGCTGACAGAATTTTATAAGTAACAGTGGTTGTGTTTGAGAGAAGGAACCAGTTATTATCAGGGTGGACGGGCATGTTTCCTGTGGACTAAGCGGCATTCCTGAGACTTCCTTCTCTGGCATGGGTTGTATGTTGTTTTACTTTTTTGTTGGGTGTATTTTGAAAAATACCTTTAAGAAGTCTTGAGCGTGTATTAAAAGGGAGCCCTCTTCAGTTTCCGCACACACAAGACACGCAGGCGGAGGATTCTTGTCGAGCAGGAAGGTCACATTTGTTCGCAACAGATTGTTAAATCTCCAGAGAGATGTTGACCTTAAGATTTCTTCTGTATGTGGCAAATAAGCTCAGGGCCCCCCAGAGGGGCCATTCAGAAACCTTCTCCCGGGATTGAGCCGCCTTTCTCATTGGACGGGCTTCTTGTCACATTGCGACTCCAAAAGAATAAGGCGGGGCCTCTTGTTTGATCCCACCCACCTCCCAAGGTCCACCAGACAGGCTCACGAGCCAGGGGATGTCACCACTCAGCTCTGACCGGCCGGCCATCTGTTCCATCCAGACGGTGCCATGGTTCACCCTGGAGCAGGATCGACGACGGTTCCGTTGCGGGACAGGGGGTCGGGTTGGGGAGTTCCCAAACCGGGAGACCGCCGTAGACAGGAGGAGAAAGATGTTTTGATTTTTACAGGCTATGAAATTCGAAATGGGTGTGGAATACATTTTAAATGGGTTTGGGGCATGGATGTGTGGCTGACAAAGAGCTGGGAGATTTAGGAAGGAACCAGGGAAAATTGTACCAGGAATGAAGAGATAAAGAGATAGAAAGGAGCCCAGGCTCACGGCGAGAAGCAGGTCAAGTGCTGCAGCAGAACATCATCCCCACGGCTAGAAAATCCATTCTGAATGTACTACAGCATCTATGGCAGAAACCCGCTACGGCTGAACTTTAGGAAAATAAGCATGTTTAGGTAAGAGAGAACAGGAGGCTGGAGGTAGGAGAGGGGAGGGAATTTTAAAGATGGAAGCAGAACTGCTTAAATGATATAGTTTATGTTGTTGGCATTTTTGTCTATCTTACTGTGAGTTTAAGCTGGCCGGATGGAGAGGAGGGCGCAAACCGGCCTGGGTTCGAATAACAAGGACCGGTCCAATGATGGCGGGCTGGAACGGAAGCCGGAATATTCCCGTTGGCTTGCCAACCGCCCTCGCCGGAGCACTCCCAATATTCCTTCAGCACAATGGCGCTGCCCCTCTGTGGGTGAATCCCAATGAGTCTATTTGTATGGCCCAGGGGAGCCCACCGTGTCCTCAGCCCTGCCCGGCTTTGCCAGAGCACACAGACCTGGGGATAACGAGGGGTGGAGTCGAGTCGCCTGAATATCCCATGAAGCCGCAGGGAAAACGGTTAACACCCGAGAGGCACCTCGTCATACGGCCCCTGCATCCTGATTGGCTGCCCTGGACCAGCAGCAGAGCTGCATCATGACATCATAGAGGCAAATGGGACTAGCATTTTCCTTTACTCCCATTGCACACCCCCCACCCCACCCCCATTTATTAACAGAGCCGCTTTCCCATCCCATACTCCTTCACCACTGAGCGCCTTGTAGTGAAAGGAGGGCATCCATCCGCTTTATGACAGGCTTCCCCCCTCCTTGCTTTAGTCTCCTTTAACAAATGGCCTTGGGGGTTGGGGGGGGTCTCATTCCGGCCGAGGCTGTTATGGAGATGCTAGTGCACAGAAAAACACATGGCGTCGATAAAACCAGACAATGCCCACTGCGGAACGTCCGGCCAGCAACCGCTCGGCCTTGTAGGAAAGAAAAAAAAAAACAAAAAACACACTCTAACAGGCCCTAGCAAACGACACTCCAGTGGGCTAGTCTTCCATCAACAGCTCTGGGTGGGGGGAGATTCTCCATGAGTTATTGACAAACGCTGACCCAGCTCGGCATCGAGCGGTGATTTATCGTGATGCGGGGGGGCTTGCTCACGTCTCAAATTAACTCTTTTGCTGAAGTGCAAGTATGTCGAAAATTCACTAATTAGTCATCGCGAGCGGGGCTTCGATTTTTGGATTGGCTTTTTTGTTCATTATCTGCCCTTTTTTTTTCTAATTCACCTTGGTTGTGGGTTGTGAGGGGGGGGGGGGGGCACCGAGTTGCCAAAAGGAAGCTGGGAGAAGTGCAGGTGTTTGTAGATTCCTGCCAAGGCCAGACGCGGAAACCTGCAGGAAGACGGTACCACCAACATCACGCCTACGGCCTGTGCCCCAGTGACCCAGTACACCTGGGGAGGCAGACAAAGCTGGCCTTCGGTCACGGGAAATTCCGAGGGGTGAAATTCCACTCTGGCCATTCCGTGGACGTTTGGCAGAGGAATGTGAAAGGTATGGAAGCAGAAGGGAGCGCAGATTACATGGATTACGATGCACTCCGAAAAAGGTCTTGGTCAGAAGAGATGATTATTCAAATCATATTACACAATTGATGAAATACACTGCACAATGCATCAAATTACTGCTTGGGGGGTCTTACTCATTCCAGAAATCCTGTTGTTCAATTACATTTATGTCTCCTCCTAACCCAGATTACTTTTCTTTGCGGATTATGCAGATTACTTCTCTTCATGGATTACACGACGACGGCAGACTGACCCGCCAGATGACACAGACCCAGACCACTTACTTGATGAGGGGGATCCGCAGCGAGACGGGACCACGGAGCATGGCTGCACAGAAACTTAAGAGGGACGGGCGCTCAAAGGGGCACAAGCTCACATTACACAGTTTAGGCAAAAACAAGCAGGCACTCTAGCAACCCAAGCCCCCGTAGAGAGGGAACCAAGGGGTTTAACTGGACTCTAAATGGGAACTGAGTAAACCACCAAGAAAGATTGCTTGACTGGCTTGACCTTGCCTTTCCAATTTATTGTGGCCAAATGATGTGTAGTGCAACAGTCACAAATACAAATACTGCTATTCCAACCATTCGCTCTCTGTGCCGTTTCACCAGTGTGGGATTACAGTGAGTCTGGAACCAATCCCAGGAAGCAGGGGTAGCATGCCAGTCCATTGCAGGCCACACTCACACACAGTCAATTCCAAGACAGTAATTCCCCTAATCCAGTGTTTCCCAACCTGGTCCACAGGGACCCACAGCCAGTCCATGTTTTAGCACCCAGCTACGGGTCAGACAGTCCCAAAAGGATCTGGCTGCAGAATACTGGCTGACTTCTGCCAATTATAAACAAATAAAAATAAATAATGATATCCTATATCCTCTAATAATTACACCTTCTTTCTAAGTTCGCCTTAACGTCATGTCCGGCCCAGGACAGGTCGCCTGATTTCCGGGCCTAACAGTGGAGATCCTCCTGGTAGAGCTCGCCCAGTGCTCTGCAGCCAGACTAATTCTTGACAGTCCACATTTTCGCTTCCTTCTAGCTCCCAACAGGGAGCTACTGGGAGAAGGGAGGCAGTAAAAATGTGGACTGTCAAGCAGGGAGCCGGGAAGAAACCTAAAACGTGGACCGTCTGGTGGTCACCGAGGACCGGATTGACAAAAACTGCCCCAACCACAAGTTTTGGGAGGGAACCCATACACACCATGGCTCCATGGTACCCTAATTACTGATCTGCAGTTGTAAAAAGGATGCTGATGATAGAATGGTTGATTTCAGCCCTGGTTCCGCAAAGATACAACATACAGCGAACACACAGCCGCGCACGCAATGCTGCACTACGTCTAGTGCAAATGTGGAACCATTTTTACAATGATAATGTCTTTCGGGAACAACAAAAGAATGCATGAGGAAATGTGCAATGTCCTAAAAATGAGCCAAGGAAAAAGACTGCATTTCCAAGAAGAGCCACAGTGAAAATCATATTCATTCAGAAGACGCTTAGGCCAAAACTAAAAATGCTGAAAAAGGACCGTGGGACCACCCCGGTTACGGTAACCTTGGGAATGAGTCACCACGCCGAACTGTATGGAGTACAGAGGCGTCTGCAGCAGTTAGGTGCGAACCGAACCTCTCGGCTCATGCCGGCTATTACTGTGACCAAACCCAGGTGACAGTCGCTTGGCAACCTGAGCGGATTCTCCCTCCCGCAAGTAAGATGTATGCTTTCACCGGCGGGCCGTTCTATTAGGGAAAAACAAGATGGTCTTTCCAAGCACCTGCCTTATTGGAAGCCACTGCTGGGAGTATTTGCGCGAAAATATTAAAGAGACAGCTGCCAGGAGCATAGAAATTATATCAGAATTAGTACGTTTTCAGGCTTACTCAGCATGTGAAGACAGATGGCCCGCTAATTCAATTACCAGCACACAAATGACTGACTAGCTTAGCATCGATGGGCCAAAGTGACCTTGAGGCGGCCGTTTGCGGGACATTCGCGCCGCTTTCTGCTCCGTTACTTTCGGGGTGGGGCTGACTTGAGGTCGTCGCCGAAACTGTACGTTTTTGCCTAAAATACTAAAACTTTAGATGTTTTGAAAGCCAGAATCTTTTGTAATTACTTGGGGGGGGGGGGGGGGGCTTTTTAAGGTTATGTGCAGATATTTCCCCACGTGTACTGAAAGGCTCCTGTACGCCTCAGCACACAATGAAGCGGGCGCCCAGAATGCCGCCACACTCGCCGGCAGAAGACAAACAGGCTGCCCTCAGACGTAAACATAAATGCGATATCGAGCATGCGGTGACTATGAAACATGGGACTTAAAAATAAACACGGCGATTGCATTTTCAGCATTCGCTACTGCAGTGTTACTTGCAGCTAAGGAATTGAAATATTATATTATTAAACATCCCACGTGTGACCAATTTGCTGAAAATGCAGCCGGGACGCTTTTAAAAGCCTTACTCATCGTAATTGCTTATTGCCACCCCCTTAAAAATAACGAAACTAATATACGTATATATACACGTGATATTCTGTCTAGATCATCTTGAGCCTACTTGGATAAATAAACAATTTAACCTAATGTTATGCACATAGGCTTCCTACATTACCTGTTATCACTAGGAATATGGCATTGCATTTCTTGCCTAGCACTGCCATTTCCGTATCTGGGAATATGCGAGCGGACAGGAGCATTGGAGGCAAACCAGCATGTTCAGTTTAACGGAAAACCTCATGAAACTCCCCGAATGTCACAGTCAATCTTATTCATACAAACAATTCAACCTCACATCACTTTGCCTTCTCGCGAAGTACCAAATATCCCTCCCGCTCGCTCATTTCCATTACATTTATACGTTTCTTTAATAGAAGTAAAGCCAGCGGCAGATATACAGCAGATCCGACATCATCTTCCCACTGATTTCATCGTGAGATGAGCGGAAGAGGTAAACAAACTCGGCAAAAGTAAACGGGCTTATATAAGCACACGGCCTTCCGGTAAATATCACGGCAAGCGCGCCTTTCTTTAACTATTACTGACCGGGTTGTGAAGCAGGTACATAAAAGATACCGACTGTGCATTTGACAGACGCGGGAGCTGGAAATGCGCGCCGTTTGTAAAAGTGATGTCTCAGGACAGGCAAATGCATCTAGTGTGCAATCAGAGAATTGCTATTCGGCGCGGCACGCATCCGGGGAGAGTTCCCGCGAACGCTCACTACTGATTTGCGCCCGACTCCAGTGCATTTGAAATTTATGCTCAAAGGATTTAAACAAGATCGAATGGTTCAGGGTTGATTGATTTACTTAATGGTGGATACATTTGGCTGGATCTAGGATTTAGGAGGGGGAATTTTGATACAGCTTTAATCGGGTTTTGTCTTTTGTCAAAACCGTTGTGTAAGCGCCGGAACAAACGTTATCCATTTTATGGATAACAAAGCATATTTTTCCCTGTATAAATGGGGAAAAAATAACATGTTTTTTTAACAGAATGCAGTGATGACGATAATTATTGCCGGTGTGGATGTGCGGCAGACGGTTCCCTGCTGAAGTCTCACCCAGAGATAAACAGTCCGCATTATACGACATCAGTCCATCAGGCATTTTTTTAGCTGATGTGCCGCATTTCAGACCCCTGTGGAGTTCTCAGGAATAACCACAGAAACCCACATTTGTGTTTTTTTTCCCCAGCATGACTCAGTTCAGAACACATTGCAATTTCTGAAAAGCTGCACGGTTTGACCCTCATCAACAACGTGTCACCGACGGATAAAGCGACTCGGGAAAACGGGGCAGGGGCGCAGAGCCGAGAAGGGCGCCGAATAAGCGGCGGGGCAGTGACACGGCTTTATGCCGGCGAGTCGTGCAACAGCTGTCACGCCTGCCACACAGCGGCGGCCCGCCCTTCCTAAGCGCCCAGGAAATCAGTGTCAGCCGTGTTTCATCACCCCGGCAGGCCAGTGGATCTGGCTCTCCAACCGCGGAGCGCGGCGCACCGCGGGGACTCGCCAAATTATTGAGAGGAATCGTAAGACGATTTTCGGAATGTATCCCCGCCCCAGCGAAAGGGGTCACCAGAATTTACTAATGATTTTTTTGGGGGAGGGGGGTCTCCAGATAAAAAGGTCGGGAACAAGAAATAATAATAAAATCAATAGGACGGAATAATAAGAGTATTAGTTCTAATATTTAGACGCAGCGGCGCTGTAAGGGGGGGGGGGGGTAGGACAATTCCAATGGCCCCAGTAGAATTTGGAACATAATTGGGTTGGTCTGGGGGCCCAATAGGATATGCTTTCTTGGGGCCGAAAATCTGCAGCGGCGACTCGGTTGAGACGTTTCAGTAAAGCAATATTTCCCATCCGATGCAGTATCACAAAGGGTAATGAGGGAGATGCGTGCTGTACGTGACGCTGAGTGGCAGAAGCTGCGGTCCGTTTGCGAGGGGCAGACGGGATGTGGCGAGGGAGGCGCCGCCGCCCGCCCGCTCTATACCGCTGCGAGTGCCGGCCAAGGAGAGACGGAGGGCGATCCTCCAAGCAGCCGCCTCGCTGCCCCGTCGCAGGCGATGCACGACTGGCGGCTGGACGCGGTAAACCCCCCCCCCCCGGAGCTAATCGCAGAGGAATAAACCTAACGCGTGCCTAAGACCTTCAAACAAACCCCCCAGCACATCAAATGCAATGAAGATATGCAGGATTTTTTTTCCCCCACCATGTTCCAGAAACCGGCTACAGAAAGAATACACGCTCCCCAGAGCCAACCCCCCGTTTTAAAGTTTGGGAGACAACGATGAGACAATTCCCCTCACTGTAGAGCAGAAAGCTGATTCCAGGCAAACAAGCTGTCAAGCCCAGACCCGTAGGCAGCGCAGAGCCATCCCTTAAGTACAAGTCGCTGCGGGTACCGGCGATGCGTCTGTGGAAGAGAGCCGATAAAGCGGCGGCAGCAAATACAAAGAGGCCGGCTTATCGCTAAATACCACCAAACTCCCTTCTTCACCGTAAGGCGAGATTTCACCGTAATCCCCTTCCCATGCCATGTTCCCCGACACCAAAGTGCCACACTTACCCAATTTCTCCATCTTTGTTTATAGACACTTAAGAATTAAGCAGCTGTTTCGTTGCGGATTAACCCCCTCCCCCTCCCCGTTCAATTCCCTTGTGGGAAAAGGTTCCTTCCAATTGCTGCCAGTGGGCCAGTGAGCTCAAACTCATAGGAGGTTCTGCCTTGAAAAATCAGACAGCAGGGGGCGTGCCGGTTAAGGAGGCAGCCTTGCAAACTGGGAAGCAGCAATTCAAAAATGAAGAATCACTGCTCTCCTGCCTCTTATCACATTCTTCACTGAAAGTAACAATACATAACACAAATAAAAGTGGCTAAATTCGTGGAACCTTGTTACATTGGTGACTTGCGACAAAAGTGTCAAAAATAATGCAGATAAAGTGCTAACTAACACAATAACTGCGCAGATTAAGCTCTATTGTGAGTGACTGAAACGCAGCCCCTGTTCCCACAGCCGCGGACAGGTCATTCTATACTTTCTGCCACATTCGGTCACAGTGTCAGCGATTGCAAAAATCTGTCGCCGCCATGGAAATGGTCAGCATGGCAATGATCATGGCTCAGTGCACCAATATTATGACAGACAACTTGCACCTAAAATGCACCATCAGCCTGACTCTGCAGCTGTCGCCTGCAGGCCACACACATCACATCCCGTCTGGCTTTAGGTTTTCGTCCCATCCTTTATGGAGCTCTCCCCTCACAATCCAGATGGAGGGACTGAGCCACGTGTCTGCTAAACTCCATCCATCATCTCGGTCTTCCCATGAAATACACACCGGGCAGCACTTTGGAAAAAAGGCGAAATATACCTTAATAAACCAGCTAATTTTCACAAGGATGTCCGCGAGAGGTCCAGCCTCAATCCACATCCATGTGACTATATCCAGCGCTCACACCCACCCACCCAGCCGGGCATGCTGAAACGCACACACTCGGGAACGGCACTAGGCCTACCGAGTCCAGTGAAAATAAGACGTCACCGTAACTTATACAGGAAGCGACAAATTCTATATGAAAACACCAATTTCAACACCAAGCAAAATCACCCACTGTCAATAATGCAAATTTTGTTAATACCATTAGACCACAAAACCTTGCCTTGATTGATCGACCGACCAGTCTGACTTTCAGATGACACTCCGAAGGTACGACTCGTCGTTGATGCTAAAGTTTTACATAAAGTGCTTCAATAATAAGACGTATTTTCATGCTCAAGACTTCCCAAGAGGTCAATTTGAAATGTAACCACATTCGTCTATATCCATGTTTTAGAACTAGGCCGGACGCCCACTCTGCGGCCACGGAGGCTGGGTCTGAAATCCATCTGACGGCGTGGCACAGCGCCTCTCAAAGCGGAGGTCGTGGGCACAGAGAGCCCGCGTTGCCTGCGCCACGGCGCGGCGGGGGCAAATGAGGAACTGGAGGACGTTCCCCTGCGGGCGCCCCCGCACTTACCTTCTGGCCGAGACGGCAGAAACAGCACGTCGCGCCTCGCTAACAAGAGGGCGACCTGCAGGCACGTCGTTCTGCGGCGTGAGAACCTCGGAGGGCAGATAAGCCGTCGAACGCCCCTGGGGGAAGCATGCTCAGATCCTCCATTTGGCAAATATAATATATAAAAAAACTAATAATAATGAATAATGCAAAAAAAAATAAAAAATCTAACACATTTACAAGTGACATTTAAGTGTTACACAAACAGCCTGCTCTATTTACTACATTATCCGTCTGGAGCGTTGAATGCGCCCCTTTTCCTACACTTTTTATCCAGACGTTTGAGCTTAAACTCCTCAGAATCGCGTTTGTTGGAAAACGACAGGCTTGATTTTCTGTTCGGCGAGCCTCGATATCGTTTACCACCGTTGCTAAGATATACATTTTTACAGCCAAGGAGCTGGGTTGCTAGGGACGGCCATTTGACGCGTGAGCATTTATGTCTGCGTTCACTCGGGTCGAGGTGTTCAGAGTTCTGTTGAAGACTTCTTCGTAAATGGCGAACCTTAACACGTCCATTAGACGCCAAAAAAAAAAAAAAGAAAGAAAAAGATTACAGCAGGAGATTATTTTGAAGTGTTGGGAGACTTGATAGTCCAGAGGAGGGGGGGGGGGATGTAAAACTTTGCATTTTAATGAGATTGGAATTGAATGAAAAATCAGAATGCTGAGATATAAAAGAAAATAGCATTGTCAGCACAGAATTTTGATTGAAGAAGTTTTTAACAAGAGGCCCACCTCTTACAAGAATGTCATTCAAGCCCATTTCAGACGATGGCGCGTGCTCGTTTTATTTTTACACCGCAAAACCCTAATTATCAACAAAAGGCACTGTAAGGTGTGAAAAGGAAAAAAAAAAAAAACAGGGAAACGGGGGAGGAAAGACCTCGTGACATAGGACTGGCGAGCAGGGGAGCCGTGAAGCCAGCATCATCACTGTACTGGCTTCACTGGATTCTGGCACACAGTCCATCTGTGATCTACAGACAGAGGTCTGCAAATCCCACAGGGACGAAAAAAAGCAAGCTTACAGCACAAGGTAGCTCATTGATTTTTTTTTTTTTTCCCCTCCCAGCAGCAATGACCGAGACTTGTCTAGCTAATGGTTACAAAAAGGAACACGGCAGCAAATAAATAATGGCACGACTGCAGAGTGTCGGGACGATTCGGCGGGGCAGGGCGGCGCGAAATTCCACCTGTTCACATCCTTGCGAGAGAGAGGTGCCAGCGCAATGCGGCCGCCCGGTAATATAAAGGGGCTGGCGGAATAGGAGCCTGCCACAGCGACTCGCGGTGCGGATTCCTTACACAGGCCGAGCCTGATCAATCTCTTCCAGCGGCCATCAAACACGCTGAGCTGATGGGGAGAGACGTCATCGCGGGCAGTGACTGTACCTGTACGGACACGCCGATGAACAGAGGAGAAACACGGAGAAGTCATGCAGGGCTAGGGGGTCGGTTACCATTAAGTGCCTCCTGCCTATCCCCAGATGAATTACCACCCCCCAGACATGTTGGAGCCACACCACAGGGTACCATTAAAGGCACGGCACAGGGTTAGGGTCACCGCAACAGATCCAACCTCCGCGGGCTCATTAAACCGTGGGACAGTACCGGACTGGTATTACCTGCGGGTAATTAGCTCTCTTGTCACTCAGCCCCCCCCCTAAAAAAAATGGCTGCGATTCGACTTTGAGATAAAAGGCTCGCCCGGGGAGGTATTAAACTCGATGGCAACACAGACGTCTGGAAAATTTGATCTATCAATCGGAGATACTTAAGACACTGGAGTAGTGCGTTAACCAGGGGGCATTAAACTGGCAGTGGGGAAGGGATTCCTAAAGAGATGTTTCTCCCAATTTTTTTTAATTTTTTTTTTATCACAGACGTTTCACACATTGGGGAGATTTCCGAAACACGCATAAATAAACGACACTCAAACCAGAGCACAAGAATCTTTCGGAGCTACAATATTTTGGGAGAAAAACACACAGGTCTATTACAATATAATTTAAAATACGCATCGGTCTTGCATACCGCGTGCAGGGCTGGGGAGCCTGGAGACCAGGAGTCAGGGGCACGAGGCAGGGGACTCTCGGGATAGGATGCCAGTCAATTTCCATCTACCGAAGTCAGGGCATGTTGCTAATGCAAATGTACTTTGTAGACCACGTCAGACTGCGAGAAGGAGGCAAGATGGAAGTGCAATGGCAGACAACCAATCAGCACTAATGCTAATGCGCAGGCATCGCCTGGCACCAGGAGTGCGGAGCACAGCGGCCAGAAGCGACATGCCCCCGCGCCGGAGCGCTATTTACCGTGAGCGGCACGACTCGCACAAAGCGGGGGCAATCCGGAGCCGCGAACTCGGGATTGGCGGCCGATCCATCCACCTCTCGACAGTTGCGGTCATTTACAGGGAGTCGGTGACCCCCAACCCCACCAGAACAAGACGAGGGCCGTACCGTAAACACTATGAGATTAAAACAAAACAAAAATAAAAGAAAAACTACCTCTGGCAGAAACTGCATTGCTGCAGCTGGATATCTGAACATTCCTTCCGACGTAATTTCTAAGGTAGCTTTCCACAGCACTTCATTTCCAAACCCTGTCAAAACTGTCTATCCTCCCAGCGTCACAAGCTGAGCTTCATGCCGAACCCAAGACGTTATATGCTTATACGTATATGTGCATCTTCAGCTGGTATACTGTACGTGGCGTAAAAAAACATGGAATTTTGAGCCGGTTCTCGGACCTCTCCAGCGAATCCTCAGCAGGAAGGTGCCCGACCAGAGGTGTGGTTGCCTTTGATTGCTCAGCTAATCAGAAATTTCTGTTCTACTTCTGTGGGGAAAATAAAACTCACTAATATTAAATCTCCCATCCACAAAAACACCCAATATTCTGCTGTAATCATTCGCACACACACCCCAGAAGCCCTGATCAATCTTCACAGCAAACAGAGAGCTTTTGTAGTACTATTAAAAACTTAAGATTGGGATATTAGCAGACCTGAAGACTCTAGCAGACCTGTTTTCACTCTAATATTCATTTCAAGTCACACTGTACTTTGAAAGAGGACTAGGCAGGATAGGTGGTGAAGGGCAGATTCGGGGGGGGGGGATGCTTGTTCTTGCGTCTGCCGTGCGGCATTCAGTGGACGCTCAGGGGTCCGGCCACACACCGGAGAACAGACCCTGCTCCGGATGTCCGAACCCCAAGCGGTGCCCTCAAAAAGGAAACGGCCGCAGCCCTCACAACTCCACTTTTCACTTCACTGGCTATTTTTGTTTTTTAATTTGTTTTCCCCGTGGAGCTTAGCTCGCTCAGCCTGCCGTCTTAAACCCAGGAAACTGGATTCACGTGAGGTGGCTCTAATAAAGGCCGTCCTACAGCGCTACGCCGCAGCATGAACATGCACAGCATGAACATGCACAGCATTAACTCGCACGCGGCCCGGCAGCGCGGCTCGAGGTGCGACAGGAGACGCGGCCCCGCGGCGGTACGGATGTGGCCACAGCAGAAAAGTTTCACGGTAAACAGAGTGCATGGTGCAGGCTGTTTATTCACCTGTACGTACAGGAGGGTGACGCAATAAACACCAGGTAAGAAAACTTCACATGAACTGCGCGTGACCTAACTACACACCGGCGCCTGGGGCTGCTTGGGGAAGTTCATCTCGGATGGAGGATGCAGACCGGGATCTGATCTTGGTTCTGCACCCCCCTCCAGTTTCCTACCTTCCTGCCTGTTTGCGGGAGGGGGCATGTTGCGCTCCTTAGCAGGGCAGAAGCGGGGTGGGTCTAAGGCAGGGCAGATTCTAGGATTTTGTTTTTGGTGGGGCGGGGTGTGCAAACTTACCCAATGGCATGTTTCCAATCGATGATTGACAGGGGTGGGGCCAGTCCAGTGGCTAATCAGCTTTCAGCTGGGGACGGTGCCCCTGTGGCCCCGCCCCTGGCCACGGGTGACACCTGGCAGTATAATTCCGTCACCTGAATGCTACAGAACTTGCTAAAGTTAAAACGATTAGCTCACTTCTAGCGAACAAGAGAAGGGCCCGGTCACATGGGGGCATTCCACTCCAGCTAGCAGCTTTTATTTTTTCATACCAAAGGAACCATGGGGAGATATGAATCAGTTTGACACAATATGACTCTCCAACTTTCTCTCTCTCACTCACACACACACACACCTGCCCGCTCACAAGTCCCACACCCACTCTCACTGTACCCAATCAGCCTTGCTTCATTAAAGCGAAATCTCATTCGCTATCAGTTTACCATCCCAAAAGTCATTCGATCTGAGAGGGAAATGCGATTCCATTACATTTCAGGGTTATCTTAATATATCGCCTTGCCCCCCCCCCCCAAAACACCACCCCCACGTTATTAAAAAGGAAAATATTCACAGTATTGCAACGTTACCCCTGGTTTATCTGTGAATGGATCTGAGCACAGAAAGCAATTATCAGTGTAAATATATTCTCCAGACCTTTATTTAATTCGCTTCCCTGCTATAATTTCAGCCTCCTCTGTCATTTTCCCCCGCTTTTAATTAATTATTCTAGGGAAAAGGACGGTCTCGAAAGCCCAGGGACGTGTAGGCCGCGGCGAGAGGAGGAGGAGCGTAGATGCAGGAGGATACGTCACGTGCCGTGGCCCGAAGTACCTCCTTGATTTTCCTCAAATCCAAAATGGCCGCCGGTCAGGCAACATTGTAAAGATTTTTGACGGCGGTCCGACGGGCGGATCGCGAGAGAGCCCTGCGCGATCCTCACATGCAGCAGGGCTGCCATGAAGTGAATCAATTAAACCAACCCACCCTCCTAGCTGACAGCCAGCCAAGTGTCTGGCCTTATCCAAACATCCCCGGCGGATTTCGAGCCACGTTCTCGACTAAGCGCCACACACACTAATTGAAGATGTGGGAGCAAATGTTCCCCCCACCCCTGGCGGTAAGCAGGCCCCCCTCCGCTGGCACCCCTGGGAACATTCTTTGACTGCATTATCATTTCAATATGTTTTTAATTGAGGCCGTGCAGCGAGTCAGCATGTGCTGCAATGACAGACCAGAGGCTCTGCAGCCCACGCCTACAGGCTGCCGCTCGCAGTGGGCGGGGCAAGGCGAGCCCGCCCCAAAGTAGACCCTCACAGTCTACGAGGCACACCGGAAAGAGAAGAAAGCAATTTCGAAATCCCCTTGTGTGCGAGACCAAATCGCAACCTCTACCTGACAGGTTTCACTCCACTATTATGGTGGGGGGTTAGACACCGTTCCCTTTCAGTCACAAGCAGTAAAGGCCAACCCCCCCCCCCTCCCACCCCATCCCATCCCATCCATAGTAACCATGGAACATCAATCTTCAGCCGATACTGGATCATTTTTAACACTGGACTTGTCGGCAACTCTACAACATCGACCCGCGGTGCCTCCGTCCCCGATAACGGGGATGAGCGATGGAGAGCTCGCTCGCACCCCC
>JAODKL010000045.1:12959588-12971365 GCA_026780765.1 Petrocephalus schoutedeni
CCCCCCCCCCCCCCCCCCCCGCCCATCATCCGCACCGCTCCCGACGCACAAAAAGGCGGCCTCGAGGTTACGAGCGCAGGGACATCGATTCCCTTATATACGGCGCTATTAAACGGAATTGGCCGACGGAAGCAGGGCCATAAGCCCCCGGCCCGCCGCCACAGACCCTGCTGTGAGGGGCAGAGGTCGGAGCTTCAAGGTCGATGCGCCGATGGCCCTGCATTCCATTCGGCTCGTCGGAAGGAGGGGGTCGCAGGCATGCTGCACCTTAAACCAACCCAGACCGCATCCCAGGCAGTGTCCCAGGCCGGCTGATGGTGCGGTGCCCATGCCACAAACCAGCTGGCTGCATGTACGGGGGACACCCCCCCGAGTCTCCCGGTGACATCGCTCCGGAGGACCCACAGCAGTAGGAAACACTGGTCACCCAGCACTAATTACAACGATAAATCACCGAGCAATTAGGCAGTCGCTCCCGGACGTGCACATTCTCTGTGGTCCCGAATGCCGGCCCGCACGCGCCATAAAGCACCGTGCAACAGCGCCCCCGGTGGCCGGCCGTCCTGACAGCGGCGGTCCCCACCCTGACCAGCCAGATCGCTCCCTGAGCTGCCCCACGGGCAGATCTGCTCACCCGCGGAGCAGGAGCCCGCCCCATGAGACGACGTGGGGAACCTGCGTATTCATGAGGATTAAGATTCTGGAACATTCCGGCACAAAAGAAAAAAACGAGTCCTCGAGACTCAGCTGACCTCCAGGCCACCACCTCCCGAAATAAACAGAATAAAATAAAGACACAAAAGACCAAGCGGTTGATGAAGATACCTCCTGCGTCCCCACCTGGCGGCTTCCACCAGAAACGCAGAGCTAGATGTTAACTGGATGCCGCCCCCCCCCCCCCCAAACCGGGAGGAGTTGCATCAGGCCACCAGACATCCCACAGCGTCATAGATCCCCGAAATGCCTGCAGGTTTGTACGGGTGATGGTGACGAAGCTGCGGGCGTCAGAGGAAAAGAAAAATTAAAAAAAATAAAACCTCTGATGGCGTTTTTATTTTTTCTTGTTTTGTATTTTTCTTACAGAAATAGGTTTTGAATTTCCTGAACATTAGAACGTGTTCATTTCCATTTTAACCCCCCCACCCTCCCCCAAACCACAGAAAGCCTCTGCATTTCGATCTCATGAAGAAAAATGCTTCTTTTGAAAACACTGATGTTTTGCACAAATGCCTATGAAACGGGGGAAAAAAAACAATAACAAAGGTCTCTTCTGGAAACTAAATTGAGAAAATAAAATCAAGGAGGAAAGGATGACATGCCTGGCTGGACTGGACGCCATACATTTACTGATGGTTTTGCACTATAAAACCGACGGAATCTTTTATTTATACCTTTTTTTTTTAAACCCATTTTCTGATGTATTTCAGGATTTCGCAAGGAAGCCTTGGACTTTTAAGACTTTAACACAAGTGCTACTAGCAGATGGTTCAAATACAAAGATCTCACGAAGAGAATAATTTATTTTACATATCTCCATCCCTTCTGTCCTCTGTCTGCTGGCCTATTGTGACTCAGCTGGAAACACCACTCCTTCCTGTAGGTCCTTCAGTCTCGACAAGGTCTTTGCCCAGTGGGTCGTCGCCTGCTGCAAACTCCCATCTCGCTTCAGGATGCAATTTCCTGCGCCGAGGGTGCCTGAGGGCGAAGGGAGGGCAGACTCAATGGGAGGCGGACCGGGCAAAACCGAGACCATCCTCAGCAGTGCCGGCTCCGGCAAATTCCGGCCCAAAAACAAAACAAAAAAAAAAAAATTAAAATAGGGAAAACCAGATCATCTCCACTGATCTCATCGTAGTCTTTCCCATCAAAGCGAGCACTGCTGCGATCGAATTTCAAAGTTTTTCTTTACAGCAGGAGAAAAAAAAAAAAAAAAAAACAATAAAAAAAATCAAAAAAGAAGGTTGACCAGTAGGAGGCACTCGACAAGACAAAGCAAAGAGATTTCGAGGGTCCCGAAGTCCTCGGTGAGCTTCGCGTCCGAGAGTTCGCCACTCGTCCTTTCATCGGAGCCGTCGCCGAGCGCGACGGGCAAGTGACCGCGCCGCGCCCTCCATCGCTGCTCGCCTCCTCCGCCACGGGCGGAAGCACGAGCGCCAACTGCGGACTCTCGCCTGGGAGGAGGTTCCGGCTCGTCGCCGTGCTTTACTCCGCCGCCGGCCACCCAGGGACAGAGTGCAGCAGTGTTGCCTGGGCACGGAGCGGGAGAAGGGAATGTTGACGCTGGGGCCCTTCCGGGGAGCTTGGAGCTAGAAGACGACGGGAAGGGAGCGACTCGCCGGCCTGCACTGGGCGAGCGGAGGGGGGCGCGGCTGGGAACGGGGGGAGGGGGCGCCGGCCGTGCCCCTAGGACTGTTTGAGTCGCTTGCGGGGGGGCCCCAGGAAGGGGCACTGTGCCGAGGCCAGAGAGCGGTAGGCCTCGGCCACAAGGTGGGGGTGGGAGGCCACCATGGACTTCCAGCCAGAGGTCTCCATCACGTCCGACGCATGGCTGTGTCACGGGGGGGGGGGGGGGAGAAAGAGAGAGAGAGAGGATCGTTACATCAGGGCTGGATTAATGCACGCTGCCAAATCACATGGGAGTAGCCAATGGGAGGCGTGCAGAACCTGTCAATGACAGACGGAGTCACACCCACAGCAGGGCTCACAATGCAGCCACATGGGCTTAAGCACAAACGCCAACAGATCTGGGTCTTTAAGTCTGATACGGACACGCCCCCCCCCCCCCCCCCCCCCCCCCCCCCCCCCCCCCCCCCCACAAGAATCAGGAGCACGGAAACCCAAGTCCCAGAGCGGCCTGCCCGCCATCTCCTCCGCCCATCACGGCACGATGATGCGGTGACCCCCTGCCATTAACCCTGCCCCACCTGCTAAGGAGCCCTCCGTGTCCCTCCCTGCTGCCCGTCAACAGCCCCCTGGTGCAAATCATTACTGGGTGCTAATGTGTGCCCTGCATCTGCATTCCTGCCCCCCAACCACAACACCAGCGTCAGTGCCGCGCTAAGCCCCACCCGCCCCACCAGCTCAGGGACTCCTCCTTGAGCTTTTTTATATTTTGCATTATTACTACGTTTAGAAGGCGGGTGGCTTGCAGGTTAACGACCTCCTGCATGTGCAGTCGCATTAATGAACCCCACCCCCAAGCGGTTCCCAGTGACGGCGCGGGGGGGTTACTGTTACTCGTATTAGAATCGCTGCCTCCCCCCCAGCCAGGGCTTATCGAAGGCCGGGATGGCAGCAGCTGTGGAGGAAAGCGGTGCTGAGGCAGAGCGTAACACGGCTCCGCCACCGGGGGCCCACCGCCACCGGGAAGGCGCTTGACAAATTGGCCCGTCTGAGAGGCCACCCGATAAGCAGCGGCGGTGATTAAGACACAACCCGAGCAGCCATGGGGGCTGACTGGGGGGGGGCACAATAAATACCACTCAGAGCCATTCCCGCTAACCTTTCCTGGCACCCTTAAATCCCGCCACTCTGAGGTCCGGCAGACAGCCTCTCAGCGGGTGACGGACACCTAGAAAACCCGCTCACACTCCTTCAGAACCGGCACACTGGAGCGGCCCCGAGCTCCTCCTAGCCAGCCGTGCCATTTATTTATACTTCCGTCGCCTATCCACGGGCCGACATTGAGGTGGACGCGGCCCGATACCCCGGCCCCCACCTCGGAGCCAAACCGAACAGCCCCCCACCCGCCTCCCGTCATTCCGATGCCGCTGCAGTCCGATTAGCCACAACAAGATTGATTGCCCACCTCAGCCACCCCCAATGCTGTAAACGGAGATATGTCACCGATAATATATTAGGCAAATTACTGCCTTGGTAAAGGGCTGAACTAAAGCTTTTACGGGCAAAAGAAGCGGACGGGCGAGGCGTAAGCGAAGGAGAGCTGTCAGCCACCACCTCCATCAGCCTAAAAGGCAGGAGGAGAATACAGATCAGGATCAGTATGAAAATGGGCATCATTCCCCTAAGCCCCCTTAAAGCCAATCAGATCAGGGGGCGTGGCCTATAGGGCATGGCTATGCAGAGGCAAGAGTTTAATGGGATTCAAGTATAATGGAGTGGAGTGCCTTAGCAGGCATAGCAGACGTCCATTAAAATTTTTAGTCATTCCGGCTCCTCCGAGATGAGTGCTAGTCTTCGCATTTTTGGGTTTTATTTGCCCCTTGTTTCTTTCGGGATTAATGAAGTGCTTTGAGTCGACTTGCTGCCGTTACTCTGCCCAATCAGAGCATCGCGCTCGACGGTTGGAGCGCAGTAAAGTGGGTCAAGGAGGGGGATGTTCCTCTAATGAACTCGCGGGGACGGACCGCAGAGGCGTCCAATTGAAATTGTGCTGGCATCTGCAGCCAGCGGAGCCTTGAGCCTCCAAAGCCCACACATACGCCTGTCCACCGCCATATCCCGCGAACTCAAGTCGGGTCGGCCGCCCGTATTAGAGTAAAGCCCAGAGACGAGGCCACACGCTCCCCCTGGGATCAAGGAGGCGGCTCATGCGAGCATCTGCTCCACTGTCCCAGGGTCCCCTCAGACAAATGAAAGCCAACCCCCCCCCCCTTTGCTAGCACACGACTCCTCTGATCGCTGAAGCTCCCCTTCCCCAACCCCATAAATCTCATGGCCTCATTTCTGCACGCACTCTCTGGCCCCGTTTGAGGAAGGTGGGATGGAGAGTGCGTCAAAACAAACATGGAAAGCGCAGGAAGGGGAGGCGGGGGGGCTTGTATTAGCGCGTGCCGCTTGGGGTCTGCAGCCTTTATTATTTTTCTTTATTGATTTTTTTTATTTGATAGCGTCTTGCAGTCGGGAGACCCCAGAGACCAATCCCCCCACCCGCAACAACAATACAGCAGCAAATTAAACTGTCATAACAGTAGGGTAACAATTAATGGCGAGCGTCGGAGACTTTGGGGGGGAGGGGTGGTTTGCATTGCAAAACTGTTCGGAAACACTTAGGCCCTCCCCACCCGATGAGCGAGACAATTAGGAGAAGTGGCTGGGGGGGGGGGGGGTGAGGAGTGAGTAATTATGATCTGTGTTTTTAAGCGAGGCTGCCGCCATGTCAGCAGACAGACTGCTCACTACAGCTAATGCCTGCTGGAAGATTCGCCTCCGACAGCCTCTCCGCAATGCCTTCGCCTCACCACCAAGCACTCCCCCCCACCACACCCCCCCCCCCAAAAAATCGCTCAGACCTGCATGTCTGTAGATCTCCCTATTGATCTTAGCACTGCTTTTCAAAAGAATAAATTTAATTAACATCTAAGAGATCCTACTTAATTAGGAGGTTTCACTCCTCCGGCGATGATAAATTTGGGGGGGGGGTGGAATAATTAGTATTAGGAATTAAAATTCAGCCTACAATTCTCCAATAGCACCTGTTTGGGGCTCTAAGCAATTGTTTTACTATGTTTATCATTCAAAAATGTAACAACCATATTGGAAAGCACATCACCCAGTACTTTATTCCAGTACTCCAGTCTCACCAACCAAATAAATAGAGTTTGACACATCTGGCCAACTCAACACTCCAGCACAGCAGGGGGCGCTGAAGTGCCTCCTACGGTTGGCGGCTTACGTCTGGAAAAACCACCACAGAATGAAGAGGGGGTAAGGTAGAGGGAGCGCGCTTCTGACAGTCCATTCATGGATGGTGGCTTTAAGGCAGTATGATTCTGATGGGATGAGGAACAAGGTCTGGAACAATATGAAGCTCCCAATTGAGCGGAGCGCTTTTTAAAAAATGCGGGCAGCCGGCTGTGCAAGTGTTATTCCGCCTCGGCGACTTCCCCACTTCCCAGGCTTATGTATTAAAAATGAGGGAATCGGCTTCCTGTCGTATCTCAAAGGGCCCCTAGGCATCAACATGGGGCGGGGCTTCACACAAAGGGGCGGGGCTACTCACTAGTTGATGAAGTCGACAGCCTGCGTCTTGAGCTGGTCGGCGCTGTGTAGGTCGGCCAGGATGAGGATCTCGGCGGCATTCTCCACCGACAGGCTGGTGCACAATGCGTCCTCACACATCACCTTCAAGCGCTCCAGTGCGTACTGAGGTGGGGGCAGGGAGTGGTTGGGGGGTTAAACAAATAGAAAATGTATGTAAGGAGATGGTGGGAGAATCAGAAGGGTGGGGGGAATAGAGACAAATGAGGGGCAGCAGATATCAGATCCCTGTTAAAAGCCTGTCAGTATCACAAGGGCTCATTCTCCAAGACGGTGTTTGAAGATCACACGTAGACACCACCCACCCCACTTCACAGCCTGACCAAGGGCTTGGCTCACACTTCCAGTAACGGAGAACCAGCCACAAGGCTGGGGGGGGGGGAGGGGGCGTGATCCCATCGCCAGAGCGCCCTACGAAACGGCGGCAGGACGACGGAGTAGACAGGCGGGGGCGTGGGTGTGGGAGCGGGCCCCCCCTGGTATCACTGTGAAGGGCCACGGAGCCCCCAGAGTCACAGTCCTGACGGCAGCACAGACCCTGCAGAAGCCCAAACATTACTCTCTCTGCCTCCACAACTGCCTTCCCTTCTTATTAGTAGTTAGAGGTGAGACATTGGGGGTGATTCATACAGAGGGGGCCAACTTTATTAGCCAAAGATTTGTTTTGGGTTGGTGAGTGACTTGGGGTGGGGGGGGGGGGAGGGGGGGCCCTCCAAGAGCCAATCGGCTTTCAGCTGGGGCAGCTGTCCCTGTTGTCCCGCCCCTGTCTACATCCCTAGTAAACAATGATGTTATTGTTGACGTTTAGAAACCATTGGACAGGGTGGCGACCCACGGCCATGAGTCGACAGTCGCGCCTGTCACACCTGGTGTTCGAAGCCTTTTGAAGTCTCACCTTGTCTGCGGCGGCCAGCAGGTCGTCCGCCATCTTGTCCAGGTTGGGCGCCTTGCCTGTGTAGATGAAGCACATCATCTCCTTGAAGACCTCGGGCTCGACGTCGTTGATCTCCACACGGTTCTGTGGGGGGGGGTGGGGGGGGGGGAGTTGTAAGCTAGTGCTTTTCTAACACATAAAAATCAATTCCTGAAGCCCCCGCATGCTGGACTGTGCTAAACTCCAAATCAGACACCCGAACCGCCATTAAGATTCAAACTACTTCCTGATGGCACCACCTTAAAAAAAATAAAAAATCACAACTAGCGCGGTATGCGACGAGCCACGCTTGGGACTGCCTGACGACGGGGGAAGCAGAGAGGCATTTCAAAGCTTTTTATCAACCACTTTTCAATGCCACAGACGGCAAAGGAAAAAAAAAAAAAAACATATCTAAAAATCACTCCCAGGTCTGAGCACAAATTGCCTTCCCAGCCTTAAATAACTCACAACAATACTGTGTGACACCGCTTCAGTCTTTAAATAGTCTGAAATGCCCCCAGCTGACAGGGGTCCTGCCTCGCCAATCAAAGGTAACAGGCTGGAAATAAACGGCGTAGGCCGCCTGAAGCCCACCACGATTACGCGCTGCCGCGGCGCGTGGCGGGTGCGGTTTGGGTGGGGTCTAACGAGTACTTAACGAGCCTGATTAACAGGAGCCGTCGGGGTTGGAGGCTGCTGGCGGACTTAGCCGGGCGTTCATTCCCCAGAACGCCGGCGAGACAGTGGGAGGCAGGGTGGTTAAGGTCGAAGACTTAAAAGGAGAAGGTTAAAGGTTCAAGTCTCGGGCGACGCTCTGCTGAGATACCTTTGAGTAAGACTGTATAAATAGATTTGGGGGGGGGGGAACAGGCAAGTAAGCTGGCCGTCATTCGAGAGCATGCCTATTTGGAAAGGCTGTCAAGGCCGTCCGCCAAGACTGGAGCAACCCGAAACATACGCAGCCCGTGACGCATGATCCAGATCTCCCGCCCACCAAGTCTGTAGGAGGTGGGGGGGGGGGGTAACCCTTGTGGCACCATGACCTGCCGCCACGGCCATACCAGCCATAGTACTCTGCCACCGTGTTCCTCCGACGCCCTGCGCGATGGCGGCCCCGATTAAAAAAAACGAACTTCTCACTGCCCCCGAAAGAGAAGCGAGTTTTCGGGGAAGGCGGAGAGCTGCCTTATTTAAATATATTTTCCTTTTAAACTGGCCCATTTGTCTTTGCGGCCTTCCGCGCAAGACGGTTAACCTATTTATCAGCTTCCTCCGTCTAAATATGGAGAAGGATCCTGCTCTCCGGGACGAGAGGAGCGGCTTAAACAGCAATTAAAATGTATTTCCTCGCCGCCTTATTTCCCACCTGAGCTCACCGACATCAATTTCAGAGTGACATGGCCGCTAAATCACCCCGACTCGGTGACTCTGCCGCTGCCTCTCCCCGCCGGTCTGATAAAGCGACCTACGGCGCCTTGAATTGGCACCAGCAGCTGCTCCCATCCGCGGCGAGGCAGCCTGGGTCATGCGGCACACTCTGAGCGAGGGCGGTGGTCCCGGGCGCGTGGGTCTCTGCCGAGCGGGCTCGGAGGTGCTATGGCGCCCCCCCGCCAGAGCCCGACGGCTTCTGCCTCCTGCGAGGTACGAGCAAGGGAGCCATCTTTTGAACTCCAGCCGCGTCGGCATGGCGACGGGAGAAGTTCTTTCCGGCGCACGGTACGCTTCTCCGACTCTATCCTGTTCCCACGCGTGCATTTCCATTTCGCTGCAGCCGCGGTAAACGTGACAGCGTGTTTACCCCCGTGGCCTTCTCGATCCGGGGCCGTCATTCTCTCTGGGCCCGACGCCCTGCCCTCTGTTTGTGGCTCGCCTGCCAGATGGAGGTGGTTCTCTCTGATGCAAGAGCAGTGAAAGTGTCAAGGTACTGAGGGGCACCTTCCATGGGGGGGGGTGAGAATATAGCAGTGAGGGGGGAGGCCCCCCGTGAACGAGACGCCCTCAGGTTTAACACCCTGAAAACAAAAGCGCGGTGCGGGGAGTCCGTTTGTTTTTCATTAGCGCCCCAGAAAACGCAGCCGGAGCCCAGAGTGCCCGCCTCCTACAGAGCCACGCTGACAGGCGTCGGCGTTGTTTGCCAACGAGGCCCAAAAGGGGCGAGCTAATTGTGCTTCGAAATTGAAAAGTGGGACCTAAAAATAGCCAGTGGTTCCCTTTGAGGATAAAAAAAAAAGAACACCAGAGAGTGGTCGTGTCAAAGAAAAGCGCGGAGAGCGGCCGCAGCAGACTCCTGGGATCCCGGCTGAATGTGCGGCGGGGTGGGAAAGGGTCAGCGTGTGCCCCCGTTTCGGATTTTAATTAGCGACGAGAGGCGACACACGGTGCTGGAGGGTGCAGCAGACAGCAAACATTCAGCCAGAGAGAGGACAATCGATACAGACAGAAAAAAAAATTAAAAAATAAAAATAAAAAAAATCGCTCACGCCTTGGCACTCACCTTTTTGCTCTCCTCCATCTCGTGCTCGAACATGGCGCTGAACACGGGAGAGCGGGCTGAAAGACAGAGAGAGTGGATTTGCTGGCACCGACCTGCTGGCCGGAGTCGGAAGTGATGTATTCAGAACATCCAGTTGAAAACCAGCCTGTAAGAAGGATTTCACATGCCCACCTAACTTGACTACAGCGCTGCTGAATCTAGCTGACTCCACAGCAGCTGTCCTGAACGTGTTAACTGCAGGTCTCCAGGGAGAGATCAACCTCCGGGTTCTTCCAAAAGGAGCTACTAACGAATCAGCTCCTCCAGAAGCTAAGCTCAATCATACTACTCAGTACTACTGCACGTTCTAAGCATTAATAAATATGTGAACTTTAAAAGGTCCCTCTGTAATTAATCGGAGGGTCATAATTCCACCGAGCAGCGATCATTTAGGAAACTGACACATTCCTATTAGCCTGTACCACTAAAAAAAAAAAAAGGTGCCTTTTTTTTTTTTAACAATCGCCCATTTGGGCGCGAGTCAAGGGCGTTTGATTAATTCCCAGTTCTTTGGTAACTATCTGGCCATTGGTGCACGAGGGGACAAGAAGAACAAGACTGATTACAACAAGCCAGCATGTTGCAGGAGAATTGACTGTTTATAGACAAATCACTCTACTCATAATACTACTATTAATACTACTACGGCCACAAATGTCCAAGCATGCTGTACCACCCAGCCGGAGGAGGGTTGCAGGTGGAGCCTGGAGCACAAGGCAGGTATAACACCCAGGATGGGAAGCCAGCCCAGTACAAGATGCACACACACAACAAACAAAACCTCCAACGAATAAAGGGATACTAGGTCATTGTTTTGATGTACAAATACAAACACAATATATAGCGAACAGCGTACATAAGCCGAGGATATACTGGAAAGCACATACACTAATAGGCTGCCTAAATTAGGACCTTTCACTTTCTTTTGTGTGCGCGCCTCAGGTTAAATTACAGAGAATCGAGACATTTGCGTGATTGGATTTCCTCCAAGGCCGCATTGATTTATCAATATCGGCGCGGCGTAAGGATCTGACAGTGTTATATTAGCTTTTGTGCACGGTCTCACTGTCGCGAGGCTCGGCGTTCGGGTTTTTGGCCAGCTGCACCCCGCTGGAATACTGACGAATGAACTGTCCCCGTTCCCATGGGGCTGCAGCTGAACCATCACCAAGGTCAGCGTCAGATGCTAAATCTTTAGTGAAATCTTGTATATACCCTTAGATATACTCTAGTGCATTGACATTGTGCAAATAAAGCCTGATCTGTGGTTATTCCTGTTGCATAGTCAAGTCTATAGTGCTTTCAGTCCGATGTAATATCTGATGCATGGTTCCTCTTGGGGTATAAAGCCTACTGTATGGTCCCTCACGCTCTATGTAGGGTACGGTTTGTGGCTGCTCTTGGTGTATACAGTATACGGCGTGGTTACTATCAGTGTATACACCCTACAACGTGGTTACTCTTGATGTATACAACCAAGGAATGGTTACTCTCGGTATAAACTGCCTACAGCGTGGTTACTCTCCGAGCATACAGCCTATGGCATGGTTACTCTCAGTGTTCACAGCCTACGGTGTAGTTACTCTCAGCATACACGACCTATGGCAGTAGTTACTCTTCTCGTATGACACTGTACCTGCCAGGATGGCCTTGTGGGCCTGGAACTCCTGTCCTGCCACACAGAGGGAGCAGTCGGTGAAGCGCGAGTTCTCCCAGAGGCCGCCCAGCTCGTCGGCCAGCCGGCAATCGGGCACCTTCACCATGTTCATGGTGTTCTGGCCCGAAATGTTTACAGAGTCCTGCACCACGCTCACCTGTAGCACAAGGGGGGGAAAAAAAAACATCAATTGACAGCACTTTTACAGATAACACACAACAACACAGCTTAGTATGCATTTGCACTCTATTTGTTGGAAAAGCTCAAGATCAATACACATGTATGACACAGCCTTCGAATAGAGAGGGGTGACAGGCCGGCCAGCAGGTCACCTGCTCGCTTGCCATGTCATGTGACCGAGTGAAGCCAATGACGACCCCCATCTCTAGCATCTGGAGAGCCACAGCCCCTACCCCCTGCAAGACAGTCCACCAGAATTACAAGTCGCATTCAGCACTGCAACTCTGACAGCAGTCTGCTTGGGAAACTTCTAACGATGCAACGACCGACCCCCCCCTCCCCACTACCCTCTGCTGTCACTATAAATAAAGGGGGGGGGGGGTTTGGGGAGGGAAGATGAGCACCCCTGTGAGGAGATTCTTCACCCCCCACCCATGTGGGGCTGACGACGGCTCATTGATCACTCGGGGGGGGGGGGGGGGGGGGGGGGG
>JAODKL010000045.1:12973313-13003587 GCA_026780765.1 Petrocephalus schoutedeni
AGTACCAATCCATCTCCCTCCACCGACTCGGATTCATCTTGCACTTGTTAAGGACCGCAAAGGGGGGAGACAAGGAGGACATAAAAGTTACCAGAAAAGTTTGGGAAGGGGGCGGGGGGGGGGGCAGCCATTCTGCTGGGGTGTGATAATAGCACAAGTCCCATCCTGAGAATGTGGGGAGGCGGTCAAGTTCGCCAATGCCATGGCAAGACACCGGTATGCTTAGCAGTAACAGAATACAGGGGTGCAGATGAAAAAAACCCCAGCCGGGTATATAAATAAACCAATTAATACCATGCCGCGGTTCTCAGGTTTCCGGAACACGGTGTGTCGAATTCTTTCTAATTACTTTCTGCACGGATTAATTGTCAATTAAACCAAGCGGAAAACTGAGACATTTCCTACATGCGGCGGACACGCATATTAGTGTGCTCTTCTTCGGCGGGGTCTCTCTCTTGGCGGGGAAGGGAGGACGGGGGTGGGGGGGGCTCCCCCAGAATTACACGGCTGTTGAAACGCGAGAGCGTTTCGTATCTGCGCTTAATTCTATGTCCTGGGTTTCGCGGGGGACTGATCACAAGCAGTTTAAATCCACGACGTAATGCTGCCAGGTCACTGAAGCAGTGCGTCGCACAAAACGCTCTTTTGACCCCCGTTTTGTTCATTCTTTCCGATTCACACTCATTATCCATGCATCGTGAGGCATGAAATAGCGCAAAAATACACACAAATTAGTACATTAAGCTCAATACCAAGGTGAACGCTCTGTGCTAACTTAGATACATACAGGCTTCTTGGGCTGAGCATGCTCCATCGGGCCTGTAGATAAACTTCTCAAACTCAAGCCAGATGGTCAGTTGGCCATGTGCTGGCAGCTGGCGATGCTGGGAACCACCCTTCTAGCTGCGTTTGTTCACAGGTGACATTGTGGTCTCCAAAAAAAAGACTGCTGTGCCGTCTTCACAATCAGAGCAACACTAGACCCCAACTAGCCAATGTTCTTAATGTCGACCAAGAAAAATTATTTGGGGTTTCAATGCAAAATACCACCGAGTGCCTGCCACAGGATTCCTACTCTATTCTCACTTTTTCCCCATTTCTTTTCTTTTATTCTTTTGTTTTTTTTATCCTTCTGTATTTGTTGTTTTGATTTTTTTCTGGGAGATCTTGGAAAAACCAGACTGGAGTCACCTCAAAACTGTGCCACAGATTACCGCCTGACAGAGAGTGATGTATTACTATAGAGTCTAGACTGCTGTTGAAAAAGACCATTTCACACCAAATCGATGAAAAAAATAATAATGTTTCGGACAATTTTGAGTCTATATAAAAAAATTATATGGGCTAAACACAGGGACAAAGTTGACCCCCTCCCCTCAACCCTGATTTGTCCAAATAGACATCTGTCACTGTAAAACCATAACAGCCCCACATCGCTTCTGCTACCAATTTACTTGCCCAAGTATAAGCATACTTTGCACTTATCAGCCAGCCTATTAAACCCTCCAGCCAGCAGTCTTTGCCTGCACAAACCATACCCACACCTGGCAAACCAATTTTCCAATTGATCACCTCAGCCAATGAAACTCTGCAAAATGAGTCACATGACAGCGACCACCCAATGAGCAAGGGAAGAACCCTGGCCTTTGGATCACTTTCCTGCTTCCTCCTCTCCTTTCCTGTAAGGGTGGCACAGTGCCAACAGTAAAAAAAATCATTAAAAACCAAGTGAAGCAGCTGTAGCAGCCTCTAGAGGTGGCTGGGTGGCATATGGCACCATAGTGTAAAGGATGGAGGCTGTCATGAGCAAAGTGTTTAAAAAGAATGAGGGAAGGGAGGCTGTAGGAAGACATGAGAAAGAGAAAAAGCTGAACATCAGCAAAGACCTGATTTATTCCTCAAGAGCAGCTTTCCCGCTGGGCATCCGGAGGGATATGTTAAAATGTGACATTTCACTACGTCCTTTATTGGGTTTGCTATTGTTTTTCATTACAGTAACACTGATACAAAACGCTCCATAATTCTGGTGCTCCATTAACGCCCTTGGAGGGAGACGAACGCCAAAGCCGAGGCGCCGATTCGAATGCAGAGACGTGCAAGTGTCCCTCCCGCTTCAATCCACACATCTCGGCCCAAAACCACCCTTGTTTCCCGCCTGCAGCTGCAGCCTAAGTGCGTGCTGGCCGACCTCCGGCACAAAGAGGGAAGGAAAACGCATCTCTAAAAAAACAAACAAATAAATAAATAAATAAAATAAGCCTTCAGTGTGACTACCGACACATGCACTCACTTCTCATTTTTCAGTCACAACCGAAAGCCGCCCCCCCCCGATCTGGGAACAGATACCCCCATGGCTGCCGGCACGGGGTTATTTTCAGCTGGCACGGAGTCAGACCGGGAGCTGCCCTTCTGTGACACCGTCAGAGGGATCTTTCTCCTGGGCCCCTTCTTGGGGCAGACAGACATGGGGGGGGGCAGGAGACGGACAGAGCAGGCCTGGGAGACGCAATCACGCCACAAAAGCTGACGCCAAATGGGCACAGGCCAGGATGCCGGCCACATCATCATCACCATCATGCGGGCAAAGGGCAGCTTGTGGAATTTTCCAGTCTAGCTGGACATGCGTCCAGGCACGTGTCCGCCCAGGAGACACGCAGCTATCACGCTGCCTGAACGATGCGCAAATCCCTGGGACCTGTCAGCTGAAAATTAAAAAAAAAAAAAAAAAAAATTAAATGCTAACAAGCACTAATCAAGGATAAATTACGGTCGCTTGTGATGGCGTTCTCACAGAAAACAAATAACATGATGAACGAGCATCGCTGGTAATGAGGCTGGCGAAAATAAGCGGTAAGCAATTATTGCCTGATGTGACATTGACATTGAACTCCAGAGTAAGATACTACAGTCAGACACACACACGGCGAGAGAGAGAGAGAGAGAGAGAGAGAGAGAGAGCGCGAGAAAGAGAATGAAGCAGACCCACACCTCATCCCCGAAGAGGCACACTCAAAGGGCATTTTGACCGCAGAACCCTATGCTAGTTATCGGAGATTGAGAATGTCATCACAGGCCTCGAGAGCTTCATTTAATAAGGTCCTCAAATTTACACCAGATGCCCAACCCAAGTAGTGTCTCTTCAGCTCAGTTTTACTTCCATATAAGGTAAACCGTTAAGTCATCGCATTTTCAGTCAACAGCGCAGCCATCTTTAACGGCAGGATACCCAATGAAAAGTCAGATGGACCTGATACTGACCAACTGGAAAAAGTTATGTGAAAACGTAACCGCTTGGTTTCAACTACAGTACAGCAGAAGTTACGGATGGGAGAGGGCCAGTTTCCCTTAACATTTGTTAAAATAAAGCATCCACCGAATCACCCATTCATTAATTCTTCCATCGACCCACTCACCCACCCACCCACTCACCCATCCATCCAAGTTTCATAGACTTTTTCATAGACAGTTAAGTTTCATTGTCACACTATGTTATGCCAAACAAAATGGGCCATTTAGAGTCACCGACCCACCTAAACCCCAACCAGGTGCAAAACTTATCAACCAACCAAACAAATAAACAAACTTTAAACACTGCCATAATTGCCACAAATTAACAGCAATAAACCACAAATGGAGAGTATTAAATAATTTTAATACAAAATAAAACAAACAGGCTACTGGCACCAGCCACGAAAACGCAACCATCCCAGGACTCCCATTTATGAAAATAAATATTATTCGTAGTGCACTGCGTAAAGTCTTCAGCAATAATTGAAACATAGAACCATAAAATTAGCACTGTCGACGATTTTGCATGCAGCCGTTTCAAAGAAGCATGACTTGTTTGCGTGGGGGTTTGGGGGGGGGTGTGTGAGGCTCCTCTGTGGTCACGGTAAATGCTACCCCCGTCATACCACTGCTGCCTCCCAGAGGGTAGAAGATCTAGGGTCACATTATGCCCCCCTACCCCCCAGCCCCAGCCAACACAACCAGGTTTTAATTACAACCCAATATAACAGACACAAAAATTTATGAACATGTGTTACACTGCAGATTAACGTAGCCAAAAAAAAAAAAGTTGACCTCCACTAATTCGCTACAGAGCTCCAAATGAAGAGAGACGGAAGACCGTGGCTCGCTAGTGCACCAGGACGAGCTGCCTACAGGCCACGCACCAAAAATAGCACCTGGGATTTAATACAAAACGTTTGGAATTAATTTAATTAAATTATGGGGGTGCCAGATGGAATTCTGATGTAAACTGTTCTTCGACATGCGACAGTGACGCCGCAGAGTTCCGAGCTGACACCCCGCTGAGAGACGGGGCATATGCACAGGAGTTATACACCCAGGAGCTACACACTAGTACAAAACAGGAGTGCGTCTCACTGGCTCCTGCTTCATCACTAGGCTTGTCGGTAGTGGGGGGAAAGAACAAGAGCAAGAAAGTAAACAACCATTATTCAGAGATGGCACCCATATTCAGTGCAGCTTACAATATGAGAAGCTCAGAGCAGCACCACATGTATTAAAATAATGAAAAGTACGCTATCTATTATGCAGACAATGAATTGCTAAAATGAGCGCAAAGGAGTCTTGCCAATGGATGAGGAATTAGGGTTAGTGTATCTGAAAACCACGCCGCACTATGCAGCAACAACAATAAATGGCATTCTGTCGGTCGGATGCATGAGAGGAAAAGGAAAACACTCATTAGGAGCAAATGAATTAGAACTTACACAAGGCCTAGCGATTCATACCTGCCTCGAAATTCACTGTACTGCATGAGAATCTATCCAGGAAACAGGCAATGGTCACAACAGTTACAATAATGAAGATCCCTTTGTTAATAGTTCTCCACTATTTTCCTCCCTTGCATAGAGGATACATCTTGCCCCCTTGGGCCTACCTCACAGAACAGGGTCAGCTTGTCATCTGGCAGGAGTCCGTTGGCCTCGTCCAGCAGAAAGTCCCGACGGATGAACTTCTTGAAGCCCCAATCCTTTCCTTGGACAAACCTGTAGGCTCTCTGGCTCTCTGGGAATCCAAAACAAAAACGACAGGTCTAAAACACGTGCCAGGCCCAACCACACTCCATACAACTGCTCACGTCGCATTCAAATCCTGAGCTGGACACATTTTTGGGAAACGGCCTATCAGCAATAGGGCCTGCAAATGGACAACTTTACTAAAGCAAACTACTACAGCAACGTTCCTCCGATCCATGCATCAGTGAAGGCTGACGCACTAAGACTGACCACAGATTTTTTTATTTCACATCTGATACACAAAGATGAATAATGCAGCCAGGAGGAGGGGGGGGGGGGGGACTTCACTGCCTTGCAGAATAAGAGCATTGCACGAGGCATGGAGACGCGCTGCTTTTGTGACTCGTACGTCAAGCTCAGGAGGCAAAGTGTGCTGAAAAAAATGTCCCGAGACCCCACACTGTAAAATTCGGGAAGTGGTCATTTAACTGCCAGGAGAAAGGCAGCCAAGGCTTAATCCAAAACCCCGTTGAAAAGAGGTTGACTAGGTGAAAAGTGGGAAAAGCAGAAACGATGCAGATCGACTCCTTGGGTTCCCTCCATCTGCATTTTACACTCATGCAAGACTCCATTATGTCTGAGCAAGGGCCTGAAGGCCACAACTTCTAAAGAGGCTGGTTAGTGTGTGTCCACTACAACCCTGACGGACCACGAGCACTTAGTCTGTGAAAACCAGAACTGACCACTAGCTGCAAAGACTGCAGCACAAAGCATGCGTCCAACTGCAGAATAGTACCACAATACTAGCAACAGGCAATATTAGCACTGGGCTAATATTATGTGCTAGCTAACAGTGAACTAATTCAGTAATTACTCATCAGCTGAAAACAGCAAGAGCAGAATTATGACCTACAGAACGAGGCAGCAGGAACAAATTGTCCCGATGACTTAGCTGCCAGTACGGCAATCAGTCACTAAATTGTCTCATTTAGTCCCACTTTTATCTGTTTGTTTTCCTTCTACTTTAAACAGAATGGATGAAATCCAGGTGAGAAAGATAGGACAGCGGGATAAGAATCCTTTTCCTCTACCCGCAGCGTTGTGCAGCTTGAGGGACATCCTGGTGTCCTCACGCCCGCTCCATCAGACACGCGTCCTCGTTACCGTGTCGATGCCCCACTGTTTGTGGAATCTTGACGTCTGAAGGGTTAAGAGACCCAAAGCTACAGTCTTACAGTCCACTGCTAAAGGGCATTTCAAAATCAGAAGTGGACACAACACCTCGGTTTTGGGGATTGTAACAGAGTCCCTGCTCATGGTGTTTTGGCCCTCTTCTGAGCTGGGTGGTTCACCAGAAAACACTTATGGAGTTTCTGACACAATGAGCATAGAGCCCTTCTAGCTCTACCCACCAGGGGCTTGCATGATGCTCTCGGCACAGACCACTATCTCTAGACGTACCACACAGAGAGCTAGATACTGTTTCAGGCTATATAAAAGGGAGAGAATTGGGCATCGCAATGGACCCCATTGTGCGACTCCAGGATTCTTGTCCTCGGAGCACACAGTCACACTTGTGGCTTGGCTTGAGATCACACAGACAGCCTCCTGTGAAACATGGGCAGCCATGGCAGTCAGCAACAAGTGAGCATCATACTGAACCACAACAGCCATGGCTTGTCTGCTTTTAGGCCAAAGGATCCATCAGCAAGCCGATACATCTGGGAATAAAACGGACCGTTGGTCTGCCAATCCGGGTAAGTCCGGATCTACCCAGCTGACAGCCACATAGGCAGGATGGCGCACACACACAAACCTACCGAACCTTGCGCTTGCAGATGGCGGGGTGAGAAAGGGGGGGATGGAGGCTTCCAACATCAACGTGAAAAGCTAATCTAGGGTTTACTCCCCCGTCGCAGTGTCTGGATCCTGGCTGTCCAGTTCGCTGCAGACCATCTGCCTACGTCTCAGCAAGGGGGGAGGGGTTACTGGGGGGTGGGCATGAGCAAATGCGAACTGGAACCTTGCCCACACTCCCTGTCCCTCCGGAGTAGGAGCAGGCGCAGGGGGACGTGGCCTGTCAACACCTCAGACAGGAGCTCTTCCCCTTCATCTGCGCAGCCAGCAGGTTTCAGATCCACCTAGAAAGCCCTCCTACCAAAAAGTCCATAGCCTCTACTTAGAAACTTCTTCAGGACAACTGGGTACATACTAAGGCTAATGCTAACGCATTTTTGTTTTGTGCAGATTTTCAAAATCTAATTAGTTGCACAGTACCTGTTTAAGACTAATTCTTTGATTACCGAATTCGTCACCCAATAAAATGATGCATTGTTATTGTACTGTCACTAGTTCATTGCAAGCTGTAAAAAAATTGATCGCAAGTGACAGGAAGTTCCATAGGTCAGATGTTTGGCCAGGCCACAATCCCCTTAATGCTTACACTTAATCCAAAAACACAACAGCAAGCAGCGGCAATCTGTCAGTTACAGCGGCACCTGCCCTCACCACTCCATTCGATATTTAAACCCTTGCCTCTCAGAACAGCAAGAAACAGTCCAGCACAATAGGAAATGGGGTTCCCGAGGGGAACAAATTACAAAAACCCGGCAGACCGTAGACCTTCATAAAGCCCAGAGATATGCAGTGAGCAAAAGCGCATCTCCATTAGTGCTGGCAATGCCAGCGGATTGCGGAGGCGGCATGTAATGCCGCTCGGCTACACGGCGCTCCAGAGCAGAACTGACGGAGCCATCCATTGCCGTTCGCGATTTGGGGCGGTGAGGGCGTGGGACGGGCAGGCCCGGTGCAAATTACAGCCTGTGTGAGGAGTCTGAAGCCACGAAGACGGGGGTTTGAGACCGAGGCTGAGGTTTTCCGCCCCCGATCGAGAGAGGAAATGGCGCAGACCTGCCGCTCCCCGCATCCGCCGCCGCGCGGCCCTGCCGTTCAGGTGACTCCAGCTCATTCATCACGCAGCTTTGCTTGGGACAGTGGCAGCTGGGAAGCAGCCAGCAGAAGCATGCTGCTCTTCCCTCGCTTGTTACAAGGAGGGGGGTGGAATCATGGGCCTCAACACCAAGCAGATTTTGCTCCTGATTTTATATAAACCAAGTTACCTGGTGCTAAGCAGGCTCTCTAGTAAAATTCTCCAAGGGTCCCCCGAAAGGCTGAAATCAAAGACTGCCCACCTCTAATTCCACAGGTGTCGTACCGATAGGCACAGCATAAAGGGTCTGCCTTGAACCTTCATTGCCAGGAACCATTACGCACCTCGCCATCGAGATTCGCTTGTTTATTACATCTGCCCGACAATCAAACAAATCTTTCAGCGATGCCGTGTTATAAACACAAACAGATCAATCAAAATTATCCCACCTGTGACACCGCAAGGGCTTTTAGAGACTCTGGCATTAACTGACTGAACTGAGTTGATTCAATCATTAGCAGGAAAACTATTCCACGCACACACGTGTTTAATGACTGCCAGCACAGGCACAATAATCCTGTAAAACAATATGCAGGTATTAAGAAATATTGTGGGTATGGGCGGTTTCTGCTTGACACTTTGCTTGCGTCCTGAAATACAAAGTGTTGAGAGTCAAAAAGGTTTTACACGCATAAAAAAATGGCTACTTGTTGGAAAAGACCCTGTAGGGTCTCTGCCCAAGCTGCTTTCAGACTGATGCGCCCATTTCCAGGGCCACAGGTGGACAATCCCAAAATGAAACATTTTAAAACCAGAGTTGTTAACAAGTTAACAACAGTGATGATAGCTGTGCTGCTGTCGAAGCCCTGGAATTCCAAAGGAGAAGTTTCTGTTCTTCGATTATTAGCAAAATGTTAATGAGTAAGAACACTACCAAAAAAAAAAAAAAAAAAGTCTGGTTTGTCCATTCCAGAGCCTCTGTGGGGAGAAAGCCCTGTGCCCACCCCACACAGACAGGGGCTCTAAGACAGCCTATAAACAAGCAGCCGCGACTTTGCATGCAGATAAATGGCCCCGTTCATCTGCCACTCAGCGGGCGGCCGAGAACCAGCACGGCTGAAAAGGACGCGAGGCACAGTGGCCACATCTGGTCCTGCAAAATTTAATTCCAGGCAACATCTCACCCCCCCCCCAACCCCTCCAAACTTAACCCAATTAAAAAGAGGCAGAGAATGGAGGCACAGAGACTTTCAATTCATCAAAAGAGCTAGAGAAGACTTCTAATAGTGCCTTTTTAATTAAAATCTGAATTGCCCACGATGCCTTTAATTAAATATTGGGGAAACTAATCGCTCCTGCTGAGATTATACACACTCGTCTGGCTATCAGCACACCTTCTGCACGCAGGCAAGCAGAAACAGGAGGTAATTCGACCTTAACACAGATACCGCAGGAACCCATGACAACAGTCTGTGGGTTAATGTGCGGTATGATGCCCATAGCCGCAACCATACCATGCATACAAAATGTGCTCACCTGAAGCACGATACCATGGACAACAATGGAATTTGAAGCAGGGCTAGCTACACGCTGTATTATAAAATAATGGTGCCATTTTACAAGGTGCATTTTCATGCAAACAGCCCTCAGTGTTTATTTCCTTGCAAATGGCCTGTTAAAATACCCCAAGACATCAGTCCACCATCGTCCCATTGACTCAGAATGATTCCATTTTTGAAACGACATCCTGGGTCTCGAAAGCAAAAAAAAAAAAAAAAAAAAAAAAAAACATTTTACGTGAAATCAGGGGGATTTCCGTTCCATGCAGATCACAGACAAACTGCGGAAGAGCCAGATGGGGGATCATTATTCATAAGGTGGCCTCACTCACCCATAGCTTTGGTCTCCTCACCCTTGGCGTTGAGGATGGAGAATTTGAACTTGGCACGCACCTCGCTCTTGGGACAGCTGACCAGGAGCAAGTAGAGGGACAGGTAGTCTTTGCTCTCCTCGTCCAGGCCTTTGGGATTTACCCGCAGGCACCTGGGCAATGCAAAAGCACCACAGAGACTTAGACTTTATACGAGTTTAAGGTGTTGTTACCTGTGTTTTCTGTATATTTCAAGAAGCTCACTTAATCACTTTCAGCTCAGGTGAATATTTTATTTTACCCCCCAACCTCTTCCTCCTAGAACCAATTATCCACTAAGAAACAACACACTTCACAGCTGGTACCCTCTCGTTAAAATCACCTCAAGCACACCGTTAGTCATCCTGGAGCATCTAATTCTGACACAATAAGAAACAATCGCCCCAAATCTATCGTTTCTCAGAGCCCGCAGTGCACAGCACAACGTTCCGGCTGAAAATGTACTTCTAATTTTAGCAAACACTACAATTCAGAGGAGTCTCTTCATGGACACCATAGAGAGCTGGGATCGCCAGCTGCGGCTGTGTGGATGCTGCAGACTGACGGCCCCCACCCTCCATACCAGACCTGAGACTCACCATTTGAGCTTATCATTGGCTCCCGAAGAGAAGGTAGAGCTTTTGATGACCTCGCCCATCTCCTCGCGGCAAAAGCTGAAGTTGTTGATGGTCCACATGTAGGAGAACTTCACCACTTTAATCTGAGGGGAGTCACCAGATGGTGTGAGAGTGATGGCAGAGGGCATAGACGAACAAACAAACAGGTAAACAAACAGGCAAACAAACAGGCAAACAAACAGGCAAACAGACAAATAAACTAAATGGAAAAAACAAGTGAAGAAACCGGTCAGCCAAGGCTGCGGAACCGCACATCAAAACTGCCTTTCATCTCGACAGACAGTGAAAAGGAAGATGGGAAATTAAAGGTTCAAAAAAAATGAATAAATAAATAAAATTTTGTGAGATCCAAGAAAACAGCAAATGAGGCAGAAAAGTGTACTTCAAGGGGGTAATGCACAAGTAAAACAGAGTGAGATACACTCATATTTTCTAACACGGCATATAGACTCTCATCAGACCTACGCAAATCCCAGGCTCCTCTGCTGAAATCTGTCTTTGTCAGTCCACACTTAATTCATCTCTCTCCAAGTCCACACGCACATACAAGCCCCCCGCCACTTCCACCCCCCTCACCTGCCTCTGTGTACCGGTGCAGAATTACAACTCTCTGGACACAGATCTGAGCAAAAGATTTAAAAAGCCCCTTTTGACATTTAAAGCACAGACGCGAGAACCGATAAGACTTCCACATACCTGAGTGTAACACCAGCTCTCAGCCACGGGCCCACTGGACATTTCCGTGGGGGGAGGGGGACTCGGAACTCTTGACATCGCCAGCTTCGGCGGCGGCAGGTCGGGCAGCGGCGCCCGTCCGCGGAGGTGAGGAAACGGCGACGGCAAGCCGCCGGGGCCACGAGTGGAGATGGCACTCGGAAGGAAGAGGGCTGAGGCAGCGTCTCTGGAAAGGGAAGGAGACGGCCTTCAGGGGAGCACAATCTGTAACATCCACCACCTCCACTGCCATCGCTGGACAGCTGATGGGGGAACACGAAGGATACCGGAGGCTGAACAGGGTCACATGCTTCCTCTAGAGCAAACCCATGTCCATTCGCCTCTCACGGGCCATGGCTCGTGGCTACTGAAAAACATTACAGGGTAAAATAAAAGCAAACAGGCTTCCCCACTGAGTGTGACCAAACAGAGTCTCAATGATCAAAAGCTGAAACTGATCATCATTTATATCTCTATTCAGACTGGCTGCATGCTAAGCTGAGCATCATTAGTGGACTTTCATTCTAAAAAGGCTGACTGCTCTAATTAAGGATTCCCCTTATTCTTCCTTATAAAGTCAGTTTTGTGCATATAATGCATATTCTCTCACTCTCTCACACACACACAAATATTTTTATGAAAATTTGCCTTAATCCAACATATAGGGAAGAATTACAGGAATCGAAACGGATTAAAATATATTTAATGAAGGTGCATCCACAAAGGTGGGGTTCCTGAGTGGGGAATAAAAAATATCCTATCGCGTTTAGGGTCATCTGGGTGAGCCAGGCTGGGGGAGATCGGCGACAGACTGGGCCTTGGGGGCGCACCTGCAATGTTATGAAGACCGACGACGTTGGCATGGAAACCTGAAGGAAAGACGCCATCGAGAACCACGGATGAAGTCTCACATCCCGCTACGGTGATACCTGAGCATCAAGCTGGACACGCAAATGCATAGTGGCTCTTTCTCAAAGAGGAGTTCACGGCAACTCTTATGGCGCATAGAAAGCACTCCGTCGAGTAAATCACCGCCAGGAAGCGGGTGAGCAGAATCAAGTGGCATGGCCATTCTCTACCCTGTCCTCAGCACACAGGCCAGAACAGGTCCAGCTACAGCACCAAGAGACGGGAAATATTTACCCAGCGAGCCGCTGGAGTTCTCGCCGGAAGAGTTAGTCACGCCGACACAAATCACAGCAACTCAGTGAGTCTGTTGACAATCAAAGGGATGGAACGGCCTTTGTTCTCAATGACAGAGCGGCGGTCTGTTCTCAAGAAACGAGAATCTCTCCACTCACTCACTCCCCCCCTTTCGAACAAACGTACCACTAACAAGGACTTTAAGTTTCCAGAATCACAGTCCTTAAATGTCTGTCTAAAATTAATTGTTTGGTTTCCGCTTTGGTTCCGGATCTTCTACTCATTATTTGGGTAGCAAAATTATCTTTTCTCACAGGTCAGAACGGGCCCCTAACTCAAAGGCGGCCAGACACGGGCTGGCCGGCCAGGTCACCCGGCTAGAAGGGCCTCCGTCTCGTCTGTCCGCCTCCACATCTCTCATCACTAATTGAAGGAGCCATCCAACGCAGGGTCGCGTAACCCACTTTTTTTGCGCTCCTCCTAATTAGTGCCCGACTAAAAACGAGATGTTAAGACTATGAGAAGCTGCGAGACATGCAAGACAGGACACAAGGCATTCTTCACTTAACTGTCAGGGACAAAAAGTGTGCATGCGTGTGTGTGTGGGGGCTGGAGGCAGCAGTACCAATACTCGAATGACACGGCTGAGTCTTCGTGGCTTAATTAACGTTAAAAAGACGTTATTCCGCCGTATGTGTCTGGTCATATTTAATTCAGTTTTTTTTCCCCCTCCTGCGCTGTTTGTATCAGGAGATGAAAAACACTGATGGCATTTTTACGCAGCGAAACAATAAAATATTAATCAAAAAGTTGGAGAACAAGTGACTGGAAGATTTGCAATTTAAATTACCTGCGACTTCCTGGCAATTAATTCCTGGCTGCCTCTGAGGCTCTTTCCTGCCCCTGTCTGGTGCCATGTCTATCATTAGCTACGGGCCGCTGTGCTAACCAGCTAATTAACGAAAATTTTGGCTGAAGAAACCATGATGCTGAAGTGTCAAGTAATACTTTAACAGTTTTTAAAACCATATATGCAAAAGCCAATTAAAAAAAAAAAACATTAAAGTCAGCTGTAAAGCTAGCATATTTAACCAGAGGACCTGTAGAGTTTTATCCCAAAAAGGATCATCTCCGGTGACTTGCAAATTGCATTATTTGCAGTTAAACGGCATCAAATGTCATGGCAGGCTAGTCAAAGGGCAACAGATATCATCAGCAAACTTAAAAGCAAATAATGCCGGCCCTCCCCCACAAACGGCCATTTATACTGAGAAATCAAATCTCTGCAGCTACACCCAAAACATTTGAGGTGAAGCTTCATAACCGGGGGCCAGCTATTGTCATTCGTCACCGATATTACACACTCAGATGACTGTGGCCTCGGGTAGGCGGCCACAATCAGGCATTGCTGTTCCCGATCTTCATGTGCATCCCGGCGTGCACTCCTGAATTTCATAATTTGTTTGCCGCACAAAATTTCATTATAGTCGCAGAAATACAGATGAGAGCACTTATTGTTACTGTTCTTTTAGGCAGAGGAATATGCTGGAATTGTTGCTCTAGGGGGTGACATGAAAGTACCGGTTTGGAAAGGATAAGATTGCATAAAAAATATATATAAAAAAAACAGACATAACACAAAGCGATGCGTTCCATGCAAGTTATTTCTGGGTGCCACAGCACTGATTGCGTTACCTGGAATTTCCCAAAAGTTGCTGCTCGCTGTGACTGCCGCAAGACAGTCTAGAAAAATCCCCTTATAAACAAAAACACGTTAAGGTACTTGTCCCTCTCTCATCAGTCTCTTCAAATTTGATCGGTTTCAGGCCAATGAGTCTATCCATTTTTATCCTTAGGTATTCGTCCATCTTAAAAAGGAACAAGTGTGAATGTGCTGAATCCTGTAACAATAGTCCGACTACTGAAATCAGTTGCTGCAGTTAGACCATATTCAACCAGATAATTCCGACAGAGAACACAAGATAACTGCTATCGAAAACCCGATAGATCATTTTCTGAACTGCGAGAGTGACAACTTCACTTCACTGTTCAGCGTTATAGATTTTGCCATAAGGATATCAATCTAAATGTGTCACATCGATTTATTTCCGTTTATTTTCAGTACACGGCTCTATGATGAAAGCCCTATGCCATTAATAACTTGGATTAGATAATTAAAAAAAATGTTACAGCAGTTTCAAAAGATTGCTTTCAAACAGCTTTTCCCCCAAAGGTCTGCAAATCACAGGTCACTTAATGACGAGGCATCTAATTAGAAACAAACAGGAAAACATGCATCTAAAGGTGACAGTGTTACAGATGAGTCTCCCGGCTGTCTAACCTCATGGGAAGCAGGTCATCAAACGGCCGCTGTTATGAAACAACACGGTCTAAGCGTGAAAAATTGCTGTGATCAAAACACGTAACTGCTAACCCGAACTATTTCACTCATAAGTAAACACTGACTTCTGTAGTGTGTACAAAACAGAACAGTAAATTATTAAAATTCTATTTCAGTATACCCCAGATATAGTAATCAATTAATTAATTGAAAAAAAATGATATATTAATCAATCAACACACAACCCTGATCAGAATAATTGGTAAAGGGTGGATGTAGGGTCGAACAATGGATTTGATTTGAAATATAGATTTTTTTGAAGCTTCAGTTCAGTGTTGTAATGGATTTAAAACATATGACACAGCATTACCATGAGAGGCCATCAAAATATTAACTGGTCTATACTTTAATGCAAGGATAACATCTTAAACATGTGTATGTTTTTTTAAAATCAGCAGAGAGCAATCAAACATAAAACACTTATCACATAAGCTGTGACGGTGTTAAATCGCGATTAAAGGTGCGCAAACTCAATATACGAATCTGGATCACAAATACACTACGCAAACAGTTAGAAATCTCCCCTGTTAGTGCTCTAGTAATCGCGATTCGTAGTTGTAGTAGTCGTAGTCCGGAAAATGCATCGAAAACTGAAGCAAATCTGTGACCTTGAAAACATAAGTGTTTTTTTGTAAACACAAACTTTGCTGCAAGTGTGTACAAAACTAAAATACAAGTGCACAAATCTCTGCATGGATACACAAGACTGAAATATAAGTGTGCAAATTTTACACAACCACAAAATTCTGCCATAATCGTCATAAGTAACAGGACCTTTCTGTAAACAATCTCTGACCAGGAAATAGGAAATTCACTCATAGCTCAACAGCATCTTCTTCGCACCGCGAATATAACATTTTCCTTGGGTGTCACGTGTTTATCATTCGTGGGCGTACATGCAGTTGCCTTGGGCCACTTCTGATTGGGGATCATGACTGGCACACGAGGAGCATGGCACTTCTGATTGGGTAGACTGACTGTCATACAAGGAGAACAGCATGAATTTGTAAAACTGTTTGTACGACAGTTTTAAACCCTGGGTCAGACGTGCTGCTTAACGTATATCCTAAAATCGCAGCCTTTGCGATTTGCTAATCTCGTTGTTTCAAATTAGGATTTTGAAGTCAATAAATCGTTCAGCCCTAAGTGGGTGTATTGATCAAATAATAATAACCTATGTGTTTTAACGGTTGAAGTAATGAATTGGCAAACAAGCATGGGTCGCTCCTATTTTACGGAACACCCCCCCCTTTTCAGGTTAAAGGTCAAAGTGCCTAGACAAAGGAAGTACAGTTAATTCTATGACAGGTTTCAATCATATGCAAATGAATAATTGGTAACCTCCCCCATTCGGTGCATGTGGCTGTCTGCACGTTTTCCTAGCCTCTGTGTGGGACTGTGCCGGGTTCTCACTCAATAAGGCCAATAAGGCCAACCAGCTCTAAGCTGCAAGCTGTGTGTGTGTGTGCACGTGTGTGACATGTATATAGTGATAAAAACTTGTTATTTTTACCTTGTGATGATGCTTTTTTTCAGTCCCCTAAGGGGAAACAATTCTAGAAAAAGTTGTGAATGCAATCAAAAAACTAAAAGTGGCATAAATCTTGTTTTTTCTTTGGTGACTTATGGTTAAGGTTAGGGCTGGGTAGGGGTTATCGGTGTCATAGTTAGGGTTAGGGTCATGCCCATAGAAATGAATGGAGAGTGCCCTTAAAAGATATAAAAGCAGAGTGTGTGTGTGTGTGTGTGTGTGTGTGTGTGTGCGGGCATGCACACACACCCAGTGACAGACTGGCACCCCATGCCCCGCCACATGCTCTACGGCCCCTGCGACAGGCCGACCGTGACCCAGCAGCGGAAAAGCACTTATTTAGGACGGCAGATGGATGAATGATTATACGATACACTTACAGGTCACTAAACGTGGCACTGATAGGCTTTTTAACTAATTTACCACAATAAACAGAAGGACCCTGAAGGAGCATCGGCTAGGAGCGGAGCTACTCAGCCGAGGGCGGATGGGGGCCCTGAGACCATTACAGCAAACAGCGCATACAGCCCGCCTGGTGTCCCATCAGCCGACGGAGTCGTCGCCGGCCCGACGCGTTTGTCATTTCTGTGCCGCGTTCTCTCTATTAGCACACTCCCGCCATAAAAGCACGGCCGGGTGCCCTTTGAGTCCGCAGAGCATCCGAGTCGCACGCAACACCTCCATTCGCTTTATCTGCATATTTAAAATCTGACATTTATCGTACGTGGGGTTATTATTGATTACTCAGTCAAATATTTGAACAACAAGCAGTTTTTCCCCCCACACAGGGCTCCATGTATTTAGTCTTTTTAATGTGGATTACTGGCTTGAATATAAAAGCCATTTCAGGCTGAAGCATGCATTAGTGTATAGATCTGCTCTAGTAAAATAGTTCATCTTTTATTACTGCATATTGCATGGGGGTATAGGTTCATTGCACTGCAGCTGACCTTTATGGCTGCATTTCATCCTCATGGTAGACGAAAAAATGAGGGGGGAAAAAAAAACAGTTTACCATTTGTGTACAAGTGAGCACCACAAGGGAGACTTCCTGCAACTCCACGAGCACAATAACCGATCGGTGGGGCGTGACGGCGGACTGGTTATACTGCCGATCATTTAGGCCCCACCGGTGGGCGGAGCTACTCGCACTTGCAGCTTGCTACACTCCCCACCAGCGTGTCAGGGTGGGATGAGGCGAGAGCAGATTCACCTTCCTCCAGCTCTTCCAATACACACAGGCTGCGGGAGGTGTCATTTATATTCATTAGGTGACCACGCAGCTTACCATCAACTACGCCGTCTCCCAGGCGGCACCACCGCACAGAAGAGGTGGATGGATGGGTGTCGGTGTAAAGTACCGCCCAAAGACAGAGAGGACATGAGAGTCAGGGACACCGCAATTACCGCTGGGCATCCGGACTTCTGAGGACACCACTGACCCTTAACGGTCTACGATACTCTGAGATGCAGCTTGAGAACAAGTGCGTTTACATGCTTTTATTAATAATGAATTATTAATAAGATAAACCAGACGAAAATAACGCATTAACCAGATAATGGGTTAAGTCTGAAAACACAGAATAACCCAGATTCTGTTTGAGGGTGAATCCAGTGGGTCACGGAGCTGGTACTCATCCTCACCCGGATCCAAAATATCTTACTGTGCCAAAATCCTAATGCGACCAATCGCAAGAAAAAAAATCACTCGGCTCTGCAACCCACACGGCCAGCGGAAGGGGTGCATGAACAAGCACGCGCTGGAACCCAGTAAATAATAAGTGCTGCCGACTTCAAATGGAATGCGTTAAGATTAAGATTGTTTCCCTTCCTTGGCGTCTTCGGAGACACCGGCCTTTTCGGGACAGATCATGGCGTTCAGAGTACCCCTGCAAAACGGGAACGGGACTCAGCGGAAGGGAGCGAGCGGAACGGCCCCCATTTAAATTCCGTTTTTAGTCCGGACTTAAAACGGAAATGTCAAATACACAAACGCACCCGGCTGCCTACAAAATCCAAACCCCCCCCCCAAAAAAAGAGAGGAGCAGGGATGCAGCCAGCTCCAAATCGATGAGACAGGTGGAGGACTGGAGGTGCCAGGAGAGGTTATAGGAAGGGTAACGCGCAGGAAGTGCTTCCAACAAAAGCACCAGCCCCACGCTGGCTACAGTGGCCCCCATCGCGAACCCAGTCATCGGAGAACTCTGCCTCCACTGGAAGGCAGCCTCAAAGCCTCCACTGCGACGCAGTGTGAAGAAACTCATCGCGGAAGCGAGTCACGGAGGCGTCGCGGAGGCAAAGCAGCGGACTGCAGGGGGTTTCGGCTGCCAGGAGGGAGGCAGGGGAGCGTCTCGGAGGAGGCCCGGGGTTAAAGGGAAAGCATGGTGACAGACTCCCAGGGCAGTGGCCTTCTGGGATATCACAGGAGCAGGGTGCATGAAAAGCACAAAGAATGATGGAGATGAGGGTAGAGCTGCTACAGGGGGTGGCTGACAATGCCATCAGGCCCCCCTCTCCCACTCCATCTCCCCAGGGCCCACGAGCCACCAAGACTTAACAGATGCTTGTTAACTCCGAGGCTTCAGTTGCCCCCCCCCACCTCCCAGGACGCTGCGGTGCAGGAGGCATGGCACAATCTGTGGCGGGCGGGCAGATAAACATCTGGCCAAATAATCGAGCTACGAGCAGCAAGGCGCTCGAAGATCTAGCGATAACAAATCAGTTTATGACACACGGCATTCTCATCTCTTATCCCCTTAAGGGTGGGGGGGGGGCACTGCACCACACACTGCCTGCTCGGTCAGTCAGGGGCAGCGCAGATGCACGATGGGTCCACAGTCATCCTTAACGCCCACCCTGTTGCAGCCTGCTTCACCCGAAAGCCTCAAGATAATACAGGAGATAAAATGCTTAGCTAAGCGCTACCATCCCCAAAGCAGATTCTCCCCGTGTCCCTCGACTGCCCGCTGGAGTGTGCCTCCCATCCCCCCCCCCCAAAGAAATCAGTGGGGGCTAAAGGCTGAGCAGTCAGAACCAAACAGGGAAGGACCGGGAACCACATGAACACACATACCCCCCCCCCCAAGGCCCAGCCGGAGCCCACAGGCAGGCTTGAGACACAAACAAAGGGACTTACGGCAAATGTGCCATAGTGAGAAGATGCCAGGGTCCCAGCCCAGGGTCTGCATTTTTCACTCGGACATTGTGGTCTGCTCACTGGCCTCCAAGGACCGATAGCAGAAAGCCTTGTGCAAGCACTGTGCATTGCCATGTGCCCAAGTTCCTCCCGCCTCAAATAGCTTGCCATGACTCACAGAAATTAGGCCTAAAATGATTATATATAACAAGCCGGCGCAGTCACTGCGGCGGCCCGAGACGGGCTGCCTGGGCTCACCCGGGGGTGCCCCGCGGCTCAGGCGGCAGGCTTCTCATCCCGCATCACGTGGGCTGCAGAACGACAAAAATGAGCGTCCTCCATTATTTGTTTTTGAAAACATGAGAGGCACGAGGGAGACAGAGGGGGCGCCGTGGCTGGGGACAATCCCACGTCTCAGAGCAAAGCCCGGAGATTATAAACAGTTCCACGTGCCAAGCCATGAAACAAAGTGTGTTTTTCCCAGAGCCCTAATCTGCTCTCAAATCTACTTTCCTTGCATGTTAAGGTGAGTCTCAGTCACCTTGGTGCTTGGGGGGGAGGAACGGGGGCGCCTCAGATGCGTCAAAAGGCTCCTTTTATACATTTAACTGTCAAAAAGCGGCAAACTTCATTTCCGTTTTTGGCTCGGGGGCTGTGGATTATGAAATACAGCAACTCTGCCACCAGCTAGGATCTTAGTGATGTTACAGCAGCAAGCCAAAGTCTATCTTTACTCGCAATCGTTTAAAACCGAGCCGCGATTCATGAATAACACAAAAAATATTAAGTAAAAGAAAAAACTTGCATGACCTTTGCATGATTAGTGAGAGGGCAGGTGAGGGATAATCAACGCAGCATTGCTGGGTTCTCCAGTTGGTTTCCAAACATCCTAGCCCTTCTGGAAGGGCAGGACAGAGGAGGGAATTCAGAGGCAGCCTTCGGTGGCATTTCGGATCAGAAAGGTCAGGCTAAGGGTGAGCATGGCATGTTATACGGAATGTGAATCACAGCACTAAAAGTACCACATGGAGGGTAGCAGAAAAGGAGGCAATTAAGGATAATTAAGTACAATTAAGCATCAGTTCAGCTTGCAACAGAGGTCAAGAGTTTTGCTCAAAGGCCCGCCCCCATCGGTCTTTTCTTTTTTTGATGCCAAGTCCAATAAGATCCCCAGCATCAGTGGGATTCTAAGTAACTGCTCCGATGGCACTCAAACCCAAAATCCAGTTTCGCTTGGCTATGTCACCCATTTCAATTTCCAAAACTAATTTTTAAAATCCAATTAAACTGCAACAAATTACAAGCTATTTGTCATCTCCCGTGTCAGCCCCGCACGCCGTTTTACATAGAAAGCGGATTTAAATAGGTTTCCGTGACGACCTCATCCAGAAGCCAGGCCTCCACATCAGCCGGGATGCTCGTAAGAGTTCCTCACCAGCAAGGTGCCCATGGATGCCCTTTTCACCACTAACCCCCCCCCCCCCCCCCCCAGCTCACACCATCTCTACCAAGTAACACCCTTTCTAACAATTTTAATGATGAGACACCGGAGAGAGAACACGAGTCACAGAACGCGTGAGATGGCATCTACTCGAAGAAGGAAGGGGAAAAAAAAAAAACATTAAATAAAACGAGGAAAAAGGACCGGTTCGTTCGGGTCACTCGTTTCAAAAGCCTTCCAGCCAAGACGACAAGAACTTTTCTAATTAAATAAGGGAACCTGTCATTTCCAAACCCCAGCGCTGACAGCGAGGGTCACAGCGGAGAGGCCGCAGCACCCGGTGCTCGCATCCTTCAAGTGCCCGTCTCCAGCTACCCGCGGAATGCCGTATTCACGGCGGCGGAGCCAATTAAGGCCGAGCCGTCGTTTGACTCCCGGTAGCGACGCGTCAATATGCAGGAGACAGGATCGCCGGTGACTTACCCACGGATACCTGTGCGACTCTCTGCAATCTTTTTAATTAACAAAAGTATTTGTTCCTGCGTGACTCATGCCTTCCAGAGGCATTTGCTAGTTCTAGAAAAGTGCTACTACCTGCCGTTTGAGCTCAGACCAGACAACTGATGGGTTCATGCTCATTTTTAGCCATAAACGTCTAGCATCACTCTCATGCTGGGTGGGAATCTCCTCTTTGAACCACTTTGCCTTCCCTCCTTCTGAAAAGTAGGACAAGATATGGTCCTACAAGGTATGAGCAGGCGATCAGAAAACTAGGCTAGCTACAGCTGTGAGACACATTAATGTCCAGACAAGGAGATCTGGCTGAAGACCATCTGATCCTTTCTTATTACCAAAGTAATACTAATTCCCTCATTCACGCATATCCTACCATAGACTCCAGGAAGTCAACCCCTGGATTTGTGGGTTGGTTGGGGATGGTAATAAATAAGCAAACAAAACTCCCAGCGGACAAGACTCTCCCTAAAGACCTGTGAGTGAATGAAGCTCTGCTCTGACGCCTCGCCCTGGTTTCCGAGACTCTTCTGCGAGCTACAAGCAGAAAGGCGTAAATACAAACGAGTGCAGCCTTCGGATTCTCGATCCGGCTTGACGAGCCGTGACGGGCGGCCACTGGCTTGCTCCTTCCACGCGATCGCCGCCCCTCAATTCCTCAGAAGGCCCAGTCTCCTAGCATTCCGGCAACTGCTACACGCTGAACTCAAAGGGGATCCAGAAGCCAGGGTGGGTGGGGCCCCGTCAGGCATATCACCTGAAGAAAGTCAGCACACAGAAGTTTCTCCATCATTTCGTCTGACTGCTCGCCTTGACACGCCTGGTCAACTCTACTCTTATTTGGTTTGGCTCAGCCTAATTACTCCTTTCCCGTCCATTTTCTGCAGCTCTCTTCCTAATTAAACAAAAATTTAAAAAAAAGAACTAGCATTCTATATTCACCATATTGTCTCACAAGGCGAAATGAGCTGCACAGTTACGAGGGCGAGACAAGTACTTCTGAGCATCTGTGGTTCTACGAGGGCGATGAGAAAGTATTGCACAGTGGGCTCCCAGCTTAAAACCCACAGCAAAAGGGAAGCGGGAAGCGTAATTCTGAGGTCGGCGCCGTCAGGTGCTTGCACCCACAGCGCAGTTATCAATCACACACTTGTTCTCGCTAGCTGGTACTTGCACGTGGGTGTGTGCACACGTTTGGTGGGGACAAGGTGCAAAGCTTGACAACAAACATTTTTAAATAAGCGTTTCTGCTTTTTGAACTAAATACGAACTTTTTAACCTTAATAAGGTTCTTGTACCTCTATCTGGAGAGAATTCCTACCGACTCTTACCACAACTTTAAGTTGGTGCATTTGTCAGAGTGTGATCCCAAAAACGAAGAGAGAACTGGGGATTCACCCTCCCAGTCACTGACAAACGTCACTTGTGGGGACCGTTTTGCCAAGCAATGAGGGACGCGGCCTTGCCTCAGGATTTCATATCAAGCAGACGAGGTAGGGATGTTCGGCGTGCGGAAATAAGACCCAATCTGACATTTCACAACGATGCTTATTTCAACTAAGCTAGCTAACATTTTGCAGCTGCCAAAACTGACTGCCACGTCACAGCACTGGAAGGCTAATGCGGCAAAATCCTTCTCGTTACTTAAAGCGCTTGAACGTCTAAAATGGTCATGGCGGTATCACTTGCTGACGCTGAAGCGAGAAGGGACTGACAAAGGGCTTCCTGCACACCAATCTGGGTTTCATCCCTTTCCAATTAGTAGCACGGAGCATTTGAACAGCGATGCTCTGTGGCCTGACAGCTAACTACCCGCTCACTCGAAACCCCACAGCCTTACATTCGAAGCTGTGATGAACACATACACAAACTGTATGCAGTTCCAAATGCAAAAACCCCTAACCCCCAACAGGTTCCCAACACACCCAAACAGAGCAACGTATCGCACAGTAAGGTCCCAAACACAATCGGAGCACAAACAGACTCCACAACAGGCATCAGCGTGCCAAAGACAGTCCACACAAGCAATCACAATACACCAAACCAAGACCACTGCAAGACAACAACCACAAACCTCGTTTAAAGGGGCCATTAGAACCGATTCGCAAATGCGGTTTAATGATTGTGTAACCGACTTTCGAACAGAGCGCCGAGAAACGCAAGACGGGAATTAGGCGAGCCGCTGCCCGTCGATAATTACCCAGCATCCCGCTCAGAGAAGCGACCTCAGATCGATGAGCCACCATCACAAGGATTCCTTCCGCCGCCAGGGAGCGGAGCGAGATTCAATCGGACAGGGAGTCAATTAAGATCCCTCGTGACCGGGGCGAAGGATTTGTCAGAGAGACCTTCCAACTGCATGACTGCATTTCCGAAGCGGCCGGGAAGAGCTGCTTAATCCACATCCATGTCTCGATCAGCTGGACAGGCAGAGCGTGAGAGTTTGGCCAGGAAGTAGAAGTTTATGTTGGCAGTCACCGGGGTCATGAGGGCGAAAGTCACCTGGTGCTCCGGGTCTCTGACCCTGGGCGTGGAACCATCATGACCCCAGCTTATGTGTCAGCCTTGAGTGGGAATCGTGTACTTTCTTGGGGGGTGGTTGGCAGATTGAGTGAAGGGAACAGAATGGGAAGATGGCAGTACTCCTGTTGCAGAAGCAAGCAGGATGAAAGTGAAATTCAGCCCAGGAATCGGTGCGGGAAACAGGAGAGGTAAAGAGGAGAATGTGTGAAGGGAACAGGAGCCCCAAAAGGACTCTCGGATTCTGACGAGGTTGTGCAGAGATCTAAATGAAAGGCAGTCATTAAAGGAGCGTAAACTGGATTTACGCTAGTGCAGCAGGGGAGGCCTCCCGGGGGGTGTTTAGCAGGGTTACCCTGGTAACTGAAACTGGACAGCACGATGACAAGAGGGAACAGGTGAGGGAAGGGAGGGCGGGAAGGAGGGAGGAGGGGCAAGATCAACTAAGTGAAAGACAGATATTGGGGGTTAAAAAAAACTACAAAACATGGGATCTCAAGGGTCTGCCTGGTGACCTGCTTCTCCAGCTGACCGATTAGCTGCTCCTCCGCAGCCACTGAATCCATTCACCTCGCCTGAACCTTGGGGGACGATCCGGCCGCTAATTAAAACAAGCCGGCGGCCCTCGGGTGAGAGGTGGCATCCTGGACTGGGAGGGGGAACGCGGCAGCCTAAGCCTCCGTCGGTGGGTTGCCAGGCAACCGGCAAGGCCATCGGGATACAGGAGCGAGCCGACTGGCCAGGCGGGTGCGGGCTTCAATGTGCGGCGCGCCGCCGTTCTCGTACGCGTGGAAAAAAAAAAACCGGAGTCCCGCAGGGCGGCGATGACGGCGGTCGGCAGAGTCCGCTGGCAGAGGAAGGCGTTGTCAAGGACTGCGAGGTGACCCTCTCAGCAGCGTCCGGCCCACCTGATGCTGACCCCCAAGCCGCAGTGACATTGCGACCTTTTCCAGGGAGACAGAGGAGAGCGCGGATAGGAGGTCGGCAGCCTTTAAAAACACATCCTGGAAGGGAACAGACGCGGGCCCTGCCCGCCACCGCCCCCTTCCTTCAGGCTCACCCGCCGAATGCTTGTTGGATGTCCGCTCAGCCGTTGGCGGTCATTCAGGCTTCCTGCCTGTTTCTCGTTGAAGGCTTTCCACTGGGTACGGGAAGGCCGGCTTCAGGTGACAAAAGCCCATCTAACGTAGCTTCTCGAGGAAAACGACACGCGTACCTTTTCGGCTGGGCTTCGCCAGAACTCGTCAGCGTACCGCTGGAGGAGATGGGGCGCTTGCCGTCCTTCGAACACCACGGAGCTCTAATTAAGGCATGATGAATCGATCAAAGGCAGACGGTGGCGGACGGCTCGCCGCGCGCCTCCGACGTGGCGCGTACGCACACGCGCGCTGCCTGCGGTAGCCGTGGCGATAGGCACAGCAGCATACAGGTAAGTCCTGTAACGGTGCTGATTACAGGATACGTCTGAGCACGGAAGGGGCCCCCAGGAAGCCATAGGGGAATAAGCACCCCCCCCCCGGCAAAGCGGGGTTCCGGTTTTCAAATCATTCCACAGCTGCCTTGGCACCTGCGCCCCCTTCCCACCCTCCAGGCCTTCATCCCGGCCCAATTAGCTCGACTCTAAGGAGCCCGTGTCAGGCGGCCACCCCCCGAGGGTCCCCCAGCTGAGATGCAGCATCGGTCTCACGACGAGGCTCCAGCCCCCCCGGCTTACGCCCCCATGCTCCCAGGACCGAATGTGACGGGATAGCAAAGAACTCAGCCGAGACGTTCGTCACAGCCGATGACCTCCCGGTACAAGCTGGGAATGCAGGTGAGCACTCTTTCGTTTACCTGACCATCACTCCACTTCCTCCTCAATTACCCGGTTTCCAGAAGGACAGGATAAGGGCCACTGGCAGGAAGGTTGAGACCAGGGTTCCTCTCATGGAGCCATGGGTGTTTTACAATAGTGTATCTCAAACCTCCCAGCTCCCAACACACCTATACCCGGTGTTTCTGATTGCCTGGGACCTGGGAGGGAGCAAAAATGTGAACTGTCTGGGGGGTATCCAAGAACTGGGTTGAGGAACACTGCCCTAGAAATACTGCGGTGGTGCCTTCATGGTGCAGAGGGGGTGTCTGTTGGGAGTTTACTCAAGATTATCCCATGGTCATTCCCCAATACAGTCCTTGGGGACCCACAGACAGTCCACATTTGGGCAGAGAGCTGGGAGCTGGGAAAATGTGGACTGTCTTGCAGGTTCCCGAGGACTGGTTTGGGAAACTCTGGCCTAGATTAATTGGTTGAGACCTAGGCATTTCTTCCATGGGCCAATATTTAATTAATACCAAAATAAAATAATTGCCCCTCATGCCGTGCCTTTGCATGAGCAGGTTGTAAGCAGAGGCAGGAGTGATGGAGCATGAAGCATCCGAGAGCATGTCTGACTGTCCTGACACCCACGTCTCAACTAGACAGACTGGAGGCCCCTGTAGGAATGATGGATTCAGGCAGAACACACACACACACGCAAGAGGTCCATAAAGAGACATACACCAACGCCCTTCCTCGAGATCCAACAGGAGGCGAAGCCTCTTTGAAATAAACTCACGTCTGTAGGCAGTGGCACCTCTCTATTAATGACAAAGAATAACGAATAAACTGAACAGGCCAACAATCTTTGTTCCACTGAATTGGAGGTTGCGTATTTTATTTTGGAAATGTACCCATCATCTCTCCTTTGACATTAATTTGCACTTCTCTCTCTCTCTCTCTCCCTCCCTCTCTCTCCTCTTCTCCTCCGCTCTCATTTATCTCCTTTCCTCACCTGTCATGTTCCCACTCAGGACACCGTATTGCCTCCATAGCTGCACGTTAAAATTCCAGATAAACAGTCTCTGGCAGCCTGAGCACCACCACGGCCCCCAGACCCCCCAGCCTGCAAATCCCACCTCCCCTGCTACCCGTCACCCTTTCCTCGCACGCATCCCTCTTGCTCCCCGCACCTCCTCTCGATCCCCCATCAACCCCCCCGTACTCCTCTGGAATGCACTCACCTAGATCAAAGACCCTCGGACATCTGTGTAGCCCGATGCTGCCAGCCTGCTGCCAGCTGTGCGAGCCGCGTCTGTCTGTCCGTCTGTCCGCGGGGCTGCGGGGACAAGCAGACAGGAGGCCTCCGTCACACAGCGGGTCTCTGTGCGCCCGCAGGCCTGTCATGCCCAGAGGCCTCACCGCCCCCAACAAACCGCCCTTCCTCCCTTACCCCATCTCTCCCGTCACCACGGAGTGACAATCAATACCGACAGGACGACTGCTGCGGCGATTTCAAAGCCGTGTGCGTGTACCTGTGTGTGTGTGTGTGTGTGTGTGTGTGTGTGTGTGTGTGTGTGCGCGCGCGATGCAAGAATGAGTAAACATGCGTCTGCTCATGTTGCAGAGACATGCTCTTCAAAAGGGGGGGGGGGGCACCTTCCACGCTGATCTAGAGGAAAATCCTGCTGATGAAAATGCACCACCGACGGAAAGATTCCGCTGTCCAATCAGCCGCCTCTCTAAGGAAGACCCCGCAGAAGCACCCCGACAGCCCTCTCCTGTGTATTATTAAGCAGGTGATCAGAAACCAGACATGCACACCCAACCACAACCAAGACATCGTGTAGAGTGCTCCACACCAAACCGTAAGCTGCCAATCAAACACTCTGCACATAATTACATTACTATCCCTTAGATATTCAAGTGCAGCTCTTTGAGGATGAAAAGCAACAGATAAATAATCAGGCAGACCCTCCAGTGGATTACGCAGAGGACCTTTATGAGCTCCTGCACTATAAAAGATAACCAGCTGGTCTCCCGGCCAGATCCATTTGTTGCGAGGGGTCTGTCTTTATGCCCTGTCCGGCTCTCATAAGCCTTATCTCCTTGGAGCCAACAAGCCCGTCCACTCCGATGAACGTGCCCAACGTGTACGGCAAGGTAACGCCCCGGTGTAAGAGGAGAGGCCGTCACAAACAGTGTATCCCAGCCTGACTTTGTGCAAGCATGTATCTTTTGTTTTATGCTCTGGCCTGTTTGCCTGGCCAAAGGGAAGAATGGAAACCTAACCTTCAGCATGCGAACAGCTACAGCCTGCTAACAGCTACAGCCTGCTAACAGATACAGCCTGCTAACAGATACAGCCTGCTAACAGCTACAGCCTGCTAACAGATACAGCCTGCTAACAGATACAGCCTGCTAACAGATACAGCCTGCTAACAGATACAGATGGCTCAAGAGCTCTGAGCAGGCATGGAAAAAGAGAGGCTCTCAGTTTCACCAATGACACCGACAACACGGACACTCATTCCTTGAAGACGACCTCCTTGGCGTGCATCCATAGTCGAGGACTGGGGGGGGGGGTTTGGTTGGAGAGACGAAATGGAAAAGGGAACGAGTAAGAGGGAGAATGGAACGTGGGATCACAGGGAGGATGAAAGATGGGCCGGCGCTCGGCAGACTGATGAAAGAGCAAAAACAGCCACCCAGGAGAAGAAAAGCGAACAGAGGAAAAACAAGCGCGAGATGAACTGGAGACAAATTAAAAACAAGGCGGAAGGGAACGGACAGGGACAGGGAGCAGCATGGAATGGAACAGGAGCAAGAGGAGAGGGAAGATGGCGACGTGGGCTGGCCACAACAGCCTTAGATTGTCAATAAGGGGACAGTTTAGGGAGGCGACTCGCCAGGGAGGTCACATCAAGCGCTTGACTGGGCTGCTAAAGAACCACCAGGATAGACTGTCACAATTAGAGCGTGATTGTCAGCACGGCGGTAATGGCCACAAGCCCCCCCGCCACCCACCCCTCCCCCAAACTCGCTGACATCCACGGCAGTAATCGACACAGCACGCCTCTCACACTTACACTGGGGTGACGGGGGTTGGGGAGGGAGAGCAGGGGACGGGCGGCGCCTACAGGCACCACGTTTCCCGCTGCCGCAGCCTGGGTTCAATAAGCGCTCTCGGAAGAGCCGCCCTGCTATGCTCAGTCTGTCTGCCTGGAGCAGGTGCTGATCACTGTCGGCCAGCCGGAAACACTTGGCACACCGACAAAGTGAAAATCAACTAAAAAAAAAAACAAGACAGGCGATTTCCCACCAAAGAGCACAGGCTGTCCTCAGGCAGCGATTCTCAAAACTGCACGTTAAATTTTTTTTTTTAAATACAGGAACAAGAAACAGCATGAGTTCGTTCACAACTTCCCGGCCCGGCAGCCACGAGTAAAACTTCAGATCATCGCGGGACAGCAAATGAATCCACTTCACCGGTACGCGGAGAACCGACGGACTGGGTGACGGAAAACAGACCGCATTAAAAGGGCCGCGGTCAGACTCCAGGCCCCCCGGGAGGGCCTCACACTTACGGCAGGCTGTGTTCCTGGAAAAAGCCCACGGAGTTCAAAGGAAGCAAAACAAACGTTACACGCCCGACACCTAACTGCAATCCTGCAAAAATGCACCCGGCCGCTTCGCAGACTACATTAAGCGAGAAAATTACGCATGTAAATCTGCAGATGAATTGAACAGAACTTATTCTGGTCATCGACTATCGCTTTAAGGACTGCCGGTGCCGCACAGCAGACGCATCCGCATCGGCGCGTTTCCTTCCTTGCAGTTTCTCATATTTCTATTAATTTCATCGCATGAAATTGTTCCCCAGAAAAATTAATTGAATTATGGAGAAGCCACAGGGTAGATGGGGAAGGGGGTGTGTTTGGGACAGAGGGGGGTAGATTGGAAGTTCCTACAGGGGATAGAGGAAGGGAGGGGATGCTGATGCGAGAGCTCAGAGGGCAGGACGCGTCCGAGGGCGGTGTCCCCGCAGCGAAGCCGCAGTCGCGCCTGGGATTACACCATCAGAGGGATGTTGGGATGGCAGCTTGCACAGCCCTTCACTGATGACTGTCCCGTCAGGCTGCTCCGACACCCCACTAGAGCCCCGGCTCCTCATGCGACTCGGTCGGTCCGTCTGCGATGCTAGGACAGGGGTGGGGGTTTTGGAGCAGCCTGGCAGGGCATCGGCAGCCGTGCCTCCCCCCATGTTACCCCGCACTCCAGTCATTTGCGTATGCAAAAGCGCTGCGAAAATGTCAGCGTGTTTAAACAGCGCTGATCGCTATATGAAGTGGGATAAGAGCAGCGTAAACTGCCAGGCAAATGGGCTCCCCGCCTGGGATATGCAAATGAGGCTCCAAGGGGGGAGGGGGTTGGCCCGCAAGGGCATGCGTGTGCGTGTGTGTGTGTGTGTGTGCGCACGCATACATGCGGCGTGCCTGGGAGCTTCCCACCCCGTATCAAAACACCACACTGGAAATAATAAAGTGAAGCTGTGATAACTGTCACGCCAGATCTCGTCTTCGGGCCCCTCGACACTCCCCCCACGCGAACCCCCC
>JAODKL010000045.1:13003748-13044293 GCA_026780765.1 Petrocephalus schoutedeni
CCCCCCCAAACTGCTGGAAGCACCACGCTCAAACCCGTCATCCTGCTGGAAAGTTAGTCCTACTTCACGGGAAACCAAACAAAAACAGCCAATCTGAACAGAATCTCATCTGCTCTTCAAGGGCCGGGATGTATGTGGGACGCCGGCGAGGACAACAGGAAGACAATGGGGAACTCTCTAATATTCTCTTTATAATTACCACTTACTAGCCTACAGCTCCTGTGCCATGTCAGGGACACCAGATAGCTGGGGACAGAAAAGCCTTATTCATGAGTCAAATATCCATACCGGGATTAGCTCCGAGATTCCAATCACCGGCTTCCTTTGCCGTCCCTACAGACATCCGCTGCCTGTGTACCTCTGCAACCACCCTCTAATCCAGTATGTTCCGATCCAGTCCTCGGGGACCCACAGACAGTTTTTTCTTCCTCCCAGCTTCCTGCCCTACTGGGAGCTGGAAGGGAGCAAAAACATGCAATCTGCAACTCCCTGAGGACCAGACTGGGAAACGTTCCGCTGCTGACAGTCACAGACACACCCAACATGTACCAACAACCTGCCAGGTAAAGACCCTACAAAGATAAACAAGATAAACACGGACTGAGGCATTTACAGGCCTCTGAACATCAACCAGTGAGGGGGAGGAGGAGCGAGGAAGGCCTTGTTTTGGCATCCATGACCAGGGCCCACTCACACTACTAAAGACCTCCACCAGCTACCTCTCAGAATCAAACAGGATAAAAATGCAAGTCATCGTGGACAGAAGCTACAACTACAGTTATTTATCATATGGAAAGTGGGTACAATTAAAAGTAGAAAAAAAAACCGAGTAATGTAAACAGGGGGTGGCGATGTCACCTGACTGCGGCAGGCTCGAGGGTCCCCCCCCCGCCCACCCAACTCACACTGGCCTCCAAACACACCTGGTGCACTCAAAAATCGCCCGATAGCGAGCTTGGGGGGGAACACGCCGTACAGGCACGGAGCCCATGGTTTACCTGGGAGGGGGGGGGAGGAGAGAGAGGGAGAGAGAGTGAGAGAGAGGAGCTCGTGGGGGCCACATCTCAGCGGCGGTAATCCGTGTGCAAACCCACGGACACCAGCGGTTTCCACTGCTCTTCCCCACACCTGCTCCCACACATTCACACCTGCCACGCTTCAAGGTTATATATAGAGGTGCTATAGTGCGAAAAGCACTGCGGCTTCTCCGGGGCCGGCGGGCCTGAGCTGATGGGGGCCGCTTCCATTAGCAGTGTGAGCGCACGTGGCGCACGAACGCGCCGGGCCCAGGTTATTCATCAGGGCTGATTGCGGCAGACGCGGGAGCCAGCGACTCCCAGCAAATGGGCCCGAAAGGCTTTAGACCGCGACGACTCGGCCAGACAGGGAAACACAGATCGGCGCAGTTAATGCCGTTCAGCAGGGAAGGTGAAAGGCTGTAATGGACAGAAAACTCCCGCGGACCTTCAGGACACCACAGACGAGGTTTAAACCGCCGAGATCAAACGGGAAGCGGAGCAGGAGCGAACTAGACCCCCCCTCCATCCCCCCACCCCCACCCCCAGCAAGCTCAAACCTCAAGCGAATGCAGCCCTCTCTTCCCAAGGATTGGGGAACGTGCAAGAGCCCACGGCAACGCTTGATTCGAAGCGGGGTACGGCGGCAGGATAAAGACGTCTCGGGGAAGGCTTTAGCGTTCCGGCGTCTGGTTGGGAAAGACCCGAGGGCCCCTCAGTTATCACAGGAGTACGCGGCACAGGGACGGAGCGGGAGAGCGAGAGAGTGAGAGAGCGAGCAAGAATGACAATTAAAGAAAACAGTGTGAGTGCGCAGACAGAGGAGGAGGAGCGTAAAGCAGGAAGGGACACATGGCACACAATGACCCCGGGAAGGACCTGCACGCCTCTGCCCAGGAGGGCCGCTGCCGCCATGCAGGTTAGAAGGCCGTTTTAAGGGGTTTCGCCGAATATCTGCCTGTAGAAATGAGCTAAGCAGCCCAAACATTATTCCCACTGTTAATATAACCAGGAGACTAACAAAAAGCTTTAACAAAACAGGGGCTCTGAGGAGAAGCCCGAGCGGATGGCCGACGCCCCCAAATCCTGGGCCTGACTCCTGCCGGTGGCAGGCGGGTGTCCCGACCGCGAGTTCACAGACCCCCGAAACTCGGGACCAGGAGCTAAAAACAGGCAGGACCCGTGGAGGCGCCTGCCACCCCCACCGCTTTGCTCCCAGCGCCTGCTTCTCCATCTCGCTCCCTTTCTGCTAATCGGCTCTGACAGCCGGAGAGAGCAGCAGCAGGTGAAGGCCGAGCAGGAGGAAGCTGCCGGGGAGAGGTTACTGCAGCACCCCCCCCAAGTACCCACCCCCCTACCCGGGCCGGGCCTCAATCGCCACCTCCCTCACACACTCCCCTCACCCGTCAGCAAAAGTCACCGGGAACTTTGGATTCAAGGCACCACAATGAAATGATCCTTCACTTGACAGTTTTCCCAAGTACAAATGCAGGTATAGTGGGCCGCTTCATTTTGCAGACGTCACAATGCACTCCTCTGGGACATACACAGTCACAATACTGTGCAAAAGTCTGTATAAAAGACGCATGCAAAATAGAGGGATAAAAACTATTTAATATTAGAACATATCTAAATTAACAGTAACAAAATTAAAAACCAAGTCGGATTTCTTCCGTCCTCCAAAAATTCACTGATGTATTCCTGGGTGGCTAGATGCACATCGCTTCAGTTCCCAAACCGTTCCTCGGGGGCACCTCAGCCAGTCCACTTATTCATTAAATTTCACCATCCGCTCACTTAATTAATTAACTGAATTAGTTTGGAAAAAGTCAATGAGGTATTGAATAGCCATAGAAGGTGCACTGGGGGTCAAGTCAGAAACACGTGGCCGTAATGGACGGTGGCTGCAGATACTGGGGTGATGTTAGCAGAGGGCTGGAAATGGCCGAGCTGACACACTTTGACAGATGTGACAGGAGAACCATTTACATGTCACCTTCTCTGGATAAGGCAGCACTGCGCATACAGCCGGGAGAGAAGCATGGGGTCTGAGCGCAGGCTCGGGCCGTTAATCTGGTGCCACTGAAGTATTCTGAGGATTAAGGGGCTACAGCCTAACGGGCTACTGAAATCAAGGCCAGGGAACTAGCGACCTTCCGGTCACAGGCACAGAGGCACCACCCAGAGCCACACATACCCGCCCCCCCCCCAAACTCGGTCCAAAAAGGGAGGGGGAAAAGAACAAAACATAAATAAGGACTCTGATGCAAATCAGAAGGAGGATGGGTAGAATTATTTATACAGCCCAAGCGCCCATATAGTCCGGGAAGCCGGCTCTCCCTGGCGAAGCGCACTGAGAAGAGACGACCCACTTGAGAGAAGTTTCTCCCGGACGTGGAGCGGGGAGCTGGGCACGTGAGTGACCCGTAAAGCAGCGTGCAGGGCTGCACATCTATAACAAGCGCGTGCCCCACCTAATGCATATTCAGCAGGGCCCATTACTATGCCAGGAAATAAGCAACTTCCAAGAAGCCTCCGCTCATGTGCGTCTTGCTGGAGCAGCGGGGAAAGGCAAAAACGGATGGAGGCAGGGCTGTGCGATGCCTCAAACCCACCCCCAGCCTCAAACCCACCCCGAGTAGAGCCAGAGACTAAACAGCCAAAGACCAATGCCTGTTGTCGAAACGGCCAATCCTGACCTGGAATGATCGGTCATTGACCATGCATTTAAAAAATGGTTCATGTAGTCATATGGGATGCAGAATCAGTGGATTAAATGGAGGTACATGGCTAGATCCATGAAAGAGAAATAAACACACAATTAGGTTGTGGAGTACAATACAGCTTTTGTCCAAGGCCATAATATATTCCAGTCAACCTTGTGTCCTGTGCTGCCTGGGACAGGCTCCAGAAGCCGCCACGACCCTGACCAGGATAATATTAGTGGTGATATTAGTGATAATATTAGGGTAATATTACAACACTTCAGCATCATAATTAAGAGTAGTGCTCCCTTTTCCAGGGCAGAGGCTTGGCACATTTACTGGCCACCCACACCACAGATCTAAATATTGCATGGTTGTAATAAAGCCCTGTAGCAAACCCAAATTTATTATAAGGGATATTACGGTTCTTTTTTATTAGACAACAATTAGAAGGTCCAGTAGTGCTAAATACCCACAACATTCACCTGTTGGGGCTTATAAGGCACTCGTTTCAATGCAACGCACTACAGAAGCATATTAAATCAACAGCATGATTCAGGATGCAGGTAAAAGAGCGAGCAGCTGGAACGTCAGGCTGTTCCAGCATAAGGGCAAAGAGAATTCCATCATTGCTAGGTAACGGTTCCCCTTAAAGGGGTATTCTGAAATCCACTATAAATATTCCACACACAATCCAATTGATATTGCACTCACAGCATTCGACAGCCCAAATATCACATCACATGTTTTAAAGACCGCGTTCCCCTGACCTGTGAAGGCATCTGCTTTCTTCTCCCAGGAACGTGGCTGGGACCACATAATTACTGCAAGAGAGACGATTGCAGATAGAAAGAGTTCCAGAGAGAGAAAGCCTCCATGGCTTTTCTGAGATTGACTATACAGGCCTGGGGGAGAAAAGGGAGGACTGGTAAACTGGGAGGGGACACGGCGCAGAACCGCCCACTAACGGGAGGGGACACTGCACAGAGCCGCCCACTAACGGGAGGGGACACGGCACAGAACCGCCCACTAACGGGAGGGGACACGGCACAGAGCCGCCCACTAACGGGAGGGGACACGGCACAGAGCCACCCACTAACGGGAGGGGACACGGCACAGACCCTCCCACTAATGGGAGGGGACACTGCACAGAGCCGCCCACTAACGGGAGGGGACACGGCACAGAGCCGCCCACTACTGGGAGGGGACACGGCACACGGCCTAATTTCTGGTATGAGCCAACTAGAGATCAAAGAAATGTTAATGGGTAAAGTTTGACTTTTTAGCACTAGTAAGGGAAGGAAGGCGCTTAGTGCTCATTAAGGAACAGAATGATCAAATGACATCCATATTTAGACTAGTTAAAAGAGACTGGATAACTCAAATAAAGACTGGATAACCACCACAAATAAATTCCAGAATACATATTTATTTCATCATGGTCACATTATAATTTCTATTTATCCACAGAGTGCAGGGAGTTAGTAAAACAGGCTTCAAGAGGAAAAGGGAAAAAATGGCAAATGGAAATGGAAATGGCAGGACAATGCCCCAGCCATGACCCCCAACACGTGGGTAAGAAATAAAATCCATAGTATTAAAGTCAGTGGAGAACAGGAGACCCAGGCCAAACAAAGTCGATTAGACACCAACCAAGAGTCATTGTGAGGGAAACGGCCTTCAGGAAGAATACCAAACATTTCCTGAGGTCACTATGGCATCAGTGGTTCATGGAGGCAGGATCTTAGCAGAGCAAGCCAAAGCTAGATCTTTACTGCCCATTCTCATCATCAGATCTGATGGCTAGAAAGATAAAAAGCTATTTGGCGTAACAATAAACCTGGTGACCGCTGCACAACACGTTTACCTTCAAAACTTCAGCTAGTGTTTAAAGGATTAGATCGAACCTCCAAGCCAAGAAACTTAGATAAAGAAGTGTGTGTTTCAGCACATATCCCAGACATCAGCAGAGTCCACCTATTTTTCATTTCCATGGCCAAAAATTAAAGACACCCAAATCCACTCTAGTCAGAGCAGAACACAAACAGGCAGCCACACGAATCCCGAGGCTGTTACCGAGTGTTACAGTGCTGTTGTGGTTTAATTGACTATGTAAATAGTTTCAGTTTCTTTTTTGATTAAACAGCCGGATAAACAATAGGAGCATTATATGTTAATAATGTTTTTTTTACTGACATATAATTGCACTCCCTTAGCAAAATGTGTTAGCAATTCATAAAAGCCTTCCTCCACAGAGAACAGGCTGGAGCATTTTTTCCGTGGCTTTTAAAAGAATTTAAAAATTACCTCAATGCAATAAAGAGAGAGATCTACCAATGAATTGGTAATTGTTTACTGGCACTCATTTATAGGATCTGTTGTGTTAATGAGATGGAACCAACAGACAGACGGCTTATTATGATAAGTAGCTGGTACAACCTCATTTCCAGAAAAGTTGGGACGCTGTGTAAAATGTAAATAAAAACAGAAGGCAATGATTGACAAATCATACAAACCCATATTTAACAAAATAAAAGAGCATATCAAATGTATTGTTTTATGACAAATATGCGGTCAATTTGAATTTGATGCAGCACATCTGAAAGTTGGGACAGGTATACGTTTACCACTGTTCTGCATCTCCCCTTCTTTTATCAACACTCTGCAAACATTTGGGAACTGAGGAAACCAGTTGCTGGGGTTTTGAAAGTGAAATGTTCTCCCATTTTTGCCTGATGTAGGATTTCAACTGCTGAACAGTTCAGGGTGTCCTCTGTCGCATTTTCTCGTTTCACGAGGTACCAAATGTTTTCATTGGGTGACAGGTCTGGATTGCAGGCAGGCCAGTCTAGCACCCGGACAGTTCTACTACGGAGCCATGTTGTTGTAATAAGCGCAGAATGCGGTTTGGCACTGTCTTGCTGAAATATACAAGGCCTTCACTGAAAATGACATTGCCTGGATGGCAGCATATGTTGCTCCAAAACCTGTATATATCGTTCAGCATTAATGGTGCCTTCTCAGTTGTGCAAGCTACCCAAGCCATGTGCACTAATGCACCCCCATACCATCAAGGATGCTGGCTTTTGAACCGTCTCCTGATAACAATCTGGATGGTCCCTCTCCTCTATAGCCCAGAGGATGCGGTGACCATGATTTCCAAAAAAAAATTTTGAAATTTTTATTTGTCAGACCACTGGACAGTTTTCCATTTTGCCTCAGGCCATCCTAAATCAGCTTGGGACCAGAGAAGCGGCCGTGTTTCTGGATCATGTATAGATATGGCTTCTTTGCACGGTAGAGTTTCATCTTGCATTTATGGATGCAGCTACGAACTTTGTTCACAGACAGTAGTTTTTGGACGTTTTCCTGAGCCCATGCAGCCATTTCCACTACAGAATCATTTTTTAGCGCAGTGGCACCTGAGGACCCAGAGATCATGGCTATCTAAGAGGGGTTTTCAGCCTTGTCCCTGTCCACGCAGTCTGTCTTTCACAGAGCACTGAACCTCTCCCCATCCTCACCGACACTTTGCCTCTCTGGGAGGCTCTTTTTGTACCCAATCGTCTTACTGACCTGTTACCAATTAACCTAATTAGTTGTGAGCTATTCAGTCAGGTGTCTTGTTTCAGCATTACATCTTTTCCAGTCTTTCGGTGCCCCGGTCCCAACACTTTTGAAACATGTTGCTGACAAAAAATTCAAAATTAAGCATGTGTCATAAAACAATAAAATCTCAGTTTCAACATTCCATATCGTCTTTATTCCATTTTCAGTTAAATATGTGATCGCATGTTTGGCAAATCATAGCATTCTGTTTTTATTTACATTTGATGCGGCGTCCCAACTTTTTCCAGAAACAAGGTTGTAGATACACATCAGAAAAGTCCACATACCTAGTGAGATATTTACTTAAGCTTTGAAGGTCATGCACATCCTCAACAGAGCAGTGTTACACTCCGCTGAGGATCTCTATGTTACAGGTCAGCAGCCTCTCTCACGATTCATGATAAATGGTGTCTGGCTTTAAAGAAACACAACAAAGAAAACCATACGATCCGGTTTACCTAGTAGGTAAACCCCAAAATAACTCTCGAGTCAGCTAGAGCCATGTTCTCTTCGCTGCTTTTGAAATCACTGGGAAGCATTTTCTGCATAATTTTGTAGTTTTAATTTGAGTCTGAATGTTAACACATCTTTCAGATGTTGGACTCATTCTGACCGGCCATATGGGGGGGCTGGGGGGGGGGGGTGAGGGCCCAGAGAGGACAGACTGGGGGAGCAGCTTTAAGTGTGTTATTTTTAGAAACCTAAAAACACAAATTACTGTGGCAGCTGGCTCTTTAACCAAGTTAAGACATCGGGACGGAAAACTTAAGTACTCCAGTGACACGAGCAAACAAGCAGTCCTCGCGTCTGTGCGGTTACCGCCCGGCTGGCGAAGTTCGTCATCCTTTTCCTACTACGAAGGTCTCTTCTCTGCCTTCGGACCAGCTGGCTCCTTTTTAGACCAGAGCCAAAAATGAGGGCAAGCTGGGTGTCATCAGCATCAAATTTTGGAAAGAAAGAAAACATACAGCTGGGGCTCAGTCCAACTCGCACGATCTCACAAAAAGCAGGTTTTTTAAAAAGCAGGCTCTCTCTCCCTTTCTCACATTTAAAAACTGCAGCATCATAGTTCCGTGATGCATGTGAAAGACTCTCATTCATGACTATCAATGGCATTATTATGTACTTATACCAGCCGGTTTTTCCTTTCCCCCCTTAACCCAGTATTTTTATCATTTCTAACACAAAATACTGTAACGGTTGTAACAACAACACACTTTGAACAGACTTCAGAATTCGCCACAGCGCACACTGGAAAAATTCGCTATTTTACAGTGAAAAGAGAGCATTTTGCAGGCTCAGAGAAGCTTTGTAGGAATGCTGACAGAGCAAGGCTGCAGCCAGACAACCTAAGATGCGTCCGTCTCTAGCTTTTAAAGAGGAGAGCTTAAGTGTTTCTCTCGCACCATTTAAGCTGCCGCTTGTCCGCAGTCTGTCTGCGGCTGCGCTCGCAATACTCTGCCGACTTCGACCTTCCAGTCCGCCCAACAAAAAGAAACGAATAACTAAAGTGGGCTCCATTTTTTTTTTCTTTCTTCTTGAAAACAATCTCAAAAAAGGAAGGGATGGGTGCTTTCGTCAGAGTTTTTGCTATTGTAAGGCTCAGTTTCTATACAGAACAGACAAAAAGAACAAAAGTCGGACCCCAGTCAACACAGTGCCAGGGAAATAGCAGATGTGCATGGGCACGTTTCCAGATGTTTAAGGACCGCTGTGTACCTGGGACACGATCATTAGAACGGCAGCCGAAATCGATATGGCTTTTCACATTACACCTCTCGCTGAGCAATTTCATATTCTGCTCGCAATCTTTCCTTTTCGAAGAAGGCAATTTCTGAGAGGTATGAACTATCGATCTCGCCAGTGTGCCACCCCCCCCAACGCAAGAGCACGTCGATGTACATGGAACCCCCCCCGGGGTTATACCATGCGAGCGTGACCCAACACAACTCGCCACCTCGACCTTTTAGGGCCCCGATGGGGGGAGGCGAAGAGCGAGGATCTTCCTGTCCCAGCACTGCAGCCTGCAGGTTCTCGGGACTTTCCCGAGCAGTATTTAATTACGTAAATGCCGTTCCTGTCCAGCTATGACTAATGACTGAATAAGCTCAGGAGTCACTGAGAAATACGATTCGATGTTAACCATGTAGCCATTTGTGGTTTCCCAACTAACTTCAGAGGAAATTATAGGTTACAAAGCAAAAAAAAACCTTTTCAGGACAATTTCAAAAGAATCTCCATCGAGACCCTGAACGCCACAAATAAAATCACAAAAAAAAATACTTTGATAGCTCCTCCATCACATCATCTTTCATCTTCAGAAGAATGAATTGTCTGTAAAAGAAAAAAAAAAAAAAAACTTTTCTAACGTAATCTGCTCATCTTTTGGGCCTTTTTTTCCCCAGCTGTTGTAGATGGGCAGATGTAACATTGCTGTGCATCCCTCCCCTCCTACACAAGAAAATATATAAGGGAGGAGAGAAAAAAAAAAACCCCACACGAGAACGCCAGCGTGCTCAGAATTGACTTGGGTGAGGCCCGTTTTAATCACAACTGTCATTCATATTCCATCTGCGGCCCGGGTCAGCATAAGGCCAGGCCACGGGGAAATGGAAACCTGCCTTCCATATTCATTACGCTTTCAAACAGGATGGCACGACGACGGCGAGAGGGAGTCGGGAGGCGTCCGCCAGGAAAGCCGCGCGTGGCGCCGGCCCGCAGACACAGCGACAGTCCCTCTCGCTCAGACGCCGGCCCGACATACAGCCCCATCACTGCCCAGACGGTGCCGCTCAAATGATTCATGTCCACAGAAGGTGAGGCGGCGAGCCTCTCCGGGCCCGGGCATTCCACTGCCCTCTCACCGTGCCTGTAATCCCACACCTGCCCTCTTTCGAGAACGCTCCCAAGGCGAGTGACCTTTCTGTGCTGCCGCATATTATGCCAGCTTAGGGGAGCCGCGTCCCCCGGGCCATTTATAGTCCTACAGCACCGTGTCCCACCTCACCCACCCGCATCTGGTTTCACCGCAGCGACGGTTGTGCTAGCCATGGATTTCGGGGGCCGTAACTGTGACAGCTTAACAATATCCCCCACCCTACACTTCCTCTGAAGTTAATCAATGTCAGGTCCCATTTATTCCTCCTCTGATGCGCTTTGTTTGCCTCATCCCTCCCAATCAGTCGCGGAGGTCCAGAATGACGGAGGCCTTGTTAAAAAGGTCCTGCCTTCGCTAGCACTGGACCAACAGGCCAACCAGGAGGACCACTCATTCAGGGGCAACTTGGACTGCAGGCAGAGTTTCCTCAAATCTCCAAGCAAGGAATCCAGGCTGCACTATTTCAGGATCCTCACTACATCCTTAGATGACTTACTAACACACTGGATGTAAAAGCTGCAGTGCCCTGCATTTCACACTGTACTGAACAGCCTAATCAAATAATACAAAGCAGGCGTGGCTCCCTGACTCAATCTTAACTGTCATCGTCTCCATTTCCGGCTCCTGCGAATAAAGACCCATGGCACCACCGAGCCTGTGCATAGTCTTAAGACTGCCCCTAAAATAATCATTACAAAAATCAAGAGGGCTACAATTTTAAATCATCAGAGGAAGCATATTTATGAAATGCCCTTTGCCAAGACGGCTAATGAAAAGCGTTCTATTCGCATGACACACACAAAGTATGTAAACATATATCAGGAAACTTTTAAATGCTGTAAATTTTGTCTGCCTATAGGCAGACATGATATTGCCATCCTCATACCCACATTCTTCTTCTGCGCCAGACACACTACCCTGGCCCAGAGTCTTATCTGTCCACTGCATCCTCAACACAAGACCAACATTCATGAAGTTGTGGCTGGTTTCCAGAGGTATCAATTTCAGGTCCAGAAAGTAAAAATCCAAACCAGGATTTTGTTTCAACCAACCAGTTGAGCATAAAGAGTCACAGTCATAGAACGCTCAACTAGATGGTTGAAACGAAATCTCGGTCTGGATATTTTACTTTTTGGACCTGAAATTGACCCCTCTGCTTGATGTCGCACCATTTCTGCTGCAAACAATCTGCCATTCGCAAAGGCTTATTTGCTTTGACACATTAACACTTAAGTGCCTGCCCAAAGAAAGACCTACTCAGCAAACAATGACTTTATAGGTTTTGTTTGGCCTTGAAAATGTGTGCATTCAGCAGTCATTATAATTAAATATAATACCCGATTGTGACTTCAAAATGATTGGTTGCATACAGCAACACAAATGCATAAACAGCAGCAATCTTTAGATCAATTCACAAAGCTGACTTACAAACAAGAGTATTTACCGTTTACAGGAATAAATTATACAGTTGACATAGTGCGAGAGATTCCTACAGCTGCTACTTTGTATTGTCTGTTATGGGTGTGTTTTTTTTCCCATTTTAAAGATGCAAAGAAAGAACTACTACTCCATGATATCTGGCATGATATCATCAACCAAAACATGACTCAATTCCCCAAGCCTGGAATGTACCAGACCAGTTACAATATCCACAAAAAAAAATGCAACAAATTAAATTCAGAAACTTCATCCAAGTGATCACAGCAAGATACACAGATGGCAGGTTGCACGGCACCCAGACCGCAACACACAAATGCTGACCGCCTTGGTTCCTCAAAGTTACATGGCCATTTGTTCAGTTGTTTTCCTTTTTACCGTCTTCCTCAGTTGGGTCAGTTAGCTACAGTAAGGGCCTCGTCATCTGCCGTGCCTGGGGAGTTCATTGCTCCTGAATTATCAGGTTTTCTAGACATTTGAGCCTTGGACTTACAAACTGATACTGACTTAGGATTCACCAGAGCACAACGCAAGGATCCTAAAACGGCCTTTGAGCTCGGAGCTGTCAAATGAAACGTGTTTGTGGCAATAAAAGTGAATTATTTTGAGGAGTCACCGATCATTTCTGAGACATGTTATGTTTAATGCATAAGACACAGCACACCTCAGAAAAACGTCTCGAAAAATAAGTTTCCTCACAAAAAAAAAAAAGAGACAAAAATCCACCCATAAATCTTCTACACCTCTTATCCAGTCCCAGTGGACCTGGGGCCAAGAAGCACAGGGCAAACTGAACAGGATGCCAGTCTTCAAACGTAAGATCCCTCAAATAAAGACAGAGGGTCCACTACATCTTAGAGCCAAAGTAATTTCTCAAACTTTAATTTACAACTGCCACTACCAGGTGTGTTACAAAGCATATTCAACTGTATAAAAGTTTATTTGACATGCACAATTTTGTTGATAATCTTCAAACCATGTACACTACACTAGAATCCCTGGAATAGCCTACCTTACACCCTGTGCTGGAGCCTAGGATAGGCTCCAAGTCCTATATATACACAAAATCATACTGCAGCTACAGAGATGTAGGTTGCAAATGACACCCATTAAAAACACACACACTATCAAAGAGGCTGGTCAGAGGCATATGTTCAATAAAGCACATTGGGTTGATTACCTACAGGAATAGAGCCTAATATTACTGCATGGCTTTTAGTCAGGTCAGTGATTCCTTAATTACTACCCCACGTCAAGGCAAATTTAGTCCACACAGTTACAGACACTTTGCCATAACATTTCATATAGGATTTACGTATTTTTATTATTAAACACGTCACCTGAGAAAATCATTTATTTGGTCTTGCGTACGAATGATTGCACCAGGAAGACAGAAGCAGATAAACAGCGGTGTACATCAACAGCTGAGCCCAAATTGCACAAAAATTACAACATGCTCAAAATATTAATCAGCTACATAGGCTTAATGAAATTTCATCATACGCCTTTCAACAGCATACAGCTCAATATTAACCTCATCAGTTTCTGCATAATCTGCATATTAAATGCTACCAGATAGGTAGGGGCCGCAATCAAATTCATTCCAATTATACCCAAAACCATTACGTTTGAAAACCTGTGGTGGAAGCCAACCATGACAGAGCAGAGAGACGAAAAGCAGCACGCTGCTGTTATTCCTAACGAAGGGAATGCCCCAAAGCAGCTGCACAGAAAGCTAAATCCACGACTAGGGGCCCTGACACCTTAAGAAAAGCATAGCAGCACCAATGGATTTTGATCCTCATAGACCTGACATTCTGAGGTTTCACTGTGAATGCTAGCACACAGTTTCAGGGGCTATAATACTTCTGGGAAATGTTCTGTAACAGTGATTCCTGTTTATAGGACAGTGCGATGTGACAAAGGGCTTTTCTTTCTGGGACTGCCCCAAAAAGCCATGGGCACAAGCTGCAACCTGCCGTAGACAAAGGCAACATTTTATTTAAGTATAGTCAAAACACACAGTTTACATGGTTGGCATAGTACACTTTAAATTTGAAAATGTCACAGTAATTCAAGTCTCCCTATGCAAAAATACTCGTTGAGGCTCCATGTATGACTACCAAAACACTATGGGCAGTAAGGATCATAGAAATGAATAAGTCACACCTAAGTCTGTATCTTAGTATTTACTGTAAAATACAGACATCCAGAAATCCATTTTTCTTTAATAACCTTTACATTCTGGTAGCAACATACAGGTATGGATTAGAGATCGATAAGCTACTTCTGAGTCAGCACAAATGGGCACTTATCAACACAACACTTTTAATAAATGACAAACAAGTACAACAAAATCCAGCATGCCATAAAAGCCACGACGAATGAAACTGGGCAGAGAGCATGACAGAAGCGAATCAGTGTCTTCTGATAGCTTTATCATTTTTCCCCATTGTGAAATGAACTGCTATGAACCCTAAAACAGGAGCCCAAAAGATGTCTGAAGGCAAACTAGCCTCCAGGGCAGAACACAAACTACAACAAAACAATGCAAGAAGGCACCAGTGGAGGAGTGAGCTTATATTTTGGTAAAACGTCAGACCTGCGCTCCCCCCTGCGCCCAAAACATCCGCGTCTCCATACCTTTCCCTACCTGCCGTGACGCATGACGTCGCCGACCCTAGCGGCGACAGCGCCTGGCGAGCGTGGGGTCGGACCTCATCCTGCAATGCAGCATCCCGTAAGCGCTACCCAACGCGCTCCCCGCGGGGCTCCCTTTCTGGCAGCGTGCGCCCCTGCAGCGAGGCACCGCGCATGCGCGACCTGGCAACCTGCGCCTATTTGGCAGGATACCGCAACGGCCGAAAGAGCGCATGCGCCGGCCGATTCGCCCATTCGCCTCAGAGCACGGCTCACTATTTGGCAAAGGAGATCCCTTTACTGACGCACAGGTTGCTATTTATCACCAAAATGAAACCGCAGAAAGCCCTTACCCTGAAAACAATCTCACACGAGAAAGGAGAGGTTGTTCCCTCTTCCATAGACTCGAGAAGTCAGAAAATAAGACAACACCACACACAAAGACAGCATTAAAATAATGTATGAGTAGTAAGCCTACTGACTAGCTAGCAAGTTAGTTAACATACGTTCTCTCCAATATTTAATTCAATCATTTTGTTGGTTTGGCAAAGTGTTACCCGCAACAAAAGCATCCTTCACACAAACTCTGCTCCAGTGTATAAAATGAGTACTTTTTAATTTGCTACAGCTCCTCAGTGTCTCATTAAACTCTCATCACAACACAAAGCCCCGAATTACCTCCTGCCCTCAAAGAAAACACGAAAGTAACAAGCCGGAGTCGCCTGCATCGCATCTTTCTTGCCTTGGTAGTTTGGCTTTGTTATGGTATTTTCTTTAAACTCACCTTTTCAGAATCTGTTCGTCGGCCGGATCGGGTTTTCGCAAAGACGCTTCTTCACATCCGGGTTACGCTGGTGACGCCGGTGCGTGACGCCCCTAACCCCGCCCCCAAATCACCTGTCATATGCCGCCCTCCCCACCCACCCCCCACAAATAAATCGCAAACTGTCTTCAAATTTTTCTAAAATATTTCACTCAGTCATCACTACTTATGCCAAGGCCAAATACATACTAATAATAAACGGATTTATATAGATATATCTATGTTTATGAGTAACTCAAGCTACTTTTTAATATATAATCTACCGTAACATTGTATTTTGCACATATAAATCACAATTATGTTGCAGGTACGAATCGATATCAGTAGTACAATGTAAATACAATTTAAATGAACCATCAATTGACATTCATTCATCGTTCATTTTGGGAGTTATCCTCTATTCGTTTATCTAACTCATTCTCTTCTTTTTCGTTGATTGTAATTACACTATTTAACTATGTTACTTTTGTTTAATGTGTGGAGCAAGACATTTTTATTATGAAATACTGTTAACGAACCTGTTAAACAAACAGTTATTATACTGGTTTTAAACAAATATTGTGGCTTAGAGTTATTGCGAGGTTTCTAGAGGTATTTCCAATATGTAAGCGTTTTAATTGAATTATAAATAAATAAAGCGCGCGTGGCAGAGAGAGGAGGACGTTCTTCGGGGACCAGCCATGGGGAAACGGGGAGGTTTAATTACAGCTGCAGCGACATCTACCCCCGGCAGGCACACAGAGGAGGAGAGAATTGTGTGTGTGAGCATACAACTGTGCATCATTAGCTGCGTTGCTGTTGACTGCGGCAGTCAGCATAATACCGGTGTTTGTGGAGCCTCGTGTTTACTTTCCAGGAGCTGCTGCTGGTGAGAGTGACACTGAATGGTCATATTTCACACATAATTAAATTACTGGTCATTTTCATTTATATATTCCAATGTTTTTGTTCAAGTTTTGGCAGCTTGACAGATTTTTCACATGCATTTTCAAAGCTATGTTTAATTTCTTGCAAAATGCTCCTAAACTCACAGGTCTTTTGCTTTGACTTAAGGAACTACCTTATAAGCAGCATTTCAAAGATAACGATTATGGAAAATCGATTTGGGAAAAAAAACACAGACTAAAATAAGAACGCAAGCCGAGACAATCCAGATGAAACTGCCAATGCAATTTATTAGGAGATAGCTATGCGATAAAAATACAGATATAATACGTAATTAACTATATTTTAATTACCCCTTTATCCATCTTCTGTAACCACTTGTACGGAAGAGAATTCATGGGCTTGTGAGCTGACATCTCCACCCCCAGGCCCCCCAGCAGTTATTATAATGAATGACTGTTTGTTTATAATACACGTAGGCCTATCAGTTGACGGACATGTCAAAATATTTAAGAATTAATGGTCACGAAGCAGAGATTGATGTAAACAGGATACGAAACAAGCAACGTGGTCGTTTGTCGACCCCCAGCAACTGCGGCTGACAGAAGCACGTCGCATCAGGCTGACCCGGCATCACAGCCCCAGATCACAGGTAAGGCCAAGCGGAGGAGGTGCGGCAGGGGGGCTCTAACGTCACACCTCGCCCCAGCTCCGCCAGCAGGCTCGCAGCGCTGGCCACTCTGCCCTTTCTTGCAAAGCGACTGTAATTACTTCAGGGATGTCAGACGAAGGCACAGCTAATAAAGGCTGATGAGGGAGTATTGAATTTGCACTTCAATTACAGTGCTTATAGAGTGTGGATTACAGGCGAGCCCCCGGAGTCGCTGTGCGCTCGCTCTACACGGGTTTTGCGGGAGGGTGGACGCGTTGTGGGCAGCAGACACCGGCGCTATGCTAATGAAAGCGTGGTAAGTAAGGTTCCCTGCGCCTGGCGTGCAGGAACCTCATTGATCAATGTCAATTTATCATATATATGTCAAATGAGTGCCATGTGTGTCCACGTGGCATGGGTAAGGTGATCATATATCAATTTTGCTTCAGTTCCCCAAAGATAATCCCTACAAAAACATGCACAAGGACAGAAAAATCGAAGGAATAAAGAAAACAAGGAATGCCCAGGGACACCTAGGGAAAGCTTGAAGGTCATTCCCCCCCCCATAAAAGATAAATAGAGAGTAGATTATTATGCAAAAATTGCTAATCAGTTTAACAGTTTACTGTTGGCTTGCTCATCACACAGCTTCCTAATGCGATGCAGGACGGATTCATCTAGGCCTACTGCCATCAAGAATGGCCGTAACAACCCTCACATAACTATCCTGTCGTTCTTAAACATTACATTCTTCTTCATAATCAGTTTTTGAGGTGATTGGGGGAAAATAATCTACTCTTTCTATTGCAAGGGCATAGGAGCACCACATTACAAGTACCGACTAGTTTCAAATATCTACAAAGGCCTTAAATGGGCTCAGGTTTTTTCAGTAAGCATTACAGGTGACCAGCCATTTAAAATGAACTCTTGGGCCAATGGACCAGGAAAGCATCTAATTTCTGTGAATGATATACATAAATAAGAAAAAATAATTATAAGATAATGGGAAGAAGGAATGATTCATTTTGAAAGAGCCAGGACAGCCACCAAAACAATGCTGCAGTTATACACCAATGAAGAAAACTGTAGAACTCTGGCTTATTACAGCTGTTGCAATGTTGAATAATCTATTTATTTTCCATTCTTGTCCTGTCTGTAATGCAATTCCCTTCAAGTTGAAGAATCCCTGAAAAATCTAAGCATGCAGAAAACAACGACAATGCATCTCGGTCCCTGGGTGAATGTAGTGGTGGATTATGGGAAAATAAGCAAATAACTGTCCGTTTAAAGTGGATTTGTCTGTTAGGCAGCGATAAACGGTAGCTGGCTTTCTTCAGCTTAGTTTTCCATTTGAAAAGAGTGTTGAAGGACAGGCTTTATGAAAATAAAACGGGGCAATGGCAAAACTAATTTTATTTTTTTTTGGCTGTACTTAAAAGGACAATACAATATGATATGCATAATTAATCATTACAGGTCCTTGCCTTAACCTTCTTGTTACTTAATTATTGATAATAGTTTTTGTCCTACAGTAAATATTCCTAAATGACACATAAATAGGCAGGCTATTAAAAAAAAAAAAATGACTTTAGAGTGATGACATATTTGTAGTCAGTATGCTAATAGATAAAAATGAGAGCAACGATATTAATATTTTTATTTATGGTTTATTTGACATGGACAGTGCACATTAATAAACATAAAATATCATTATATTGTTTTTACTTTTTATTATTTGAACCAAACTAATTTTTTGCCATCTTCCCTGTAACGAAAAAATGATATTTTTCCTAATACTAGGGGCGATCTTTGTTTTCTGAACCCGCATTATTAGCACCAGACTCTAAGTAACCGAGCTAAGCAGCAGTTGACAATGACAACCTGGCTCAACATTACTAAATTAAACTGGTCTACTACAGAGGCATGCAAAAGGCAATGAGGTTCTTGCGATGGGTCCCTAAGTGTTAAAGCATGCCTTCGCAGTAGGCTTAGTCTTCTAGGGTTCTCTGTGTCGCGATATTACAAAATGAGCCGTGATTCACCAAAGATCTGTTCCTCATCCATTCTAAACTGGGAACAGTCAGATAAATGTCTGGCAATATGTCAAGAGGCTTTTCCAATGTCAATACAATGCGCCATCTTACCTCAAGCACAAATCCCCTAAGCTATACGAACGAAAAAAAGGACTCTCTCTTACAAACGGATGCTGCGCTAGCTTGATTGCTTCTGGTTTGCTGATTCAGGCCGGCGTCACCGGTGAGGCCCACCGGTCCTGGTGCCAAATTAAGCACGAAAGACCTTCAAGGGAAGAAATGGAACCGGAGATTTTGGTATCTCCTTCCCAGCCAGATTCTGACTGCCAAATTTCTCGCTGCTGATCTTTACAATGTTCCTTATCAAAGCAAGTGACGCTGTTATAATTATACAGTTTGCATGCTGCGTTTTTAGATGTCGGCAATAAATAATGTAGACATAACAATCAGTTTTGAAACAACCTCTTGGATGGTTCACCTTGTCACCCCCTCTGGGTTGTTTACAAATTGTACAGAACACGGTCAAGACTCAGGGGAACAGTAATGTATTTTGTAATGTATTTTTAATAAGCAGATTTATCAGTGCAGTTGGTTAGCTGGAGTCTCCTAACTTCCCAGGGATCTTCAATGGCTGCAAAATGCACACGCTGGAAAAAAGGCACATCTCGAAGTATCCCATTCCCCACTAGACGGACCATTCCTTTTTTTTATATAAAAAAAAGCTTGGCTCCCTTTTTACAGCTATGCTCATATCTTGGCTCTGGCAGATCTGCTGCGTTGGCGTCCAGGGCTTGAAACTAGTTGTGTCATCGCTGCAATGAGAAAACTCCCCGCCACCAGCCTGCGATGCCCGCCCCCTTAGCTAACCACGGTGACTCGTCTCCTCGGGATAGGCCCTCTCTGCGCTTTGGGCCTTCGAGACCATCGCGTTGAAACTTCGGCGCTCCTTCTGTCTTGCACCTTGTTCTTTTAAAGGTGCCACATCATCACAGGTGTTGAATCAAGGGTCAAATGCAGATTCCCATGCATAAGATCGATCGTCAGGAACTAAATCCCAAAATGTTTCCTCTCGAAACAATGACTCCAGCTCATGTACCTAATTTGCATGCACGCTTTCATACACATAATTCAAATTATTTTATAATTAGCATTTAGTCAACAAACATTTGTAAACAGGGATTTTCTATCACCTGACAATGTATTATATATATTGGGGTGGTATCCCGGTGTCCTGGCTAAAATTGGCCACTGTGGCCCAATCAAATCTCGCCTCCTGATCATCTCCTACATCTAATTGGTGAATTCTCTCCTGCCCCTTCACCACATTAGCTACTGTATGGTGAGTGTACTGGAGCAGAATGGCTGCCGTCGCATCATCCAGGTGAGGGCTACACAATGGCGGTGGCTGAAGTGGCTCCCCATTGTTCTGTAAAGTGCTTGAAAAGTGCTATGTAAATGTAATATTCATTCATTCATATATGATATCCTAAATGAAAATACATCCTCACTCCGATACAGTTTGTTTTTTAGACAGCGACAACAAAAACTCATGAAGCCTTCGGCCATTTCCTTGGAATATCTAACTGCTTAAAATGAATATAATATGTTCAGTCACAAAGGGGACGGTGGCCAGTTTACAGGGCCTTTCGAAAACCTCTAGAAGTCTCTGTTAGTACAAAAAGGAGCTTCAAATATAAACAGTACCAGTAATTTAATGGGGTACTTTAATGCCTCAGATGGTACTCACAGGAGAAATATTCTGCTTCCTATTTCTGTTTGTCCACAAGCTGGCTGTGGGAAAAGACTATTATTAATGCGTAAATTAGCCAAAAGGACATGCAGAGTGAGGGAGGCATATTTGAAGTGAAAGCAGTCTGGACACAGTTGGGCTGTAGTCAGTATTATGCAATTGGAATCCTAATTGGTCAATAAAGGCTGGAATACAAATTTAGGGCCGGATTGAATTTCACTTTGCAGGGTCTAGGTGGGATGCACCAGCTCTTTCCGCCGCGCTAACAGGCTGAATCCCCGCCGGCACTGTATCTCTTTTACCATCGAGATGGAAACCATCTGGAAAGAGACTCCTACCTGCCATAAACTGCCCAGCCGGCATAAAGTCATGTTCGATGCAAACATTTAAGCAGACGTAAATACGTTTTTCCCGTCATGGGGGAGTCGCAAATTTAATGCAGTAAAACAACTAATATTGAAATTGGAGAAATGTGACGATGCGATCCCTGTATTAGCTAGGCGCTGAAACAAGACAAGGGCTCACCTGAAGCTGGCTGCCGTGCGACCGAGAAACTGCAGACTCTGTGCAAGCAATTCGATGGAAAGATATCATAATGTAGATAAAATAATGTCGAGCCGCATGCATAATAAATGGTGTGCGAGTTGAGGGACAAGCCCAACTGTATTACCCACAGTGACACATTTACACGATTGCCTCAAGAGTAGGGCCCTTTAACGTTTTGTTAGTTGGGTGCCGTTTTTTGAATTTTTGGAAGAAATAGTAGCATCGTTGTGCTAATGGTTGGATGATTATATTTTTCACTTATGCTTGTAAATCTCACTTTGGATGTAAGCCAACGTCGATAACACACGGTACAACAACAACAGCTCTGGTCATTAACGATGCCATTGACATTTTAATTAGGTCTCATTAGGCCACATCAATGCACAGAGGGTAAAGGAAGACAGATTTTGGCGGATCATCTATTCCTTTGGTCTGAGACTAAATGTTACCAAAGCAATTCCATTTGAATTTTTCCAGAGTAAATATGAAACAAAACAACAGATGGTTCCAATATCAAAGGCTTGATTCCTCATAAGTCTCTGTCTTATTTTGTTATGCTGCTATCCTTCCCCAGTCTTTATTGGTTTCCGCAATTCCCCAAAGTTGTTAAGCTGGAAAAGGCATGAAACCTCCTGGATCAGTATTAAGAACGAGGGTACAAATTCTACGGATGGCGTCTAAAATTTGTCACTTCAACCAGCATCATTAACCTTGCACAACACACTACACAGATCATCCATAACATTAAAACCACCTGCCTGATATTGTATTGGTCCCCCTCCTGCCACCAAAACAGCTCTGACCTATTGAGGCATGGATTCCACAAGAATTCTGAAGGTGTCCTGTGGTATCTGGCACCAAGACATTGGTGGCAGATCCTTTTAGTCCTGTAAGCTGCAAGGTGGGGCCTCCATGGATTGGACTTCTTTGTCCAGCACATCCCACAGATGACTGATCAGATTGAGATCAGGAGAATTTGGAGGTCAACACCTTGAAAGTCAACATCTTGAAAACTTTTTAATGTTCCTTAAACCATCCCTGAACAGTTCTTGCAGTGTGCCAGGGCACATTATCCTGTTGAGCAAGGCCACTGTTGCCGGCAACAATGTTTAAGTAGGTGGAACGTGTCAAGGTAGCATCCACGAAAATGCCAGGATGCCAGGTTTTGCAGCAAAACATTCCCCAGAGCATCACGCTGCCTCTGCCGGCTTGCCTTCTTTTCATAGTTCTTGCAAGAGCCATCTCTTCCACAGTCAAATGATGCCTTGGCCATCCTAGTGATGTAACAGAAAATGCTGACTCACCAGGCCCAGCCTCCTTCTCCCATTCCTCTGTGGTCCAGTTCTGATGCTAATGTGCCAATCGTTGGTACATTTGGTGGTCGACAGCGGTCAGCATGGGCACTCTGACCACACAGGCCCATGTGAGCAAGCTGCGATGCATTCTTTCTATCATAGCCAGCATTCACTTTTTCACCAATTTGTACTACAGTAGCTGTTTTGTGGGATTCGCTCCCCTCACGCATCAGTGAGCCTTGGCGCGCCCAAGACCCCATTGCTGGGTTACTGGTTGGCCTTCCGTAGACCACTTTTGGTAGGTACTGACCAGGAATATTGCACAAGACGTGCCATTATGGACATGCTCAAGTCAAGTCGACAGGTGGGGACAGAGAAGACAAGACCGAGCTCTTTGCTATTCACCCTCGTGGGGGAACTTTATTTGGGGTGCATATATGGGCAAGACAGGAGTCAGCCAACACGAACAACGGGCAATGACTGGACTGGGGAACGCAGGCTAAGGATGCATTTACATACATATCTATGTATGTAACCGTTGATACTCCTGGACATGGAGGGCAAGAGGGTGCAGGAGGACCAGCAGCACCATCTGCTGGCCCTCCCAGGAACAAGACAGGGCAGGCTGAAGCGGATTGTGACACCCCGATTGGGGCATCTACCCATAACAATTTGGCCCTTCTCAAATTAGCTCAGATCCCTACACCTGCCCATCTTTCCTGCATCCAACACATCAGCTTTACGAACTGACTGTTCACTTGCCTAACATATAATGGCACCCTTGACATGTGCCATTGTAACGGGATAATCATTGTTTTTCACTTCACCTGTCAGTTGGTTTAATATTATGGCTGATGGGTATAAGTCCTCACTCTAAGGCCTATGCCCCACAGAAATATGTCAGTTGTTACAAAAAAGCTGTATTGGAGAGGATCCCATATTTACAGTGTTTTTTTTTGGGGGGGGGGGGGGTTGAGGGAGGGATGCATTCCAAAGTACATCACCATTATATTATATAAAACATAAATTTATCTCTATGCGTATTGAAGTCACATGACTTCACCTGGCGCTACCACGCCGTCTCATTCCTCCATCTTGGAAACACACAACTTTGAAGGTCAAAGCCCCAACCTCATCCAGCGCATTACCGCCAACCAATTAACAATATAAGGAACTGAGTTATCAGCTTTAGGGCAGTTTTCCGGGTGCTGCTCTTGGCATGCGGTTACACAGGCTGAGGGTCGTTGCTAACATTCAGTTATTGGCCGAATGGAATTCCAATTACCAGGTCTGGCAGTAATTTACATGCCTAAGTCAGAGCAGTAGTCAGAGCTTCGTGTAATGTTACTTTTCCAGATGGAAGCAAACAAAATCCAAAACAATACCGCGGTACTTTGGCCGCCATAATTCAAGTCTTAAATTAGCTAATGACAAAAAATAAAAATGCTAAGAAAATGTTCGCGCATTTCAAATGGCGTGGCTGCCCGAGCAGTGAAAGGTCGTGATGACAGCAAGCGTATTTGCTTGTTGCACGGTCTGGACGCCGCAGTCACGTCCGCTTTCCAAGCAATAAACTTCAGCACGTTACATGCCCATGAATAAGCGGGAAATCCACTCCACTCGACCAGAAACCAATCTGTACACCAGCCAGGAAATGGATTAGCCCCAAAAATAACATTCTAAGACTGGATGAGGCGGAGGCTGAGAGAGAAACCAAGAGCCAAACAACAACACCCCCCACCCCAATCTCTTAAGCACCTCCTTTAATATACACAAAGTACTTTCTGAATATCACCGCATGGTATCTGTTCTTGTGTTTGTGAATGGGGGTGGGGTGCTCTATATGTAGGCGGTGTCATTGTCGGACGAGTCTTTTCCGACATCATTTTTTTAATGAAATCCATGGTTACACATCAGGGCTTCACTTCGCGCCGGAATATTTGCCGCTGTCACTAAACAAAGGCATAATCGCGGCTCTGTGAGTCGCAGCCTCCGATATGACAAAGAGGTAATCACGCATTTTTTTTCCTGCCGAAAGCTAGCGCGCTGACAATTACACTAAGAGCCCCGAGTTTATTGCCAGATCAAGCTGGCATATTCACTGCGTTTGTACAATAAAGGCGAACACCCAGTAATTATCCATGTCAATCAGTAAATAAAGTAATAATCGTGATTAAATGCGTAACCGCGGGACATGTTTTTTAAAGTAAGCATCGGTCCTTCTTACTTGTATTTGCATGATTTCAACTGGGGGTTTCATCCATGCCGTCAACAGTAATTAAGCAAACATTCGCCTCTTAATGGATGTGCTGTCTATTTATAGTGAAAACATCTGGTGTGGATAGCTAAAATCAAAGCTATCGCGTTAACCTTGATCGCGGACGCACGGTACAGCCAGATTCCCGCCCCGGCCGCCTGGGTCACGGTTCCGCGACCACGGTACCGCTTTGGGGCAGTCTGGCACTTGGTGAATACGTTTAAGCGCAACCAAAAGCAGGATACCAGAGAAGATGCTGCGATTTGCGCTCCTCTATGCTCGTAGCCTGCCACGTGTGGGAAAAACCCGCGCTCTCGCGCGGCGGTATTAGTATTTCAGGGGGCAGGAGGGACGAGGCGCGCGAGTCCCGGCAGCTTCCCGCCTGAGCGCGCGGCGGGGGGAAGGGGGCGAGGCTGGCTCGCGGGCAGCCCGGCAGCTTGCCACGCAACTCCCCACCCCCCCACCGCAGTGACGTCAGGAGCCGGCAAAAGGCATCTGGGCCCCAGGAGGACTTCACATCAAAGCAACTGGTGCATCATTCCATTCAATTCCTCAGTCATGAAATCTGCGTTTGTCATTTTGTCTGTAGGTTTGCTCTCCGCTCCCTTGCTTCTGTCCTCAGACTCTCCACTGTACGCTTTTTCCATGCGTCTCCTGAGCTCGCCCTCCCTCCGTTGAAGTGAATTGCTAGGAGACACCAGAACACCTGATCCTATCCGTACCACGTTCATAAGATCAGAGGACTTGCATACTTTGCCTGCAGGTCATCACTTACTTTACAACAATAGAGGCTTTAGCTTAATTGAGAGAACTTTAACAATGATCAATAGCTATCCACTGCTACTATATGGTTTTTAAACGCTATGCGCCTACAAGACTCCTCGTACTCCTCCTTCTACGTAGCTGAAAATGAAAGAATGATGACGATACTACTCGCATAGCCTAATAGCGGTCCCAAAATGTGGTACCTTGAAGCATTTACCTTGGGTTTACCTTGCTCGGGTCAACAAGTTCATAAAAGGCCAAGGAGATGACAGCAGTGCAAAAACAGACAAGTGTAAATAGGTAAACAGCGAGAGACAGTTGGCAAGCTTCTTTGCAAGCCTGCTGTGCCCCAACCCAAGGACCCCACTGGCCAACCAGCCACCCAGAGACAAGGTGCTTGATTAGCTGCAAAACGTAGACTGACTCATTTTATCTCCATTTTTGTTCTGCATTTCATTGCCGGGGTGCCGTGAAGATCAGAACAGAAGAATGGGTGCTGACTGATGTTTTAACCCCGGCCCAAGAGTCCAAACAAAGTCCAGCATGTTGCGATGATGACGTTTCAAGAAGGAATTTAAATGACCACTTATATTGAATTTAGACACAGTGATCCTGTACTGCAGTTGTTTAGTCGATGCTCAAATAGTTGGTGTAATTCTGCGGTCAATCTAAAAGACAGATGTCTATCATAGGATGATTCCTTTGATTTGGTTGAAGAGACAATCCATAAACCAGCCCAAGCACTTTATATAGGGAGGAGGAAAGGCACGTCCCAAAGAAGTGTCAGTCAGTGAAATAACTAGCAACAAGATTAAAGTGCCCTTAAACATCATACAGATTTGATTACAGATGCCTGTCACAGCTCCTGTTTAAGGTGTTCAAGCGGCAGTTGTAAGATGCAATTGATTTGCTATAAAACTTTTTTTTCAGAATCTATGCTGGCAGAATCTATGGTGTCTGCATTTCATATTAGTGTAAACCCACAGAATGGTAGATTCTGTCATTTTTGAATGCAATCAACGAACCAAGATGCGAATCCATACTCGACGGAGATCTAGATTTTAGATATTGATCCATGACATATGGAGAAAGAGCTCCACAGAAGGATGGTTTCAAATTAACACCGTTAGATTTTCCGTTTAATGAAGCGTTACGTAACTGTGGTTGTAGTAGCTGGAACTAGTGGATATTAAACCGAAATAATCAGACAGCCATTACAAACGCAAGAGACAATTATTCCAACAATTCATCATACTCTAAATTATACGTCATTTGAGGAACAGGGCCGATATTTTAAATCCCAATTTACAGCAAATAAATCAAAGACTTCTCAAAATCCGTACACGATTTTACTAAATTCAAGTATTGTTTTTATCAATATGTAATCCACTTGTGGCTATTCGTAATAACGTTTGCAAAGTCGTAATACTATCCAAGTTAAACAGAACTTGACAGCTAACCACTTATTGCAGTTTCGTTGCGTGCATCATACATATGAGGTCATAATTGGTTGGCGAAGTGTAAAAATAGACGTCATTCAACATCAGTAGTAACCAAAAAGCAACTGATTACTTGAATAGGCTTAAATTTGCCCTCGTGGTGGGTAACGCTGAAATAATAATGCGCAATTTCAAAGGAATTGTTCGGACTCTTGGGCCGGGGTTAAAATAAAAGAAAATTGCGAGTGAAACAGAGAAACGGCGTTTTAAAACGACGATTGGTATTCTGCGGGCGATGCAGCCCCGCGGTTCTGGTGTACCGGTAATCGCTTCTGTTACTGCTTGGCCATTTCTCGAAACGGATTGCGAGGCGAGGGCTTGAGTTTCTGTCTGCCTTTCGCCGTCTCTGGAGACACCAGTCCGTCGAGGCAGAAGATTAATATTTTTCACTTCACTCAGCCAGTGGAACTTTCTTGAAATTAAGAAAAAAAACTTGGCCGATAGATTTGCTGAATAGTAAAACTAACGGTGGTTTTATATGAAACAACAACCGTCAAGTAAAATAAAAAATACATATTTACCTAAGTCCCTGTAAAACGCGTTGTATGACTTATGGAGGTGCTGTTTACCGATTGCATCGATTAATTGAGCTAGATTTGCAAAATCCCCTTGAGTTATGAGTTACCAATTCACATCAATTCAAGTTCATGATCTACAGTATCTTTTGCATATATGCATATATGTTTTTTAAAACAATTAAGTTTATTTAGAGGGCAATTTAAGTGTGAGTTCATATAAGTTTCTGTTGAAACACAACTTGGAGCCACCGCCCACAGATAGATGACAAAATATAATTCCTCCATATGTCAAGAAAATAACGTTTTGCATTGCAGGGACATATATAGGCCCAGTCTGTGTCACGACGTGAGGTTTTCACAACACGCTCAGCACTCAGGGGGATGACAGCTCACCATCATCCTGACACAGCCTTCTTTAATAAATATAACGGCGATGGCGGTCATGCATCCCATCCCGTAGGTTTCTGAGCTGAGCACACAGCTGTGTTCTCTGTGTGAGAGAAGCGTGCGAGAGGTTTATCACTATTAGCGTGATCGCTCCAAGACACAGCTTAATGACTTCGGTGATTATGTTTCACAAACCTGTTTCTTTCAAGATAACGGCTTGATTAAACAATAATGATGGTAACGACTTATGTGATTCAATATGGATGATTGGTAAGTTGCCTGTGTGAGATGTCTGATTTAAGGCATGTAAACACCATGTTCATTGGCTTTGAGGTAAGGGTGACAGTATAGCTATTAAGTTAATGGGGCAGAGACCCATTCTAAAGTCGCGACTGCTAAGGAAATGAAAGTGTGGTTTATGAGCTATTGGAAAACCCAGCAACTCGCTTAGTTGAACTGCTTTACGTCAACGTGCAACTGTGCCAGTTAAGCCATTAGGCCGCCGCGTAGGGCGCCATCTTCTGGCGGGGCGCCGACTTAACGAACCTATTTCGCTTTGTCTCACGGACGGGGGGGGGGGCGGCGCGGGTGGCGCTGGGGTAAAGTTTGCCTAGGGCGCCCCACGGTCCACTGCTGCGGAATTAAATGGGTATATTTCACCATGAATATGTTAGGATGAATTTTGTTTTTGTTTGTTTGACTGCTGCTTGGTACTCGACTCATAACCGAGTGTAAAAAAGTGATAAACGGCCCAAAATATAAAATCATTGCTTTCTGACACGTGTATTCCATGCATATATAAACTATCAGTAATTATGTCTCCGCCAAGACACTAGTAGCTTCAGTTTTATGCGGCTGCAATTCAAGTGGCCATAGCGCCCTCTAGAGACAGCGTTGTGTACTGTGACCGTCGCGTCGCCAGCTGTAAAATGCGCTGAACACAACGGTGAGTCCGCTTCCGTGAGTGAAAAACGTAGCGGGCGTCAAAGATTATGCGGCAGATATTGCGAAGAATTCATATAGGAAATGGCTTTGGTTAATCGTCGCAAATGTAGTGCGAGAAATCACCTGGGAGACCCAGGTGGAATGTATTAAGGATCGAAAAATAAGGGATAGAGAAGGAAAAGTTTGCACAAGGGGATGAAAGGGAGAGCAGCTGGATGGGTGGGCACGGCTGTCTCTCCCTGTCCTTCTAAGAGTCTTGTGGAGGATGGATCTGGTTCTCCTCCATCCGCCCCTCTTCTCCCTCTGGGGGCCTGTAGCGTGTTGGGACCAACCCTGTGGAACATATGGGGCATACACAACACTGGCTGTCCGGCCAAGAGGGACCATTACAAACAGATAATGAATATTCCAGGCTTGTGCATAAGAAACAAGTAATACGCGTCAGATGCCTCGAGGCAGATACTAAAAAAATGCAGATAGATGCAATTTACCTGCATCTAGGCAATATAATAACTCGTGGCTTTATTGAATTTCTACGACATTGTATGTGATGCAAGGTAAATAATATCAACAAACATCAATAGCAAGTGTCACGAGTTGGAAGGTAGAACATAGACCAGCTGGTATTTTTTTGCACGATTTAGTGTGTTGCACTGGATTTTCACAGATGTGCAGGTCCTGTTGGCACGCCGGCCTGGGTACGCGCTCGGAGCGGCACCACGTGACTCCAGAGCCAGCCAAAAAGCAATTAAAACAAGAAAGTGCCGCGGGCGCTTTGGAGGTTCAGCAGTGGAATTTATACTGACATTCGTGTCCCGACTGCTCGATCCACATATCGATATACAATAATTATATTTTGAAATATATAAAACTAGTTAATGGTGCGTTCCCGTCTAATCCGGAGCCACCCCGGGTATCCTTCGTCCTGTTTTGCAAGTGACAAGCTGGATCCCGCTCTGCTCCGATGCAGTTTACATGCCGGTCGGTCTCTGCAAAACAAATGACCTGCATCACCCATTACAGCAAAGTATTTCTTCCTTCTGTAGATCGCCGAATATAAATGTTCCCTTGGCTATTTCTCATTTCCCAGTCCCCGGAACATTCGGAACATTAATGAGTGAATTTTGTTGTACATCTCAGAATAACAAGTCGCATTTAAGTGAGAGTATTTTACAGAAGTGTTCCTTGTAAATTTGGGCACAGATATTCGTGAGAGATGCGGAAGGATTAAAGCTGAAATGTTCCTAACAACGGAGGTGACGAACTATGGAAAGAGGAACACGTTTTCCTTTCCGTCGACGAATTTTATGCTTTCATGAAATACGCAATTAAACGTGAAGGAAACAGGGCAGAGACGAATTGAAGAATTATTCTAAGACAATGACTTGCATCGCGGTGGTTCCTGGAGCTCCATAGGGCAGCCCTATGCAAACGATAACAAAGTCAGCATTTTATCTATGAATATGAATATTTATACGATAAATGCACGTACCTTCAATCGAGTTAGTCGAGACGTGAAATTTTAATTAATTTTTTTTCAGCAATCACTAGCAGTTTCTAATTTGATTAGTTAGGGACTTTAAATAGATTTTTAATGCTTCCTAGAGCGAGTTTGATCCATGATGACGGCACTGGCTCACATACTGGCGACTGCAGGGCTCCAGTGTAGAGCAGCCTCTTCGGCAGTTCGCTTGATGCCATTCATAAATAATAGGACCCCCGGGGGGGGGGGGGGGGGCGGATGACGGGACTCATGGGTCACTCAAGGTCACCAAAGACCACTTTGTAGAAAAAAAAAAAACAGACTTTTTTTCTGGGATTATAGGAAAAGGTAAGGCTGGTGCCTGATTCCCTCCCTTTGGATCCTAGAGATCTGTAGTGTGCTTGTTTCTTTTGTTCATGGAGAAGGCAAACAACATTGCCCATCAGCCAGCTCTTAAACATTTTAACATCAGGACCCAAACTCTGCTATCTGACCAGCCGCCTGAATTCCTGTCAGTCTCATTATCCTCCGCCGCTGTACTCAGGGGTTGTGCAGCAAAAACAGCGGGAAATTGCCTCTAAGTTAAGGCCAGTCGTTTATGGTGGAGAGGGTTCTGTTGCGGAATGCTGGATGAATCACAAATGAACACATCATCAAGCAGTGCACCTTATTTTCAGTTGGGGGTGGGCTCACCAGAAGCACAAACAGACATGCCCCCCCTCACCGACTGGCAGGGGCTGGTTTGAAGTTTAATGATGCCAGCTGCCTGCACGTCCAGTCCACAGGTGCTAACGAGTGTCCGCTAACGAGCAGCCACTGTGTGGCGCCGAGGTGCTGTACTCCGGCCCGGGTGTGTGTGGGGGCCATGTGGAGGAGCCGCCGTTAGCCTGGGGGGTGGGGGGCTCGCCTTTGAAGGGCCGCTGCGTTTCCATTTTTCATCAAGCGCCTGGTCGACGGGCCCTGCCAGCTGTTCCACATCCCGCTATTTAAATTTTGACCTGCTTTTCTCCCACAAGAGGGTGGAAGGGAGCATCGAAATGCAGCCGCCATCGCCGGGCCTGGGAGGCACCCTGCCTTGCTGGAGCGGAGGGCGTCGGGGATGGAGGTCAGCTACATTTAAGCCTCAGACTCCTGGTGGCCATCCTAGGAGAAATCCGCCGTGAAAAATTACACCATCATACCGTTTTTTTTCAGCAGCGTGTTTTTTTTTTTTCTGAAGCTCGTAAAGCTGTCGGAGAGCCGTATGCGTTCCGGAGATCCGGGACCGTCCCTCCAAGCCCACAGAGCCGGCCCCCTTTACTCGATACCGGCAGCACGGCCTCCTGCTTCTGGGGGGCGGGAAAGCACGGGGATCCGGTTCATTCCGGTTTACGGGGCGTTCCATGGGAAGGGCAGACATGTTGGGGAACGAGGCTCGCCAATGAGGGCGGGTGGGACTGCGGAAACGGAGGTGCTGGGAAGCTTGGGGGGTGTATAGAGTATGTGGGTGATTTCGGCAATCGATCAGAGCCCTCTGTCACTTAGGGTGGGGCAGCCATGTCTCTGTGGGCAAGTTTATAATTTTAGCTCAGGTGGTCAGGTAGATGCTGAATCTATTAGGACACACTCAGTAATGAAGCAAGTTCTTAATATTCAACGAGAGCACAGCAGGACAAACTGACAGCGAGGGCAAAGCCCAACACATGGCAGACAGGCTGTGAAGGATGCTCCAGACTGACATGCGGGACAGGCAGGACCCCCAAGCACAGGGGGGTGAGGACTAACACAATCTTAAATCAGTCCTAGAAGGTTTAACATGCAAACAAGAGCTCACAAAATATAGCTGTTCTGGCTTAATGTAACCTTAATTGACCATAAACGCTGTGCAGTAAGGATTAAACACCTTTCGTCAATCCCAGTGTACTCTGTTTCAGTGGTTAAGGATGAGTAACAGCATCTCTGTGCCTCCAGTTTAGCCAAAGAGAGTCATATTCCAGACCCCCCCCCTTTCCCTCCACTGCTCTGGTCATTATTTCCACCTGATGTTTCGTGTGGCAAGATGAAGGGGTCAGGCCCGTTCCAAGGGGTCAGGAAGGGCGGATCAGGGGGAGCCAGGGGCAGCGACACATGGGGAAGCTTTTCATCACGATGCCTGCCCGTCCACAGAGGCTCGCCGATTCGATGATTAATGAACACCAAGCCACAACTTTCCTTCTACTATCTGACTTCTACTAGAAATTAAATAGAGTAACCCGCAGGACTCTGATAAAACATCAGTACCATCCAGCAAGAAACACATGAAAGAGAAAATTCATCCTGCTGTTATTAATTTTCCTATTAAAATGGTTACAAATGCAAACCATTAATGTATCCTTTCCTCAGTGCATGTTGACCATCTTTTGTTTAGTTAAAACTCAGTCTAACTTCTTTTTGTCAGTGGGCGGGTGTGGGTGAGAATTTATCTCCCACACCAGAGGCTTACTTGACATTCTCACACATGCATTTTTGGATCCCTCTTGTAATCCTCAGGCCTGGGAGATTTACATGTTGACCTGCTGACATTTACAACCCGAACATTTCTGCCCGAGATCGATTTTCAAGGGGGATGAAGTATATGTACTTATTCTAAATCACCTTATTTCTAACCTTGTTCTGGGACACCGGGAGACTGACAGGGGAATATGACAGCATTTGCCAAAAACCTAGCTCTAAAAATGGAAATTTTAGGCGACAGCCGCAAGCTTCCTGCCAATCTGCAATTTGTGAACATTTTAGCTTCTGTTGAGCCATCAGAATAAACCCAAAAATGGAAAAAAATACCCCAATTCGGCAAAGAGAATATTGTTAAAACCACAGCAGTTCTACAGGGATGTCTGGCTAACCCCAACCTTTTTGTACATTTTCACACACATCAAACTCCTTCCCTGCCTGCTTAGCAGCACATTAAGGACACACAGCAACATCCTTCTACAGATGGTGGATCTTTTTTCCCTTAAAACTGATTTGATAGCCAGCCTCCATGGAACCACTAACCACTAATCCTCTGACTTGCATAACTCCAAAGGTATTATATTTATACACATTACAGTCACATTGAACTTGATACCCTTACTTTCCCCCCCCCAATCATTAATACATTCTAGCTGGGTCTTCCAGCACTATAAGCAACTCAAATAATTAAGTTAGATATTTCAATTTAATATACCGCATTCAGAAAAATAGTACAAATCACCTCTTAACGATTATCATTACATAACTGATGAATGGTTGACCTAATTGACCTCAACTAATAATTAGATCACTTTTCCCCAAAGACAAATGCACAATTCTACTAGCATAAGTAAGTGGCTGTTCCTTTTATTGCTAGACAACCATAAATAAAAAGGTAGAAAAACATTTGCAGGCAAAAATGGACATTCCAAAATGGGGAGAAGATTAAGGGTTAACTGTGCGGTCTGCTTCGTACATCCATTGGGGTAACTAATGCTGGTGGCTGTGCGGATCGGCTTCTCCAAACATCAGTGGGGAATCCACACGTAGAGTTACCAACGGGCCACTCTTAGAAGTCTGGGCCGTTCTTCTTCAACTTGCTGTAGTCCGTATTAACAGTGTAGAACTGTTAAGTGAAACACAGAGAAAACATCGACCCTGAGCACCACGTACGGCCACAAACGCAGTAAAACCCAGCAACACTAATTAATGGGAAGTGGGGCTGCACTATGCATACTGTACTCACGATTATACGCCGCATGCAATTATCACCAGGGCAGCTTTGGCACACTATACTATACACCCACTATTCGGCAAGCAGATTTGTAGTATGCCTAAAATATTAATGAGATGCATATTGTGACGCCCATAAGTTAGTAATCAGTAGAAACTCAGTTAGTGCAGCCCACCACATGCGACCGTTTCAGTAAATCATGGAAGCAATAAGCACTGAAGCCACAGTGAAGAAAGGGACAGCTCAGCAGCCACATCTTTTAAAAGAAGAGATTGTAGATAAGGTAAAAAGGCAACAATGTTGCAGCAGTACTTTTTTGCAATTTAATGTCCCACACATTTATTCAACATAAGCATATGCCAAAGGAGATTAGTATTATGCCTAAAATGTTAGTCATCTGCTTACCAAAGTGTGGGTGTAAGTAAACATCCATTTAGTACTGGAAAGCTGGCACCCAGCCAAACATTTTGCTCATCATATAAAGCCTGGTGATCATTGTGCATGCACCGTATAATATGATATCGTGCAACCTTAATGGGAATTACACGAGGAGTGTGACAGGGTTTGCAAAAGAAAAATGTCCGAATTTGGTGCCCAGTTCATGCCATTATTAAAATGGTAATTCCAAGTGAATGAACTCAGGAGTCTCAATAACTTAAGATCAATAAATGACTATTCAATGAGGAGCAATTATTAACACTGAACAGTAAGTTTAGCTGACATACTGAAACTGGCCAGCAGGGGGCCAAGGAAAACAAAGTTACTGAAACATATAACCTATGCGAAGCTCAATGACTTGTCTAAATGGTCTGCATCATGGGGGTAAGTGCTATCCCCCCCCCCCCCCCCCCCCCCCCCCCTTGTAAAAAAAATACCTTGTACTGGTCATTGGGGCCCAGCTTGTTCCAGGGCTCAGGATTGTTCTTGCGATCCCAGCTGCAGAGTTAACATCTCCAGTCGGTCATCTCAAAGTTGTAAATGTTGATACTGTACTTAACACACCCACAGTATTTTTTGTTTTAAATACAAGCTCAGACAAGTGAAGCGCATTGTAATGGGGACCACGCTACCCAGAGAAACACTTACGAGACATCAGGGTTGCGCAGGGCGAGACGGGCGAGATACAGGATGGACATGGTGGTCCCGCCTCCGATGAACACAAAAAGCGGGATCAGCTGGAAAAGACGGGGGACTTTATGAGTTCAACCAGCACAGGGAAAACGCGGCACATTTTACTGAACGCGGTTTTAAATGTAACTCTGCAGTTGCTAAGGGCAGAATGTCAACAAAAAAAACACACTTGCTGTAAACATATCGCCAATTATACGATTATAATATACGCCACTGCCCGTGTGTAATCTCCCGGGATCCGTAATAGCCGCGCGCGCCCCCGGCGGATCCCGGGCTCGCTCCGGGACCGGGGTCCTACTGTCACGTGACCGCTCGCCAGCGGCCAACTAGTTCATCAAATTAGTTAGTCCTACTTACGAGATCGTGCTTATAAATTAGTAACTTTTTCTATAGAATCGACATACCTGAATGACGGTCTATATCTATGTAGCAAAGGCTTGTCTAAAGTCGTTTGCAAGTGAGACTAATACACATCTTATCCGACTCAAATGTGCCAATTAGCTAATAACTACGTAAATTAATAACCCGTACAGTTTGTCGGTTGTCTGAGAGTTTTCTGCGATGTTAACTCACGAAATATAACTTTTTTAAATCGACATGTAAAGTTTAATTGACTTAAACCTACTATTGTTACCTCTTAAATCTGGTTAAACGCTCATTACACAATACCGATAACGCCCGTGTCGCTGCCAGACGCTAAAAGGGACGTTGTTTGTGTATAAAGGTAGAAGGACTTCAGAAAAATTGTACTTACTGCTGGGTGATTTCTCATCTGGCGACCAACTACCCCTAACAGGGACATTTTCGCGGTGATATAAGATCGCACTTCCAGAATATACTGAATATACTGAGACGACCAACCGGAAGAAGGAAGCAACAGGGTGTCTAGTTATACGGACAGACAACGGGTCCTTTTTTGGGAATAGAACAGAAGTGCTATTCCATTGCAATGCCGATAGGATATGGTATAGAATAAAAATAATATGTATTTCTGTTAAATTTTTCTGTTCAGTTTTGCGCACAAAATTACGTCTTTTTAAAAATAAATCAGGCACTGTTTTGAACACCTAAAACACTTCCAGCTTTTGTATGCTTATCAGTCTTCTGGTAAATAGATAGATACTTTATTCATCCCCATGGGGAAATTCACAAATAGATAAGATCTCGTTTCTGAAACTTTATCTTCCGCTGCCTTTTAGTTAATTTGCCCTGCTACGAAAACTAATTATATATGATTACAGCCTTAGTTTATTTACTCATTTACTACGGCCTCCACATTACTCTAATGATCTGTGATTCTCCAAATGAGACACGTGTATACACACCAGCTTGTTCATAGGTAGTGTTTTTGATAATGATTTCACATTTTTTGCTAGAGTTCCATTCATTGATCATTTATGACTGATCCTATTTCAGGAACACGCTGGAAATGGCCCCCGGCCACCAAGAAAATAAGGCTTTTGCACCATTAATATTTTTGATCCTGGATTAATTATCACACGCTTGCTCGCCATCTGGGGTGCTCACGGCCAAAAGCCAACAATCAGCTGATTTGGAAGGCCATGCTAGGAAAACCGCAGCTGAGATTTACACACAATTCTGTCTCATATTCCTGCCAGCAGCAGAATGCCAGTATAGCAAGAGTTTAAACTACTTCAGATAAATTGATTCAATCTAGCACCTCTAAATAGATGGTGGCGTAATGGTTAGGGACGCGGCCGTGTAATCTGAAAGATTCCGGTTCTAGTCCCCGACCCGCAAATACCGTTGAGGAATCCTGAGCATCTGCTGCGTTAACAATGACGATTAATCACTTAAAAGAAACTCTAGGGCTTCAGACAAAATGTATCAAATATGTTAATATATCTGTTTTAATGTGCTGTGGCACGGGGGAATATTTATGAGCAGGACCTCCTCTACTCACCCACTTTTGTTAACCAGCTATAACAATGATTCCCACACAACGGCTGTTGTACCTTCTAAGAGTACTTAAAGATTCGTCAAATTAAATGTTATTTTTTATAAATGGGCAAAATTGTAAGCTGCTTGGGTGGGGGGGGGGGGGTAGCTAAGCAACAGAATATTTTTAATCTCGTATAATGCATTTCATATCTTGTTCAATGTACTCTCTCAATGAGACACGCCTGCGGCACAAGGGGGGCAGGCAGCCAGTGGATGCAGACAGATTATGCACCAGAGTGTTTTTCTGTATGAACCCACCTGAACCGACAGTTTGCATCCAATTCAACCTCTCTGGATTCAGGTTGCCCTCGGGGCCTTGTTTCCACATGGTAACCTGGGAAATTTAGTTTGCCACATGGCCAACATTTCCCAGAAAAACCCTTAATCTGACAGACCCCTCCAATGTCTACTGCTTCCCCAATTTCATTCTCGCGAATTGACCATTAACCGATCCTAGGTGCCCAGACAGAAGAAAAGGGACAGTGGCACCCAGCTCCACTGGGCCACCAGTCACATCATAGACAGGGTTTAAGCAAAGACTTCTATAACCAGTAAGTATGCCCTGGCTGACTACTGATTCACATTAAAACCCAAACCAGGCACATCAAGTGTAACACAGGGGATTCAACATGTTGTCCAATTTCTTTTATTTCATTTTCCTTTTATTCTTTTTTAAGTGCCGATATACCCTGATGCTGGCAATTGTACACTTTTTGGCATAACCTGAAAATTATAAAAAAAAAAAAGGTACTTATTCAGAAAATTGAAACACACACCGGGTTGTGCGCAGTAAAATGTAGAGTTCCATTTTCTGACCACCATTTACACCATTGTTAAAATACACACAAAAAAAGACTCTCTCAGGATGACAAAAATGACAGATTATTAAAAACCTACCAGGGAAATGTAGTGCTAAAGAATGTATAAAAAAAAAAAAAAAAAAAGTATCTGACCTCCCATCTCCATATAGGGAGGTGCATATTAGCACAGTACATGGAGACTAAGTGCAAACACTGCGGATATCTCCTGTTCTTTTATTTTATGCATAATGCCTTACATTTTCTGGGTCTCTCCAAGCTCATTCTGTCCCAGTCATTCTGGTCGGCTAACAATGGTATACTGAACACCATCTTACAGAAACAGAGGGGCAACAAAGCACTGCCGGACGGATAGGCTAATGGGAGACGAAGTCCGGAACTAGATTAAACATACTTGTAAATCTGCGGTTATGGACTTCAACTTCCAGCAGCACTTTAGTGGAAACATTTTCCTCCCCCAACAGAGCGAGAAGTTCCATTAGATGGTGGAGTACATGGGGGGGGGGGGGGGGAACTTGCTCTGCAAGGTCAAGTAGAGATCAAGGCTGCAGACAGCCCTTCATCAGAAGAGGTCTGGAGATGATTGTGGTGTCCATCCAAATCGAATGCTGTGCTGCTCACGCTGACAGGGGCTACGTTCTCCCAGACTCCTTAGTGTGGGGTTTTCTTGGGTCCTTTACCAAATTTTGCATCAAGTCCCAGACCTACCACAAAACAAAACAGGAAGTTGGAGGCCATCTGTGTAGTAACGTCACAGGGAACTCGAGGTGGTCTTAGCCCAAGGAGCAGAAGGGCAAACAAGTCACCTACCCAAAAAGACGAGGATGGTGCCGACCCACTGCAGGCTGCTGATCACGTTGCCGAAGAGGATGACGGACCCGAGGATGGTGAAGAACTTGCGCGTGGTGGTGATGATGGAGCAGGTCAGCGGCCCAAAGAAGACCACCGTCATGAAGATGAAGGTCTGCGAGGGAAAAGATCATCCACATTGTCGAAACAATTAGAACTCTAAATACAACCATCAGGTGCCAGTGGGCCCAGCAGCTCATTCAGTTACAAGCTACCTGACCAGATTCTTATTTAGAAATGTTCCCATGTGACTCTTGACCTACCTGGCCTAGGGCACTGGTGATACCGAAGAGCATAATGTTGAAGTAAATGTTAGGGAAGCGCTCAGCAAAGTTGAGGAATTCCCATACCTCCCCTGTCCACAGCACACCTATAAGAACACAGGATAAAGGTCAGCTGACCAACGAGGGAGGGGTTTACACAACATGAATGCAGAGTGAACAATGAGGGCTCTATGCATCTGGACCAGTGACCAATCTCTGCTTTGAAGCCAAACATGAAAAGCAGTATTAACATACATAGCTGCCCTCACATAATCCCAAAGCTAAATGACTTTCCCCACTCACTACCAACTACTTTGGCTTTAAAATATAACATTAAAATATATGACTTATTAATGACACTTGGGCATAAAAACAATTTAAGAGAGCATATTTTACAGAAACGGGGCAAAGTCATTTTAGCACACAAACGGTTAGAGAAATAAATGTCAGCAGTTAGTTTTATATTTACGGCAGTCAAAACCTACACACGGCACTATTAGTCGCGTGATTTATAGTGCGTCAGAAAAGCTCCAGTTTGAGGACACACTATTCGGCAGGAGAGCCTGCACGGCAAATGTTCAATCGTGGAAAACTGTGGGAAAACTGCATTCAAACGTTTAATTATTAATGTAGAGATGGAGCGAGAGTGAGGCTCTTTGGCCCGAGCATTTCCAAGCCCCTCTGCCGCGTCAGTAACTCCCGGAGAGACGGCGGGATGCTGCCGCGCATCGCCGCAATTTTATTTATACCGTCAGCGCTTAAACGCAAAATGTCAGTCGGCGAAAATGGGAAATGTCATCGCTGAATATATCAGGCGGGACGCGACCCGGCGCACAAACAGCAGGCAGAATAGCGGTCGGAGGGGGATAAGGAAAAAAAAAAAAGGCGTTTCACATACACGCTGCTTGTACCGGAATAAAAACTGCATTAAAATTCAAATGAGAGTGAGAGGACAGCCGCTGTCAGGTAACAGTTGATCTTTACACATCCATTTCGGCATCAAAAGGCTGTAAAGGCAGAGGTGCAAAAACGCCCCCTGGTGTCTGAAAGCAGGAACGGCGGCAGGCTTTAAATGTCTACAGTGCAACGCGAACATATGGTAAAAACGGGAGATGAGACCATTACACTAAGGGATGGGAACCTCATAGCTTTAACCAGGACATAGAAAGCAAGGGAACACTTTAGCATCCATAAAATCTGACAGGGAGATGGTGGCCATTAAACTTAAAACGCACTGATTCCCAGCACCAGGATGGACCAGAGGTTGATGTTCAGCATCATGTGGTTGGGCCCAGTCTGGTAGCGGCTACGCATATGGTCCTGGGCCACGCCGGTCATGCCATCCAGCATCAGGGAGCAGACCTGAAACACACCGGCGGGGTCAGGGGAGGGGGGTTGCCATAACACAGAATTCAAACAGGAGTTAAAAAAATTAAAATAAAGGCTCCTAAAAATTACCAGCAGCATCTCCCCGAAGCCGAAGACGTGGTCGGCAGCGCCGGCGCCGCCCTGCTGGGGCTTGTAGAGAAAGAGCGCCACGCCGCTGACGATCAGCAGCACACACAGGTACTTGGCCAGAGGGTACCTCTTCCTCAGTATGGTCACTCCCAAGAGCATCACTGCACGGTTTGTGGGGGAGAGGGGAGCGGTGAGTCATATTATGCATGTGGGAGGGGGGGGGGGGGGAAAACAGTAG
>JAODKL010000045.1:13053177-13077221 GCA_026780765.1 Petrocephalus schoutedeni
TCTGCAACACTGCTATCAGTCTGCAACACTGCTATCAGTCTGCAACACTGCTATCAGTCTGCAACACTGCTATCAGTCTGCAACACTCAGTCCGTGAAACTGGCGATGCAGATTTCAGTGTCCATGGTGCCCACGACGGGTGCACGTGTGACTTACGGGGCTTCCTCGCAGACCCTTACTCTCTCACAGCCCTCGGGTGGCTCCCTCAGGAACGCATAGGTCTTTTTGGGATGGGGGGAGGGAGTCAGACTCGTGCCCACTGGGGGTGGTGAAGGCGACGGGCACGGGGCTGCCGGCGAGAGTAGAGGCACATCTTATGGTGAAAAGGTCAGCTTGGGAGGCGGGGAGACAAGTAGTGAATAGTGACCACGTAACTCACCAGTATCTCCCAGGGGGTGAGGGGAGGGGGAGGGGTCACTCTGGGAGCCACTGCTGCATCTCTGCATGGGCATGGGTGCCCTGTGTCCATCGGGAACGTCAAGAACCTACAGAAAAAAGTACCGAGGCGTCATGTCCCACACAGGCGGGACGCCAAATTACAGGACCAAAAACGTCCCGCAAAGTTCCCCACGTCCCAGTATTTGGGGTCGGCGTCCCTGTCGACAGCCAAGCAGGGAAGGAGGCGTGACACCGGCAGGGGTCCCAAACCCACTGTCCGTACGGCGGGCCGGAAACCTACAGAGTGCTGGTCCTCGGGCGTCTCTGACACGAAGACCCCCTCCAGTTCCAGGTTGAGACCCTCGACGCTGTGGCGGAGGCGGGGGGTCAGCCGGCTGAGGAGCGCGTGGGGGGGGGACATCTGAGGAAGAATTCCCAAGTCAGGCGACGAGACCATGGAGCTGCTACCTGGATTGGCTGGTTTTAATTACTGGTGCATTTGCCAAGACTGGCTGTGCTCAGCAGTTGTGCAGAATCCCCCCCCCCAGTAAGCAGTGCATTTCTTAGCTCTGACAATATCCAGGTGACCCCCCACCCACAAAAATGAGAAGTACAGCAAAGCACACTTTTTAGCAGCACCTGTATGGCGCCTGGCGCTGGGTCCCTGGCAGAGTGCAGCTGGTGCTGATCTTTGTCAGGGCTCCTCCTGCAGGCGTGCCTGGAGCGCTTCTGTAGCTGGTGTTTGAGGTTTGAGATCTGTAATTGGGCGGGGGGGAGGGCAGTATCAGTCACCTTTTCTTGGGGTGGGGTTTTCGGAGTGGAACAATAGCGCCTCCCTGTGGTGCAGCAGTTGCTCACCTCCCTGAGGTGCTCGGCGCTGCCCCACGACGCCGAGCGTTTGTGCCCCCCACCTCCTCTCCGGCCCCGGCATTCCTCTGACCAGGAGCTGGGCGTCTGCAACAGAGAGACCGGCCAGTCTGAAGTCTTGGTGCTATGCCACAAGGTCCAGCCAATCACAGGCAGATATACCACAAGGTCCAGCCAATCACAGGCAGCTACACCACAAGATCCAGCCAATCACAGGCAACTTATAAGCACTGAAAATGGTCAGAGGCTACACTCTGGTGGCACCTGATATGAAGGGACACAGTGAGGTAATGATTTGCTTCAAGACCTTTGAAATTTCCATAATGAATGCTGACACCAGCAAGAACTTCCACACTGGAACTCAATAGCAAACTAGTGGCTGAAGATCCTGAAGTTAGTTATTCCAAAAGAAAACCAAAAACGGGGGGGGGAAAAAAAAAGCAAGGGTGGCCTGAGAGAGAAGTTCCCCAAGGTGGTCAGACTCAATCCAGATGGGCCTCACTGCGACCGTATTACGCATCTGAAGAAGTTCCGTTATGCAAAGATCCACCTGTTGCTCAGCGTGGCTTCCAAGCTCCAACAGAAACTGATGCCGCTGAACCGAGCGATGCTTCCCGGCAGTCGGGCGCGGCCGTTAGCAAGACATCGGTACCACAGGAATCACTGAATCGAGACGGGCATGCAGACGCAAGAGAAACTTCCCATCTCTGCCTCATACCCAGGACTCATCCTCCTCACTGCCTGCACACCCCACTGTCCCACACCCATCAGAACAGCTGTCATTTCAGACGCCACCCAGATGCCAAAAACTCACCTCCATCCACAGTTCTCTCCTCGGTCATGAACCAGCGCCCCTGAAAAACGGACTGCCCATATCGTTCCTGCCGTTGAAGGCAGTGCAGCGCTGGACTTGGGCGGGGATAACAAACAGCCCAACCACCTTCTCTACCCTGAAGATGCGTCTCTGGGACACGTGGTTCACACCCTGACCACCCAGACAGCCCCTGGCTGTGGCGACCAGCCGATCACAGGACAGGCGCTATAAAAAGACACACTGCACTGCAGCACAAGGGTGGAAAGTTCTGGATGACAGCTCCTAATGTTTCAGAGTCTGATACGAGTCTTAGCAGACTGGGGAGGGAGTGGGGAGTGTGTTACATACAGTTGATATAGGTCAGTACAATGAATGGAATGGAGTAAACGGTGACCCCTAGTGGCCGACATGCACAGGGGGCTGCAGGATTGTTCCGTAAAAGAATCTGCCTGGGCTTGGGGGGGGGGGGGGGGGCAGTGCAGTTGCCCGTGGCACTCAGCCAGACCCTAAAAGTTGGCTGGGTAATTAACAGCCTCATACACACATACTAAAAAAGACAACAGCGTCAGACAATGTGCGAAAACCACTTCTATGTATGGTCCTGAATTCCAAAAACAGAGCAGAATATACCACCAATAATCAAGAATGAGTTTAGAAAATTGTTTTAAATGTTTACCTTTTGCAGGGGGGGGGGTCAAGAAGAAAAATTACAGCTGTTTTTTTTCCCCCTTAGAAGGCACCACGTTTCATTGGTTTTTGGTAGTAAAAGAATTTAAGTTTGAAATTGTTTACTGGTTAAGTTTAGCCATTATTTTACCGAAAGCAACCTGCATTGATGAAATGATGGAAAAAAACAGCTGGGTTTTACTGCAATGTGTCTGATTCTCTACCTCACTGAGGGGTTGAGTGGCCAGAACATTGGTAGGACTTGCAACCGTCACCTTCAAACCCAAGTACCTAACCGCTATGCCACCTACTGGTGACAAGAACACCGATTCCCCCAGTGTAATCTTCGACTTTACCTCTCAAGGGTCAGTATGATCATTTACAGTTTGATGTGCTGTGCCCACGCTTTTTGGGACATATGCAAAGCAGGCCATGGAACCAGCGAGCGGGTACGTCAGCTCACCTGCGTGGCCTTGTCATTCACACAGACGCTGGGGCAGTCCTGGTCCTTTGGCCAGTGGCCCTGAAGGTACGGCATAATGAGGGTGTCGAGAGACAGGGTCCGTCGAATGCTGGGCTTCGGCGGACGCGACTTGGTCTTCTCGGCTGGAGGGAACATAACCGGCAAAAGATGGGAGCCGCTTCCTCACTCTCACAGTGTTTAAACACTGTGCGACACTAAACTCAAGTTACTCTGCCACAATGAAGAGTGTCCAGGGTAGGCATGTAAAGATTAGTTTGAAACGCAACTATAGGGTTACAATGCTAACCAGGACACGATCGCTATTCAAACATGCCATTATATCAAATTTATCATATATCCCTAACTAGCGCAACGGCGAGAAATCACTGCCCGTTTGGAGAAAAACAGGGAGGAGGACTAAATGTTCGCGGCCCGTGGGAATTTGGCGTGCAAGGGCACGGATGCTGGCGGCTGGTGGTGTGGATATTACCGTTTTCTACCATGCCGTCGCGGCAACAGGTGACGGGACGGCGGCCAGCGGGTGGCCCGCTAGGTGCCTCATGTTACACGAGAGCACGAGCCAGCGATCGGCTCGTTGCATCAAAACGCATAATTTAAAGCAGACGCTCACAGAACAACGCCTATTTTGTGTTTTTTTTTTTTGGACTAGTTTCCTCGGTCGATTAGGCAGGACCCGGGTGAACGCGTCCAACAAGGTGCGGCCTGGCAATCAGGTATGCAGAATGCAGCGCAAACAACAGCCGTCTTTCCAGCTTCTTAATCTAGAAAAATCAATCACCCAAGGAAAATATGGAAATGAAATATGGAAACCCGCCACCCAAAAAAAAATTAAAAATGAAAAAAATTACACAAATGAATGACAGCTATTACACCCCACGATGAAACTCCAAAAAGTCAAATTAAAAGGCTAAAATGTGCGAATGCAGAAGTCATGCAAACCGTCTCCCAGTGTAGGGCTTAATGACACGGGGCTGAAAGAGTGATAAGCGTGGTGAAAAGCGAGCTCACGGCGCCGCTAAGGGATTAGTGTCCAGATGATGATTGTCAGATGATCGCGTCCTGTCACAGTACCTGCGCGGCGGCTTCTCCTGACGGCATCACTCACGGGTACATGCACGCAACTAACGCGCAAGCAGTTTGCATTAAAACTTTTAATCGTCCCCTTTTTTATGCGAGACTCCAGCTTCACTGGTCTTGCAGGTTCGCTTTTTTCCGGGTGTCGGGGGCTGCCCCTGGCCCTCCTGGTATGTTACCTGTCCCGGCATCCCGGATGCGCGGCTGCGTCCCGTTCCGCAGCTGGAACTGCACGGTGGCTCGCAGCGGCTGCAGAGCCGACGCGCCTCCGCGGACCATCCCGGCTCGGCACGACATCCTGGGCAGGGGAGGGGTGCCTGCAGCCAGCCGACTCCAAAGCTGGCGTTTCTAAAAAAACAAACAAAAATGCTTTTGCCTGCCTCGGATTTAAATATATTACACGTCTCCCTGGGCCAGTCACCTAGAATGCACTTTATTAGCGGTGTGCCTCAAGTCTCCTTCATCCACGGTTAATAGAAGCTATGCTAACTAGCCAGCTTCTTTTGTGGCGATAACTACGGTTTTAAGAGGTTTGGTTTTTGAAATATATATATCAGATTGGTGTTAATACGGGTCAGGGCCCGTACCTTCTACACTGTGCAGCCGGTTTAGTGACTAGGAGACTAAAAGCGCACTTCCTAACTCCTGTCCTACAAACTTATACGCTGCTTTGGCTTTGCACCCCAGCGCCTGGTACCTCTGCAGAAAACTGACAACAGCCACATGCTGCCGCAGCACCCTTTACTCACAAAGGGGCGGGGCCGAAATAAAATCCGCGATTTGATTGGTTAATCCGAAGCCCTGCGTCGCGTCCATTTGTCAAATCCCAATCAATCTCTGCGAGTACGACACGCCCCATCCACTTTGTTCACATTCTCTATACTTCGGATAGTCCGCTGCGCTGTTTTTTAGTCTTGGGGTGATTTTTCAGTTTTTTTTGTCAGCTTTTTTCTTTCTGATAAACATACAATTGCATGCAAACGATGATGGGGTTTTTATAAAATAACCAAATACTGAAGACTTGTTTAAGGTTATTAGGAGACCGTTTTGAGGGGATTGGTTATACAGAACAGAATTATTACTTGTTCAATATTCACATTATGTTTTTAGCTTTTTAATCAGGTGATTAATACAGGTGTACAGGAACTCAATAAGTGAACAAAACAATAGCAATGAAGAACTGGTTCGTTGCAATGTGCGCTGGATTTCTCCCTGATTTCAAGCCGTAATTGGTTTAATCTAAGTTTGCCCGGTGCGCCGGTCATAAATCAGTTGCTAACAGAAAGAAAACGCAGCACCCTGCGAAGATAGCTTTTAAGAGGTTTCCCTATTCCTGCCCCCAAAACAGAGAACGTTATCTGAGTATGATAAAAAACAAACTGGAAAAAGATACAATAATGGTTTGATAGTATGGCAGCTATAAAAATGTTGGCTTATTATAGGATCTGAAATATGCAGTTTTTAAAGATGAAAGAGAACTACCACTAGTTCAGTTTTGTATGTGATTTTGGGGCCCGATGCGTGGTTGCCTGCGGCCGGACCCGGCGCGGTGCGCTGCGCAGCTGAAGGCAAGCTCCCCGTCTGTATCGACACGGTGGCTTTGAGATGCGGGGACGTTTATGCATGGGCAGGTTCCTTCCCCCCCGTTTCAGGGAACCTACGTATGAAATCTGCATATGTGTCTGAGCCTGCATAAATTTCAGTGCACCCCGAAATCACCAGCTGCAACTTCGAGTTCGAGTTCCGCAGCAGCCCGAACTGCATCAAGCAGTATAACGCGATACATTTACCGGTAGATCAATCAGCTAAGTAAATAATCCGAGTTGCCAGTTTCGCTCTTAGAACTGTATTGTGGACTTTATTGCTGCGGGGGTAATTTTTACTGCCTCAGTGGTTTGACTTCCTCAGATGAACTCGAGCATTCGACAGTATAAGGACAATTTCACAGGACATCAGCAACTTAATTCCGTAAAAAAAAACGCTATTGCTTAGCTCCCTGTTTTCGATGGCTGCGGTTATTATATGAAAAATTTAGTGAATTAAGCTTGTCTGGCCGTCTTGGATTAGAACGGTGTAATTGTGACCTAGACCATGCAATTGTTTGCTTAAATATTGGCATCCTGTGTGGTGCAGACAGTGGCACTCAGCATTTCACTAACAGAAAGCACTTCTGAAAAACTAAACCCGGCCTTAAAGTAAAGTAGTGTGTGGTCTGAGAAACACCCACACAAAGCTGCAGACCTAAATGGGTCTGGCCGCACAAATTCAGGTCACCATAAGTTTAGTGAAAGAGTCACTAGGGGGCAGTATATCCAAAATAAAAACCACATTCGCCTTGGAAAAGTGACGTAACTGGCCAAATCAACCGGTTCTGCATTGTTGAGATAACGTTAGTCAAATCTACGGTTGTCAAATTCGTGTATATCCCATGTTATGCATACTTTAACAAAGATGGCCATCTTCTGATTTGCAGGACATTGCAGACCCGGAAAAACTGGATCAAATCTGTAATGCAGGAATGCCCAAACGAATACGAACAATCTTAATTTGAACCATAACACAGGAGGAAATTTTACAATCTATATTTCCGACAAATCGCACAAATGCATTTTGATGCTGACATATTTCTAGATTGACTAGAGTAAAGCTTGTAATGGCCTTTAATTTGCCATGACTAATTTTTACTTTTATGAATATAGGTGCAACATTATGGCAATGAAAAGGCAGCTTTATTCATTCAAAGTGACAAGGACACCCATTCTCCCAGAATAAATACATCAAATTAGGTTTTAGAAAAAAAAACACATATGAACTAAACAACATAATCAATAAAATAAGATCATGTCACAGACCTGGAAGCTGCAGGTGTTCATACAAACATCCATGTTGACATACTGTACAGGTGCATATATTAATATATAAATAAGAGGATATGACTGTGGTGAAACACATCAATGCACCAGTTTGAGGGGAGATATCAGACATGCAGTCAAATAATGGCTAGAATTCCATTGATCATTCAGTCATTGAAACACCAAGTTGATGCTGAAACTGGTTGCCAAGTATTTGGCAAAAAAGTAACCAACTCCATGTTATCTGGGATATGATTTGACATGACAAGATAGTGGCCACTAGACAAATATTGAGAATAGATATAGAAGGTTCATGGTAACGACTTGTGAAGACAGCCGCTGAAGAGTATGAATGTATGTTGGTGCAGGATAGTTTAATATGGTCCTATGACACTACTGTGTACTGCAGATGACAGGATGTCATTACATAGGGAGAGGGCTAAACAGTCTCTGGCATTTGGGACCATCAGAAGACAAAATGTCCAGACAGTGGGATGAGAGTGGGAGGGGGACTTTCATTCAATGACCTCAGGTTCCTCACAGAGTCCCACCTCCAACTCCCCGACACATTCAGACCTGTGGTAAAGTGGGGGATTTGGCGCCCCCTAGCTGGGGGAGAGTGCGGGGCTGTCCTCCGTGCTGATGTTCACCAGGCATTCACTGGACTTGAGGCTTGCCAGGGACTTGCAGCTGGGCAGGGAAGCCAAAGACCCACACAGGCCAAGCATGGAGGGCGTGTAGTCTTTACCTGGGGGAAGGAGAACATGAGCAAATGCTACAGTGCTGGACAGTCTTCTTTCAAGTCCAGTCCCTGCGACTCGATGGACCACAATCAGGTCAAGCAGAAAAGCACTGTTCAGCCCCATGGGAAACTGAAAGCTAGCTAAGCAGAGACCCTCGGTTCTCACACACCACTAGGTGTTTTGGCACTATTACTTCCTTAGGATGCCCAGCTTCTTTTAAATGTGAAATTTAAAGTATTTATAGTAAAATACTGCATAACGTGTCTTCATAACACTGACGGATCCTACCATAAGCAATTTTTGACCTTCATCCAGAACGTCTGCTTTTGTTTGAGTCGGGCCAGCGCTTAAACGAAGGAATAGGTTTCTGTGTGTGTGTGTGTGTGTGTGTCTGTGGTTGTGGCGGTACCCGCGGAGCACCAGACGTCACCGTTCTGTGGCCCATCGGTCTTCTGGGAATCGGAATTCAGGCTCGTCTCGGTGGACAGCTGGTCCAGGCTGTGGAAGCTCCTCCTGTAGGAGACCAAAGCCGCACAGAACCACAACTTAGAACTAAGGCCTAGGGTCATGCACCGACAGAGTCTCCGGCCTAGAGGCACACCTGCGGAAGAGCTTGACATTCTCCTGGTTGCTCTGGCTCTGAAGCCGATGCCACTGGTTGACCAGCGAGAGGGGCAGCTCCTTGGCCAGGTGGCTGGAGTCGCAGGGAATCAGCGCCGCACTGCGGTGTGCACACAGAGAACGGCGTGGTCAGTGGCTGCGGCGGCGCGAGGAGGCGGCGTGCTCTCGTATGCAAGTATGGCCACGTGGGTGGCAGAGCCTGTTAGCAGTACTATTGTTTGCGTGTTCGTGTCTATGCAGGTCTGTGTGCATGCGTGTGGGCAGGAACGTACATTAGGACAAAGGGGCGGGCTTGTTAATCTTTGCATGTTTAGAATAAAGCCGCAATATTAAGAGAATATTTATGGTTTTTCACAATGGGGCAGTGGGTGTGCCCTTTGCACTGCATTCTGGGTACGCACAGCTGGGCCTGCAGTTCCAGTATAATGTCTTCCAGCTCCTTCTTCTCCTGCTGGCTCTGCTGCAGCAGCTCATCCAGCCTAACCCCCAGACGCTTGTTCTCCGTCTCCAGGTTCTTCAGCTGGGACTCCCGCAAACGCACCAGCTCCTCCAGGTAGCTCTGGGAAGGTCAGAATCAATCTCATCATCTTCAGCTATATATGATCCCTGAGTCATACACCATAATGAAATTTTGATCTTGCTGGTCGAACCGAAGCATCTAAAAATATGGTTGCGCAAATGGGGAGAAGTTATACAGTACTGTGCAAAATTCTTAGGCAGTCAAAGAGAATGGTATTTAAATGATCTTCATTATAATCATGTCTGTGAAAGTGTGTCAGCTTAGCCATTTGAAAACTCCTAAAACCACCCCAATATTTGCAGTAACCTAAGTATTTTGTGACTTGACCATTAGCACCAATAACCAATACCTCACAGAGTTATTTAACAAATAAGTTCATTAACTGAGCTGGTGGTGAAATTTGCCAAATACATGGAATGGTTGGGATGCCCCTGAAACGAGGTTTCGGAACTGAAGTGGAGTTTATCTAGCCAACCAACAAGATATCAGGAACGTTTTGGAGGACAGAGGAAATTTGTATTAGGATTTTATTGTGCCAGTCTTAATTTGCATATGTACTAATGTTAAATTGTGTTTTTCTTTGGAGGGGGGGGCAAATATGCACTTACAACCCATATAAATAGCTTTAAAAATATCACTAACTGCCTAAGACTTTTGCACAGCACTACTCATCAGAGCACAGCTGGGCACAGGCGGGCACAGGATCATGCACAGGAGAGAGACAGCGCGATCATGCACAGGAGAGAGACTGGTCAGTCATGCACAGGAGAGAGACAGTGCGATCATGCACAGGAGAGAGACTGGTCAGTCATGCACAGGAGAGAGACAGTGCGATCATGCACAGGAGAGAGACAGTGCGATCATGCACAGGAGAGAGACAGCACGGTCATGCACAGGAGAGAGACAGCACGGTCATGCACAGGAGAGAGACAGCGTGGTCATGTCGGGCCCAGCTCTTTCAGCACAGTCACACTGAAGGCGCCGCAATCGGGACCTTCTGGGCGTAAACGATCTTGAACTTGTGCTCCATCCTGCGGCACTTGGTGCTCCAGCTCTCCTCGTCGGTGACCAGCGGGATGTAGGGGTGCTCTGGCAGGCTCTCGTCGCTGGCGCTGCTGTCCAGGCTGCGCCGGTCCTCCTCGTCACTCAGGTAGTCGTAGCTGGAGCAGAAGGAAGCAATAGCAGAGAACGGCCCTGCCCTGCTTAGCTGATCATATGAAGCCCATAAAGCCTAATAACTGTCATCATAATTCACTGCAGCACATTCATAATGTATAATAATGCAGTACAAAGCATCCTTAATGCTTATATCAGCCAGTATAATGCACTATGATATATATCATGCATTAAAGATGAGAGCTTCATAGAGCATTCATAAGGCATAATACACATAGCTATAATGTTTCAAGCCTTTCAATAAATATTAATAGCCAAGTTTATAATGCTTCATGAATGTATTATTATTTGTTATGAATGCGCTTATAAAATACTAAAAATGTGGCCTTCAGTAACGTGTTACCACTGATCCTCCATAGCCATTAACATAGTTGAATACCAGTAGTGACATTTCAATTTAAAGGGCTTGTGGGTACATTAGCACGGGCCTGTATCACTAAACTAAATTTCTCGCTTAGCCAATAACTTGTTGGATTTAAGGTAGTCGGGCTGAACGTAAGTGATGCAAGCCCATTTAAACCGGGGTAGCTTAAATCCGACAAGTTATCCGGCTAAGCATGAAATCTGGCTTCGCGAAACAGGCCCCCGATCCTCTGCTGGGACGCGATCCAAAAGCCACACCGATATGCCGCCGCCATGCATCATGAGGTCCCACTCAGCAAATGGGGTCAGGAAATGTCACCTCTGCGTGAACTTCAGGTACGGCGTGTAGTCGATCACAGCCCTGGACTTCCCGTCCAACACCTCCCCCTTCAGGCAGAAGCTGTGCACAGGCAGGTGGCGGGGAGTTAATGAAGCCGGGAAATCCACAACAATAACAACAAGGACAAACAGCTCCTCAGCTGAGGGGAATTAAGCAACAGTGGCGGAATAAACTGCAAGTGGCGGAATGAGGAACTCGACACACGTGGTGTTTTCATTAGAGTCATGCTTGGCTACTGTTTAACACAAATAACTGCAGGTGTAAGGCCACATTGAGACAGATAGCTGGGTGGATACAACAGGAGATTTAAAGGGGTTTTCCTGTTTTGGCATGACTGCATCATCTTCTTGAATAAAAAACGGGTACAGAACCTCCCTTGTGTTTCTAATTGTTTTCTGACTGTGCTTCACTGGCACCAAACAGATGCAGATTTCTGCCATGCCACCTCATTTTCACTTGTTTTTTTTGTTAAACATGGCTAAAACAAATATTTTAAAGTATATTTAAAAGTACATTTAAAGTACATGTTTTGTGTTTTACTTGTGCTTACCGGAAAATCAAAAGGATTTTCATTGTGGAACTAACTGTTCACTTGACATATGACTCTTGAATCTTAAATCTTTAGCCCAGTTGATACAAGACTGTATTAACCTGTAATAAGTCTATTAGGCCTTCAGAGGATGTATGATGCCTGAAGTTCATTCCTGCAGTAAAAGGTACAACATTTCTATAGTGATACATTTTACTGAAAACTGCATTTAGGCAGAGAGACACTAAAAGCTAAAGAGGTCGCGACAACTGTAAATGCATCCAAGGAGAACTGCGACAGGAGCAGATGTGGCCGGAAGCCCGATGTCCATGCGGGGGAACCACCCGCCGGCCGCTGTGTTCCATCCCTCACCTGAAGTCTATGGCGCTGAGTCCGATCAACATGCCCGTCAGGACTGTGGCCTCCTCCCTCAGCATGATGGCGCCATCATCATAAAAGCGCCTGCATCACATGGGGAGGAGTGGGCGGAGCTGTGACAGTGGTAACCTACCACACTGACCCTCAACATTACTGCTGGTTGACCGGCACTGACATAGTGGAGTGATTAGCGGTTAGCCTCATGCTAACGCTGTCTGAGTACTCAGGCGTCATGTGGTAGTGACCTGGTCGTCCGTGTGTCCCTGAGGGCGGTGGCCACATACTCCGACAGCCTCTTCTCCATCAGAGCCACTCGAACCCAGGCCCGGCCCTGCAGGAGGAGAGAGGCATTCTTCAGCAAACTTGAGGCACAACTTCTATCATTGCTGCTGCCCCCCCCCCCCTCACCCAAAGACTACAACTCCCACACCCTTTTTATGACTGCAAGAACTACAACTCCCACACCCCTTTTATGACCGCAAGAACTGCAACTCATATACCCCTTTTATGTCCATTAGGTTCTCTGCCCTTCTATAATTATGCATATTTTCTGAGCCCCCAAACCATTCCAGGACAGCATTTCATTTTAATCCCTTCATTTTTATCCCTCCTCTCGTTCCCGTCACTTCCCCAGTTCCCTGGAAAAAAATGCCACTCAAGCCACATCAGCCTCTGTGAACCATGCCACTGTTGACCTCCCCGGGACCATCGGCCTGCTGCGACTGGCACCAGTTGGCGACACACGACACGGGGACCTGGGTTCGGGGTTGGCAGCTTCCTCCCCCACTGGTTCTTTAGTCCATGATGGGGCCTCGCGGGAACAAAAGGGCCACTGTTCCCGGGATAGGGCTACGCTATGTCTGGGGTCTGGTTAGAGGCGACGGGGGGGTTGGTGCATAGTGAGAAGCATGCGCTCGATGGTGTGTGTCCAACCCCACCACATCACACCACACACCCCCAAGCCAGGGCCGCCCTTGCCTTCGCTCGGGAAGTGCTGATGTTCTCGATGTTCTCGATGCTGGCGATGCAGTTGTTCTGGACCTTGGTGCACGCCAGGCGGATATAGTCCCAGAAGCTGCGCTGGCCGTCATGGCTGAACCAGCTGCCCGGACCTGGCCCAAAATATCATGACTTTCCAAACACTGGAAATATATGACATTCAAGACAACGTGTAGCTTGGTGAAATTTCAACGTCAACGTCTCAAAGTCAGTCATTTGCCAGGGAAATCCAAATATCAAACCTAAAAATAACCGATAAACTTTTATGCGATCGGTCAGAAAATGCACAAAATTATCATCTCCTATAATGGACCTTCCATACTCTGAGTAAAAATTCTCCTGCAGGTCAAAATTGCAAACAGCCACACTCACAAACCGCACACCTGTCCAGGTGTGACATTACCTGCCGTGCTGCCTTTGAAGCGGTGACTGAGAATATGCTCCAAGATGGCGGCAAAGTTGACAAACTCCTCTGAAGAGTCATCGATGGGCTCTGCCGAGTACTTCTCCAGCAAAGTCTTCACGGAAAACCTGTCGCGTGTAGAGTCTCGTATGAAGGACACATCCAAGGACAGGATGCTCAGGAGTTTCTGGAAACCTTCTCATTACTGAGTACATCATCGATGAAGCAGACAGTCCAGCACAGCATGAACCCTAACGCTGTTGGCTTAATAAGTGGTCTTATTTTGGTAGCACGAGATATTGCGTCATGTCTGTGATTTATTTGCTCAAGTCTGAAGACATGCAAGATCATTAATTATAAGTTAAATTTGTATATAAGTACATCAGTAAATGGCAGATACAAGAAAGCCAATGTTTAAGCATTGTAGTTCTTAGCTTTGCTATCTGGAGTAAAACAAAAAAAAGACTTTGAATACACAATATTATATTTTATATCTGTCCATGTTTTGTAATTTTTTATCCAGTACAGTGTCTCAGTGAGCTAGAAGCCTATCCCAGAATATACTGAGCTATACTGAATATACTGAGGAGAAACCAGGGGCAAACATGCAAATTCCATACACAGAGAGCCTGGATCAGAAATCAAATCCATAGCCCTAAAGGTGTGAAGCCATTGAACTGAGCACTGAGTCACCATGCCATCTCAAATTCGACACCTTCTGTAGCAATCCTGTAGGGGGCAGTGTGTCCCGAGACCTTCGTTGGATATGCAAATAAATACATAAATAAACAATCCTCTAAATAAGTAGCGACTGGAATTTCAAGTTCAGACAGGGAGATTTGGGAGTAGCACTACGGGCCAAACTGATGTCACCTACAATGGTCTTGTGTCCAACAATGTCGCCTTTAGCCCCCCCCGATGCCGTTGCCCTGACAACAAGACAATCACCCTACTGTGCTACCCGGTAGGCGACAAAACTCCAAGGCTTTCTGTGCCCACTCTAGGTCACATGAAACTATCCCAGGCATCTACGGGATCACGTCTTGCTGCTCAACAAATGCGGCGAAACAGCAGACGGGCCGCGCACTCTTTGCCTGCCGATCTGATTTACTTCAGGTTGTGGTCGTGGGGTTGTGGGACGGGGCTTCGTTTGCAGGTGATGCTCTGTAGGGAATAACTCAGGTGATGTGAAGGGCGTTTTCCCCCCAGCGCGATGGGCAATACCAGCATCACCGAGGGAAAGACCGCCATCAACCTGGGCAGCACCTCCATTAAAAGGGGAAAGACGACATTCTCCATGGGCACGTCAACCATCAAGAGAGGAAAGACCACCATTTCATTCGGTAAAAATACATTCAGCAGGGGCAAGTCCACAACTTCTCTGGGCAAGGCTTCCTTCCTGAAGCGCAGGACCACTGTCTAGATGGATCAGACCTCCACTCCAAGGGGCAAGAAGTCCCAGGCGAAGAGCAAAACCTCCGTCCCCAGTGGTAAGACTACCCTCCAGAGGAGCCGGACATCATTCACCCGGGGCAAGGATACCATCTTGAGAAGCAAAACCACCATCACTAGGGGCAAGTCCAACATTTTAAGGAAAAAGACTGTAGTCAACAGGGGCAAGACCTCTTTCTCTATGAGCAAAACTACCTTCAGCAGGGCCAATACTAGTTTTGTACTGAGCAAAAGCACAGTTGGAAGAGGAAAGATCACGGTCTCAGTCCGCAACATCACCATCACAAGAGGAGCGCGCTCCATCTCTCTGGGCATAAACATCATCACCCGAGGCAAGGATACTCAATGGCGCCTATACTGGGAGTTTCATCCGTAATTAAGGAAGGGGTCTGATTGGCTGATTGGACCCTCTACTGGCTACAGAGCACCCCAAGCAACAGGTCAGTGACAGCATCTTGTTTTTGTTGACTTCTGTTTAATTGCATATGAGGAAAACGTGCTGAAGCCTAATTTGTGACAGAATTAATAAAATGAGCTTCGGTACAGGCTGTTAGCACATGCTGAATGTCAACGTGTTCTTTTCTCACACCTGCAATTATGTGGCAAGAATTAATAGTAAACATACTTTGCATCTGCTACAAATGTGTCTGATGTGCTAATCATCTGCGAATATATGCAAATTAGCAGTGGTTTTTAACCAGGCAAGCTGTGCAGTTCTGTAAATTAAGCAGTGCATGCATATACATCTGTTAATATTTCATTTCTGAAAGGAAAGCACTGTCCTATGTATATGAACACGTATGCATGCGTGTATATTGTGTACACCTTGAGTTGGATCCATAATGATAATGGGAAATGTGCTTCTTTACTGATGAAGAGGGTAATGCCCAGAATGTGAGCTCATCTTCAGTGCTGGATTGGGATGTTCTTGGTACAATCATAGTGAAAAATGGTTTCGTGGCCTTGATGTAGCGAGGAAAGTGCAATTATACTCTCATCCCGTCAGGTTAAAGTTTAAATCACTCTCTTTGTACACATTATCATAACTACAAAATTGTTTTGAACAAAGTGACTAGGCAGAGAAATATATGTATATTTATTTGTAAGACGCAGACTCTAACTCAAACTGAAGTACAAGTGAGGCACATTGCATTAGCATTATAAACCGTCAGGGAGTCGGCTAGGCATAGGTGCAGCCAGAATGAGCTTGCATTGAATCCCAGGTACCAGTGTTGGCAGTATTTGAGTACTGGAGAAATATGTACTCATCGAATGTCTTAACTTCACCTCCTACAGCATCTCTCTCTACAGCTGGCACAGTCTGTGGGATCAGCTGGGATTGTCCATGTTGTCTACAGCTGTTGGCTTCTGACCAAAACACAACAGCAGTGTAACTGCCCCTGCACTGAAGTCTGCCCTACTAGCGGCAGATGGACTGCTTTTTTTTTTTTTTTTTTTTTTTTGCTGGAGAGTCGCCATTGTATCTACGGGCAGATAAACAAAACGTTTCTCCAAAACGACCCACACGGAGTCGCCAGAGAGATGGACTCCGGACAAGACATGGAACAGAACATGCAATTGGGGCGGATAGCGCTCAGCCCCGCCCCCCCCCCCAGACATCACAGCGGACCAGGGAGACATAATCCCAGATCCCATAGGGAAGAAAGGGGAGACTGAGAGGATGTACACACTCAGTAGGTCTCCCCGGGAGTACCAAGTGGTGCTTTGTGATAATGTGCGTTTGTGACGGAGGGTGACGGAGTATCAGGATAAGACAGGTGCTGGGTCAGAGTGGTAATGCTTTATAGGTGGTGTTACTGAACAAGCAAACTAGATTTGGGTTGCTCATGTAAAAGTAGGGACAAGGTTTCATAGAATGTCGATTGAAAGATTCGGTGATGTTGTATTTGAGTATTTGAAAGAAATGTAGTAGGAGATCCAAATTGACGGATGTAAAATTGACATAAACAGGTTGAAGAGTCACCTGGTTGGAGAGACCAGGTTTAGGTGACTTTAACTAGGCAGCAAACCAAGCCTTTAATCTGCCCAAATCTGAAATCTGCAAGAGGCTAGTTGTTATCTGATTCGATAGTATTTCAAAACACCTGAAAAATATATATGCGTAGAGTTGATGCCATAAACTATGCTGGCAGAAACTACGTGCTTTTGCCACAAAATTGATGCCTTATTCACTAGCCTGCTCCTCAACACCTCCACCAGGTGGATTTTACCACTGAGGCAGTCAGATATTCCCTATATATGGACATAATGAGGTTAGGATGAAGACTAATGGATTCATCTACTCTGGTGATCTATTGTGAAACCTGAGTCATAGCGCTGTCGGTAACACCAGTACGGGATTCTGGGAAATGCCCTGCCCTTCGATTCCGATAAAAATGAGAACTTCACAGAGCCCGTTGTTTGAGTACATCCTCAAAGTTCTTTGATAGTTTCATGAATACTGTGTCAAAAAACATAACTGAGTGGAAAACGTGGCCCTGGATGATAACAAAGCTGCAGTATTTACAAACGGCAAACAAATCTAATTAAACTCTGCTCACAGGATGTACCTTGCACCCTGCACAGATAACCCTTGTGGGGCTTATTTTCCTTATAAATTCAATGCTCTGGTCCCAAACAGAGACAAAACTCTCCAGGCTAGTCCCAGGAGAGAGCCTGTTAGAGGACCAATTATACCACTTGTGAACACAAAGGCACTGTTGCTGTTGGTCTATGCAAGGACTCCTAGGGATTCAGCCATTATTAATGCAATAAACCACAGCCTCTGAGCACCAGTGGAACCGTCACTTGTAACAGATAATAAATTAGCATTCAATAGAAGAGATAAGACGAGGTTACACACAAAGAAGGGCATAAATGATTTCTCCAGTTGTGAATCTTTGAGGGCAAACTCTTCAAGTAATGGACTAATGAAGACTTGACCTTCATTGTAGAGTTTGATTACCCCAGGATGAACTTGACCCCAGCTGCGTCACACACTCAGCTAAATAAGCTCCTCCACATGACCAAAATGGGGGGGGTTTTCCTCAAGGAACCACAGGTTTACAGCCAAACCCTATGACAGTATTACCTTGGAAGCATCACAAGAGTTTAAAGAATGTTTATGACCTTCCGTTACCCATTCCAAAGTGAAGAAAAGGTCTATCACAGTTTAAAAAGAAATGCTAGCAATCAGTAGGCTGTTGACCTCTGACTATGCAGGGGCCCATTATTAGTTAGGATACATTTACCCGTGAGGGTCATTACTTTTGAGATACAAGCGTTGTCTGCCACGGAGAGCAATGGTCTTAGAGAGCCAATTCCAAATAAGCATCCAAAAAATGGTTCACTGTCAAATTGAAGACACCAATACCAAACTTTAGAAATGTCTATCAAAATATGGCATTACTTTTAGGGGAAACTTTGGTGTACAGACATGGTGCTGGTATTGGCAAGTTGATGAACATTTTATTGATGTACTAAAATACATTCCGCGATAACAAAGTACATGTTGATAATGCTGTCATGCATGTAGCGTAGCACCCCAATGCAGATACGATACTGTGTACCTAACTCTACAAACTAACTTGTGGTGCGCTAACAGATTTCTGCTAGCTGTTGGGTGAGGTTTGTTGACATCAGCATAAACATAATGCAAAACCAGCCTAGCATCGCTTGTAGCTTCCACTCTGATGCCCTCTAGTGGATTAGTGTCAGTCATTGATGGAGGGCACTGGTAATATTAACGGAAGACTGCTACACAGTAACACATAAAATCAACTGACACTGGCAAGTTACAAATTGTACAAATGTCACCTGTATAATATGGTTTGAGATGTTCTTTTGTACAAACTTGTACAACTGCCTCCGTACTAGCTCCAACCCTTCCCTTGATTTTGTAGTTTCCGTAAATAACCAAAATGCTTTTATTATGATTATTCTTCAAGTCCATTCCTAGAATCAGCTTTGAGGACTTGTGTGATACGTCTGCATGTCTGTCTAACTGATCAATTTGGTCTGTATCTTCAGTTACAGCCTCACACCAAGAGTTTGTGAGTCCGATTGTATAATAAACTTGATTTTATATGAGGTCATGTCTGGATTAATTAGTCCTAGAGCCATGCTTTGCTTTCTAGATAGAGACCAATTCTCCAGATGAAATTCAATAAGCTCAGAGACTTGCGCAAGTATTGCTCTTGCATAACATATAAGAGCAGTGGGGGAACAATGCCATAGATCGCAGTGATGTCACTATCAATTGTCTTGTGTGCAACAATATCGCCATTGGCCATTCAACAGTGTTCCCCGGGGAGCAGGACAACTGTTCTACTGTACTGCTATAGAACATATGGAATCCATTCCTCGCATTTCAGAGATTGCAACTGAGTTTGAAACCCCCTGAGACAAATTCACAAGCACACAGACTCTCTCTGTCTCCCCCTACACATGTACGCCCACCTCTCGAATTGGCTATTAATTTTTTTTAATATAGACCAACACGTACTCTAGCCCAAACAATACATTTATTGTTTACAGTAAAATGTTTTTGATCCTTGATTCCACATTGTTTTAGTTTGAGCTTGCTGAGACTGTACATATTATCATAATTACAATAAACCCAACACACTGTGGCTTACACATAGTTACCCTATTGCAGTGCTTCCCAATCTGGTCTGGGACCCACAGGCGGTCCATGTTTTTGCTCCCTCGCAGCTCCCTACCAGACAGTTCACATTTTTTGCACCCTCCCATCTTCCTACTGGGAGTCGGGAGTGAGCAAAAACGTGGACTGTCTCCAAGTCCCCAAGGAGCGGGTTGGGAAACACTGCCCTACTGTATTAGCAGTAAGTGGTTCCTATGCAAAATGGTTACAAGAAAATTCTTGGCCACATCCATAAGGTAACAGCTTCATATAGAAAAGATTCCCAGAACAATACACAAAAATTTAATTCACTAATGAAAAAACTATGGATGGACGCCAAACAGGCAGAAGCTTTTCAATATCAGATCAGATACATTAAATATCCAATAATACTTTAAATATCCACTCTACACATCTGTGTGCAGAACACAAGGATCATTTCAGTTTCATATTTATTTTACAATCATACATATTTTCTTTTTGTTTGATTTTCATTGACTTCTATCAAGGTCACATTTTATGCATGTAATAAATAGCTAAATCGCACAACAGCAATAAGACAGTTGGTCTAACTCAAATAGCAGGTGTGCATCAAATTAAAAATAGAGAGAGAAAAAAACAACCATTTATGTGCAAAATCCCCAAGCAAAACGTCGGAATATGAGAAATACGCGCCTCACACTTGCTTCAGTCCAGTTCTTAATATAGCAAGCATTCAGGAACAGTGCCAAAAAAACTGAGTGATGTCACTACCAATCGCCTTGGGTGCAACAATGTCTCCTTCAACCATACAAGGCTGTATCCATAGCAACAAGACAATTGGACCACTGTCCCACCCCGAAATGCCGTAACACTTGTGGGCAGATTCTGTCCATTTACAGGACACATGGAATCTAGCCCCAGGCCTGGTCGCGAGGGCGTTTCAGTGTTCGACAAATGAACCACAACACAGAAGCCGCTGATTCCCGTTTTCCAGCGATCAGACCTCGGTCAGGCTGGGGCTGTAGTGCGGCTTAACCCGAGTACCACTGCAGGAACCTTACCATCTCCATGGGTAACACCGGCATTAGCCAGGGTAAGACTGCCATCTCAATGGGGGACTCCTCCCTGACAAGAGACACGACCACCATCTCAATGGGGAACACTACCATCAAAAGAGGCAGAACCACTTCGTCCATGGGCAAATCCAGCTTCAGCAGGGGCAAGACCACCACCTCTCTGGGAAAAGCTACCATAACAAGGGGCAAGACCACCTTTTCACTTGGGAAACCCAGCAACTCGAAGCGCTAACTAAATCCACCAACCAGATGGCCGTAGGAACAGCCGATGTGACCTAAAATGGACAACCCGACTGCCAAAAAAGGGATGTGGGATCTTGGCGCCATCTTAACCGGGTCTGTAATTTGTGATTAGCGTGAGCTCAAACGGTCAGGATCCTTTGCTTTGACTACAGAGGAACATACTGTGCTTCAGGTCAGTACCGTCACCGTACTCCAACAGAGCCCGGGAGGTACCTGTTGTATTCTGCTGATGTATGCTTGAGACACGAAGCACTGGAATCACGCTTTGTCCAGAATTTAACAAGTAACCCACGCCGTGTGCCTGGAGGTCAACGTAGCTGCCCGTCTTCCTCGTGGTTTTAGATGCCAAGTAATGGTTTTTGCATCCTTACCTACTGACACATGCTTAAGTTATGCTTGTACTCCTACCCTGACCCATTTACTGTAACCGTGCAAAGCTCATGCACCGGGAAGCTGCCGACGATAGATGAGGGCAGAGCCGTGCACGAGATGGGGAATGAAAGACTGTCAAAGAATAATAATTGGCTCATTTAGATTGACGGTAAAAGAATCCCAGGAAGACGTCCGTAAAAGCCACGCCCTCGGCCAGGATGCGAGTCTCTTCGTCCCCCAAAGAAGCGGCGGGGCGGAAACACCGGGGACCTGGTTCTATCTGAAGAGACATTCATATCCAAGGAGCCCGATACCTCAAGCTGTCGAGAGTCCTTCTCCAGGTGCATAAATGTCACAGTGAGATGTATATCATACTGATTATCTTCGGTTCAACGTGTAGCTTTCCAGCCAAATCCCAATTACGGCTACCACTGTGGGATCGTGAAACCCACAGACCGTGTCTGAATAATATAGATTTCTTGTTCTGCTAGAATCATTCAATAATTTACTGCTAATGCATGAAAAAAGGAACAGGATAGATATGCAGTGTGTTATTCATGTTTAAGTAACGTAATTATTTTAAATGTCTGTTAAGTCTTGTGTCATGAGGTTTTTTTTAATCATGTGTCTGTCTTGTGTCCGAGATTCACACTATGTGTTTGCTAGAGCCGCTAAAACAAAGCTATGTCGATGGTCTTGTAAACTTTTCCTGAAAAGGTGCCTTGATTTTTTTAATGCTTATGTGTGCGATCAGACAGGCTAATGCAGGATCTCGTGTGGCGCCAGACGTGTTTTTTTTGTGCAATGGCATTGTGAAACACCGAAAGAGTAGATCTATTAAATTCCTTCACAAATCACAGCATGCGAACTTGTATCTTCCAGGGCTTAACCTGCGATCCTGTTTTGGCATCCGGCAAAAAATAAAACGCAGTGATGTGCATAGTCTTTAAACACACACACACACACACACATTTATGACCAATGCTGCTTGTAAGAAAAGTTAGAAGGGCTGAGGCGCTAAGTTAAATGACGTCAGCGACGATGTCCCCTTCAGTTGCAGAACACAATTAGTTCACTGTCTTTCCCAGTGAAGCGCTCTGCAGATTCCGTGCAAGGATTCTTGACACTACCCCCAAAGAGAACTGGCATTAAAAAAAAAGAAAAGTTGCACCAATTGTTTGTTCAAACCCTTTTACTTCCTTTGCATCCCTTTGAAATAAACGCCAAGGTGCCCATCGTCTGAATGTGGTCCTTTCGGAGCAAACATCTGCAAAAACCGGTGCTATGACAGAACTGATGCTGTATTCCTATAGCCGATGACGTTTCTACTCCATTTCGCTATATTGTTTTGTTACTGGGTGAAAAAAAATCACTAAAAATAAAGCCATACCAATGTGTTATTTAGTACTGTGTCGTTGTTCAGAGGACAACCATATTCGCACATGTAAATATATATGGGGAAGGGCGTCTGCTTAGCCTAAGTAAGGGTGATTAGGTAATTAAAGCTAATTTCTCTCGGGAGTAATAAAGGTTATACATCTAATTAATTACTAATGTAGCTGTCAACAGGGGTATCCGATTGTGGTGTTGCCCCACAAGGACAAGTGTGACGGGAACACCAGCAGGACCATTCTCGGTTAATTAAGAAATGCCTCATATGCGCACGCCTGCCTGCCTGCCTGCGGAAAGCAGCGCCGTGACGAGGCCGTCTGCGCAGACCGGCAGGCGTCCAGAAACGCGACGGGAAGGCGGATCGCAAGTCGCCACCCACCCAGGAGCGGCGAAAACATCCGAGCAGATTCGTCCTGGAATTTAGCGTCGCGCCGTTTCACAACCGAACATAAACGTCCTTATAAACATCACCCACAAACTAAGCTCGCCACACGCATTTCCCTGAATTGACAATTATATGGGCCAATATTTAAATAAATGTGTTTGTATTGTAGCGGGTTGTTTTTTTCCGCATTGCCCCCCTTTTGCTTTAAAATTTACATACATTATTTAAAATGTGCGTCTCCCCCTTGCAATCACAGCTCGGTTATACACATTTCCACAATAACATATACGACGTGCCGTAGTCAGTCCCTGTGCTAGCTACCAAAAATGTGCCTTTAGCTGGGCACGCACGGGAGCAACTGTCGCGTGTTTCCATTTAAAAATAAAGATCTTACTATTATAGATGTCTGCCCTTCTGCCGAGGATGTTATTCGGAGGCATGTGGCCACCACGGGCATTACCTGCACACGGTGATGAGATTTTTCCGCTCCACGGCAACGCTCCGAGTAGATGCCTTTTTGGATGGCAGACCCATAGCCATTGCTGAGTGAAGACAGCCCGAATCCATCCGGTGCCGGCAGAGAGCATTCAATATCCCGGGACCACGCAACTCCTCGCTCGCAGCGGCTTTTCGGATGCAATCGAAGCTCAGCTACCGAGAGGGGGACCGGCGATGCCACTGATGCCACTGGCGTGGGGGAAATAAGGTAGGCAGACTGTCAAATGGGCAGATGAAGCTGGCTGCAACTCTTCCTACAGCCATGCACTCTCCCTCATGATTTTGGAACCCCACCTTAGGGATGCGGACCCGGTCACGAGACGGAAACCCGGCTTATTTCAGCACAAGGTGAGACGCAGAGATGCTGGATGGGAGCTGGAGTCCGCAGACTAAGTTAATCCCCCAGATGCCGAATGGCTGCTATTTGATCAATGGGAAAGCGAAATAATCTGCATCACACTTATCTGGCACTGTGCATTTGGAAATTATATATTTTATATACAGTACTTGGTGCCTGTTGTTGCGTCGTAGCTTGAAGACAATGCAAAGTGGTTCTGTGGTCTTTTAATGAAATTGTTTTGAAATTCTTTTTTTTTTCTTTTTAGCCACCCTGTCCTATATTTCTTAGTATTATTATTATAGTAGTATTCTACGCGCGCTAATAATAATCTGACCATGCGGAAGTGATAGAAATAGAATTCAAAGTGAAATAGCTTAAATTTCAAAGCTTTATTAACAAGACATTTTTTGCCGTCGCTACCATAACATTTTGCTTAAAAGTCATCATTGAGCCGA